>JAMRYI010000051.1:0-455149 GCA_029231635.1 Ditylenchus weischeri
ACGATTCGAGGCGCTTTTGAAGAACTTGGAAAGACTTTTGCATTTCTTCATAGAGGGCGGATCACCATCTTTATTGCGGAAGTACTTAGCAATCTCATCGATTTTGCTGAAAGAAGCTGTTCTGGCACATTTTTAAGAGGCTTGCGCGAGATCTATAAGAAAAAAGAAAACTTACTGGTAAGACTCACAATTATTAATGTTACCCTCTTGCGAGACTTTGGTTCAACTAATCGCTGAAGTAGAGCTTCTCTGTCTCCTTGAGTTGAGCTATTTCCTTCTTGCCGCTGTTGACTTGCTCGCTCTGCGTAGCACTTCTTCATTCCTCGGTACTGAAAAGTAACAAAAATATCTAAATAAAATGTAGGCATTACCGCTCCGGATTTTGGATGCTTTCACGGTTCGCGACTTTACCGTTCTTCAGTTGGGTAAAGTCGCGATCCACTGAGCAGCAGCCACATGTTTCATTTCTCAGAAAACACAGCTTGAGCTTCAGATTATTCCTCAGACTGCTGTTTACTGAGTTGCGCTGCTTTGCGCTTGTCTTAAGTTCAAATAACAGTTAAGCATCGAATAACTGAATAAGCGAACGCTACAAGTTGAGATATGCTCGCAGATACTAGTTAAAGCGCTCGTTCTTTTTCTGTTCATTTTTCCTCTTCTTTGCACTTCTTGCAGCTTCTGTTGTGTCAGCTTTCATGACATTTAGCGAATTGTTGTCGGTATTTACTGCTGTTTGACGCCTTGTTCGGACCATATTCATATACCTGAATACAAGAAAATCAAGTCCAAAGTCTGGAGAACAAACATGGAAGGTTGCGTCCATGTCGAGGTACTTGCATCGCGCCCCCACTGAAAGATCCCGGTCGCTCGCCATTGCCACGACTCTTGCATCCCGATCCGACACCAGTTCCCACCTAAACCATCAGTTTAAAACAATGAAAGATTCTGGAAACTTTTAAAATACTCACCTCTTGCCATTCCCTTTCGTGACCTTGAACGCTTGCGGCAAGTTGAACGGATCCGCCACCAAAAGAACGCCTTTAGACACAAAAAAACAGCACCTTGTGAGCAATTTTTGGATTTTCCTGTCGACTACTTGATTACAATGACCACTGCAACACGGAAAGCAAAGAATGAGGGAATTAGATACTGACCACATGCGGAAGATCACCCTTGAACTTGTGCGTTACGTACTGACCATTTGCGAGCAATAACCTCTTGAATTTGGAGATAAGCCAATAGAACCAAAAGAAATCACCAGCCAAATTCAAATAAACCAACATTACCTTGTACCTTGTGATAACCTTGTGACCTATTTTCAAAATTCGCAGAATAAAAATTAGAATTGTATTCTCTTTCTTTTTGATCTTCTTGGCCCAGCAATTCAAGAATGATTTTGAATTTGACTTGATGACTATGACCACTTTAACCTTAAGAGCGAAGATTGAGTAAATTTGATACTGACAGCTTGCTGGACACCACTCTTGAACATAAACTTGAACTTGTGAAGAACGACATCTGGCTGAAACTTGCTGACGACGGCATTTTGTACTGACCTCTTGAAAGCACTGATCGCTTGCATTTGAATCTGCGATTATGAATATTTCGTTGAACTTTCAGCCTCAGTGAGCAGGGCTCACCAACGCAAACTTAGGCTCATTCGATAGTTTATGAATTACTGCTCCAACCCTTCCCAAGATGCAGAGATGACCACCGCCCAAATTTTGGGTAAAATGGTGAAAAAGGCAAAAAAATACTTGACGGAATTCAAAATCTTCAGCGGACACAGTACACATATTATATAAAGATTTCCGTTAAAGGCCATGCCCAACCTCTTAACAGCACTATGAGTTTAAATTACCCTGATTTGATTGCCACCGTCGGCATCCATCAAATAAAGTTCTGGATCACCACTTCTCATGGAAGTAAACACTATTTTAGAGCCATCTGGCGAGACTGCCTTCAGCATCATAACCTCACAAATAATGGTACTTTAAAAGTTGTAAAAGTTTTAAAATTGAAACCTATTGATTCAGTGAGTCTTGCCACAAAATTGCCATACTCATTGACTTTGTAGATGTCGTAGTAGGGAAATAGATCCCAGGTGTAGGTGTTACCTATAACACATTGTTTTCAATGGAAATAGAAAAAACAAACTCACATAGTTTTTTGAGTAGTGGGTCTGTTTTGGCCTGTTCAGAAACACATTTCTTGGCTGGACATGTTCTTGAAATATCAGTTATGTTGTCGTTGATTGGCAAAGGTAGAGGTGGATTAGAAGGTTGTCTAAAAAGAAAAGTGCACAATGCACATACCTAAAATCGATGTCAAATACCTACTCCAAAAACTTGATTAGTTAAACCAGTGCTGAGTCGCTGCAGCAAAGTGGATGGAGTTGGATGACCATTGGTGAAATGGGCTGTAAATTTGATCACATTCAGTGCCATATCTATCCACTCCTGCTGCTTGCAGCACAATTGACTGGTCATCGAAGCTAAATTCTATGACAAGTTAAACAAAAATTTATGCATTTGAATTTAAAAAAGGCTCAAATATTAGGTTGATCCAAAGTTCTTGGGCACCTTGAAAAAATTTATTTTCGATTTTTATTAACGTGTTAATATTTTAGCATGATGTTTATCATTCCAATGTTTGCAGATCTAATTCAGAGGAGATATCACTCGAAGTCACATCAACAAAACAGCTCTCCAAAATCTTTATTCAACAAAATAATCTCCTCAACATCAACAACATTTTGCCATCTTTCAGGCAATCTCCCAATACCTTTAACAAAGAATCTAATCGGTTTCGAATCAAAATAAACTTGCAGATCTGTTAAAATTGCTTCTTCTGTTGCGTATTCTTTGCTGTCATCTAAAAAAGACAGATGAGATGAAACGACGAAAAAGAAGCGAATAAAAATCGAAAATAAATTTTTTCAAGGTGCCCAAGAACTTTTGGATTAACCTAATAGAAATGTATCACCCAATCTAAAAAATTTTCTGTCTATTCTATTTTTTGGTCGTCTTTTTCGAATTTACAATAAAAATAGAATTTGGCCGCCTTTTTTGAAGAATTGCTTTTTTTGTTAATGGATGTGTATAAAACGCCCAGACTTTTCATTGGGAATCTCCCGAATTTTTCTCTTAAACTCCCGACTAATTTTAAAATTGCATTTTATACCTTTTTTAACAGAATGGTCCTTTTATATTTATACCAGCTAGCTATTGAACTATGGTGTGTGTAATTTCAAAAATTAAGAGATTCACATATTTGAATCTTTATACAGTATTTGGACTATGAGGTTCCGTCACGTTTTTTGTTTCTTTTGTACTTTTCTCCCAACTTTTTCCTCGCAATTGTTTTTCTGTAAAGTAGGTGCACAACTACAGCGTATCCTCTTTCTTTTGAGTATATGGTTGCCAATACAAACATGTATATTTATGGGGCTTAGACGACCAACAAACTTTGAAATTGGCCAAATTTTTGATTTTTCAAAACTTTTCAACTTCCGAGGGTTTGTTACCCTACTTTTTATAACCATTTTTAATTATGTAAAGTAGGTGCACATCTACAGCGTCTCAGCTTTCTTTTGAGTATAAGGTTGCCTATACAAACCTGGATATTTGGGGGTCAGAGACGACCAACAAACTTTGTGGTGCGGAAAACGAAAAATTTGTGTAATTTTGCTGGGTATTTTATCTGGGAAAAAGTATGTAAAGATATACCTATTTTTATGAATAAAGTCATAGCCCCTCATTGAAATTTCGAAATACTATAGAGGCGCCGATAGGCGCCTGTGGTCCCTTGTAGAGTCGTAATACGAAAATATGTCAATTTTTGACCTGGATTTTTTATGATGCAATTGTGAAACCGCTCACCTAAAGTAGCCTTCAGCATTCTGACCTCCGAAAGTGAGCTGCTTAACGTTTGCTAAATGCTTTTCGCCTTCAAAGTGGATATCCTCAGGCATTTCTTTCTTGAGTTCAGTTTGCAACTTTTCTTTGTGAATCTTGGAAAGCATTCTGAGAAAATTTTTTGATGAATTGGGTAGCTCCATACTGCCGTCTTCATTTGCTAGCACTGCTTTTAAATCAGCAATAAACAAATTCAGTGAGCTTTTTGAAGAATTTCTTGTGCTGCTCCACACCAGTTTTTGCTGTGAATAGTCTATAGTTGGAAATATATTTTTGCCGTCCTCATTGAAAGTGATCTGAAAATGGAATTTTTAATTGATCTTTAGCCAACTTTTTGAGATATGCCACTTTTTGTAGAAATCATGTCAATATAAATTTTTATAATAATACAAATTTTTCGAGAAAAATTGGGTGAAAATCTTTTGATGCGAACTCATATCCAAAGGTATCTTCACCGATCCAAGCAAACTGACCTCATATACTTTTTCCTCTTATGCCATTGCTGGGTTTGCAAAAAGATCTATGCTTAAAGAACTTTCACTCTTTGCTCTGCCTGATTCATATTGGGTCGCAAACACACTAGGAATATTTTTAACACGAAAAATACCGCCTGTTACATTGGTTTATTTAGATGCAGAATTTCACGTAGATCATTTTTGAAAATATGAGTACGGGTGTTTGGATGTGATGAAGTGACCAATAACCGATTTGAAATGGACGACCATTTCAGGGAAAGAGGAAAATTTCCTGAGAGCTAGATACCACTTATATTTAGACCACATCTATGAATGTAATATGTCAAAATGACCGTGAGGATCTGCTCTTTCGAATGAGTGTACGTAAGCGACAAACAGGCTGCAAAAAGCTAGATGACCATCGTCCAACACACAAATCCACCATTTCCCCACTAGTCAAATTTACACTCAAAGCTGCTCCAAAGTACGTCATAGCTGTATATAACTGTACAATGCTTGGTCAGTACTTCTAGAAATTTCAAGCACTACAAGATAGGCAAAAATCAGCACAAAAATTAAACAAAAGTCACTCTGAAATTACAGGAGAAGAGGTAAAACCAGCAATTTTCCTGGTATTAAAATTTGAAGGATACTTGGTCTTGGCATATTCCTGGCTGAATTTCTAAAGAGAATTAAGAGTGCAATATATCAAAATGATCAGAAAAATGCAACAAAATTAGTTCAAAGACTCACAAGACAATAAGCGAATATAACAAAATTTAAGCCAAAACAATTTGACCCCAAAATCCCACAAAACCGGAGATGCCGACGTATGTTGAATAAAATATCTTGTCTGCATCTGAGTACCCAGCAACCTGTTAATTTATTCTATTGTAAGTCTTGAAAAATTTAAATTGTACCAGCAAAAAATAATTCAGCGTCATCAACTTGTTGGTTCCGAATGGATGGCCAGGATGCTTGACGATTTCGCAGCTTTCTTGTAGTGATCACCAAATAAAACTAAACTGAAGGTTTTCCCAATCCTTCTACATTGCGTACAGTGATCGATCGATTTGCAAAGGCAACGGCATAAGGTTTGTTTTCATCCACTAAACAAAATTGGACTTAGCAAAATATATGGAACTACTAACATTACCTGGAACTTTTCGGTTCATCTCAAAGTAATTTATAACCTGCTCAAGCGTCAATGATCCTACGAAACCCAACTTTCTAGCTCGCATTGATTTCTGGTTTTGGACTTGCTTTGGCGTTGAAATAACTGATCCTTATAGATTCACACCTTCCTGAATAATGCTTGAATAATGTAAGAAAAAAATGAAATAAAATTCCAACTTGAAGGGTTCTTTGAATATGCCTGGCTGTTTTTCCACTGTGAGGTTTGTCTAATGCTTGAATCTTCCTCTTAACAGGCGAGCTAAGTCCTGTATCCCTCAGACATGCATGATTGTGGGTGCCACTGCTTTGAATATACACCTGAAAAGAAGGCAACCAAAAAATTATACGATAATAAGATAATCGAAATCAAAGCATACATTTGAGAGATCATTCATATATCGAATCCGCATCAGTGCTTTGCAGTTGAATTTGCTACAATAATGCTTGGAGTATCGGCAGAAGTAGACATCGGTGCTCACTTTGATTCCCTCTTTTGCTTATGGTAAATCCTGCTTTTGTTTTCATCCAACCAGACATCGATTTCTTCTTTTGTTGTGCAAATTTTTTCATCTATCCAAATAGCTGCTCGTCCTCGAGGCATCTATAAAAATATTGCATTAAGATCATAAAATAGCTGTAAGATGCTAAGATCGACAACCAAAACAAAAATGAGCCAAAACCACCAAAATCGCATGAATTACCAAATTTACTGGCAGAAATCAGTGATTTACCGGTAAAAATCAGTAATTTACTGATAATATAAGTATTTTGTTTAAAATTCAAATTTACTGGTGAAAAGAAATAATTTACTGGCGAAAAGTAGTATTTTACTGGGTGAAAACAATTTAAGCCTTTGCGGTTATCCCTCAAAAACCAATGGGAGAATTTATACTACCTTGATCAATGCTTGATTAAGTATTGCAATCAAGATATTGCCACAATACTTGATTACGTCTTGATCAATACTTGCAGAGACGTTTTTTGTCAAATTCTGCATTGTAAGCCAAAATTTTGCGGGAATTCGAATATTTACAGGCCGGAAATAACTTTAATTGCTAAGAAACCCACTTCAGAGTGGCCAGAAGACCCTGAAAGTTGGTTTTGGGGGGGTTTACTAAAGGGGAGTAAACCGATCAGCTTAATCGCTCATAATTTCACCGTGAACCACTCCAAACCACCCTAAACCTGGAATTCTAAGAGAATAAGCCGATCTGACAGGAATTTTGATCCGCTCAATTGCTTTTTTGCAAAAGTTTTTCCTCCTTTAGTAGACCCCAAAACCCGACTTTCAGCGGCTTTTGGCTGCTCTGAAGTGGGTTTCTGAGCGATTAAAGTTATTTCAACTATAAGAATTCAAATTCCTGCAAATTTTAGCTTAAATTTTAAATTTTGACAAAAAAATATCTTGTAGGTGGTTTGACTATTTACCCAGAGGTTATGGTTCATTCCAGGTGGTCAGAACATTTTCCAAGTTGTTGAAGTACGTACTCCGAGCAGCTGGGATACTTACCTAGGCTTGAAGTGCTTACCACCCAAGTGGCTGGGGGAGCCTCCAGGTGATTTGGGTAAACTCCAAGTAGTTATGGTTCTGGTACCCAGGAAGTGGTAACCAAGTAGGACTACCCAGATGGTGGCACGCAGGTGGTGGGACCCAGGTAGTGGTGCTCAGGTGAAGATATCCAAATAAGAGTACCTAAGTGATATCTAGGACCTAATCGTAACCTAAACGCTGTTTGATAATACCAAAAAAACTATTTTACTAGTCTAAAGCTCGGTAACCATGTAATGGTACCCAGGTAGTGATAACCAAATGGTGGTACCCAGACAGTGGTACTCATGTGGAGGTATCCAGGTAAGAGTATCTAGGTGGTATCCAGGTTAGGGTGCTCACGTGGTGGTACCCAGCTGGGGGTATCGTCCATGTGATTGGTTTGATTACAGTTTTGTGTGGCGGTTGGGGCAGTCTCCAAGCGGTTGGAGCACTATCAGTTGGTCGAGTATGAAAAAAACAAAGGAGCAATAATGTTTGCTACCACCAGGATTCGAACACTTGATGAGGCCTTGATTTCGGTTTTGTTCGTTCATAAAATCAAGACTTTTTCAGTCAAAAACCATGATGAGACCTTGATGCAAGAAAACCTTGATTAGGATCAAGTATTGGTCAATACTTGATCAGGTATTTTCATGCAATAGTTGATCAAGTACTGCAGCAAAACCTTGGTCAAAAGAACCGCAAGACGTGATCAAATATTGATCACATCTTGATCAATACTTGATCAGTGAGTATAAATTCTCCCAATGCACTTTTAATTCTATACTAGACTTCTGAATTTTTTTATATTAAATTTCTTGAAAAAGATTTCAGAAAACATGTGATTAGTGATTATAAAAGTGCCTATCAAAGTATATGTACACTCTGATTCCCAACCTGCTTCAATCCGCTTCCATCCAACCCAACTATGTACAGGTTGGAGTGTTCCTTTCTATTAGTCACATTGAAATTGGAGCTAAACATAATCTTGTCATTGCCCAGGAACACAGGTGTCCAACTAAGTGCTTGTAGATTTGTGACTTGTCGCAAATTGCTACCATTTGAATTAATCACAAACACTTCAGCTTTACTCAACTCAACCATATTGTAGTGCAACAGTTTGTGGAATTGTTGTACTTCCTCCGCAGTTTTAGGCATGATTGCATGGAAAACTATTTTGGATCCATCTGGAGACCAGGAGGCGTCTCCTTTGAAGCCAAGTGAATTTGTGAGCTGTAAAGCAGAGAGTTGGATTTTGGATGAGATATAATGTAAAGCGCCACCAAACAAACTCTTATTTTTTTCTGACTTATGGCCTTCTAAAATTTTCTTAGTACTTCGTGTCCATATGGTTTTTTTCTGACACAGCAAAAACACCCACTAATCCTGGGGTGTTATTCAGGTAGGTTAGTAGAGTTTTGGATCAAAAGTAACTCGTGATCTACTCGACCCGTTTCAGACCGGCCGAGTAGGTTCGAAGGTCACGAGTTACTTTTGATCTATCCAACTCGTTTCAAATGGGCGAGCAGGATCAAGAGCAACTTATGATCTACTGACTCTACTAACCGACCTGAATACCATTGCCCCATTGCTAACTGTAGAATTTCTCATATATTATACGAAAAATCCTACAGTTATCGACAGGGCGAAATCTGACTCAGGATGAGTGGCTGTTCATCTTAAGTCAGAAATAAAAACGTTAATTTGGAGGCGCTTTATATAGTCCAACCTGTTTTTTGCCTGACCCATCTACAGCACTCATAATCCACAGTTGGGGATGGTCTGTTTGCATTGAGGTGTATACAATATATTGGCCGTCAGGCGATATTTTAGCCTCGGAGTCATACCCCTTTTCGCTGGTCAACTGTGCTCGGAAGTTGCCCCATGGATTGATTTGGAAGATGTCTAGGTGGGGGTTGAGTTCATAGAGTTTGGAGGCGTTCTGGCCTGAAATTAGCTTTTACAAATGTTGGTAAACGTGTCATTACAAATGTCTTTCAAGGCTGGATCATCGTCCACAGCACTGCTTTTGCACTTAGAGACTTGACACGCCAAATTGGATTGGAAGCTGCTATAGAAGTTAGTCAAAGAGCTCCGAAAAGAGTCGGAATAAACCAATCCACTGGCGTTTGGGTAGAAGGAGGACGCTCGGCAAATGCCAAGGCCGGAACTCAACCGGTAAGCTCTTCTATTGGGCGCTTGCAAGTCCAATTGGTAGAGCTGGAAAATTGTGGTTTACATATAGAATAAACAAATTGCAGAATAAATATTTTAGTTTGACCAACCAAAACAAAATTCTGACCAAAAATAAGTTTGCCATACCTGAACGCATTTAGTGCCATATTTAAGAGAGCCAGAGCCATCGTAAGCTATGTACTTTCCGTCTTTACTGGAACTTTTGATTTATGAGACGCACTTCCAACCATACAGTTAAATTTACAATGACAGCCCTAGGGACCGGTCTGAGGGTGCTGTTATTTTGAGCTGACTTATTGGCCGACCTAACAAACCCAGCCCAAAGTGTCTTTATAGCAGGGGTGTTCTTACAAAAGTGGTGTCATTGCAGCCAGATCTAACTGTATTCAGAACTTGTGCTTCACAAGCAAACCTAAAAGAACTTCTAGTGTTCTGTCCTGAGCCAAAAGTCAATTGGCGGACATTTTTCAATGAAATTTCTCCCTCAAAATGAATAATTGATGATTTTGTAGCTCTTTTTTGATATTTTTGACTGGATTCACATTGGTTTAGAAAATTAAGAAATGTAAATAGAAATAATTTTGAAGAAAGTGATAGTTTCATGCAGTCAAAAATTTGTGTTTGTGGTCAGAATAGGAGGAAACTAAAAGTAAAAACCAAAAAAGATAGGATCTTATGGCTGTGCTTTGAGGTGTCCTTTGCCCATTTGTGTGTTTTGCTAGAGATCAATAGGTGATTTATTGGAAGAGACTTGCCTCTTTTTCCTAATCTTGCTGCTATTGTTTTTTATCTATAGCCTCTGAGAGAAAATAACAGACCACAAGCTTTTGTTTGGTTATTTAGGTGCAAAAGAACGTCTTGAAAACATAATAAAGCAGAAAAGATAACAACAGTTTCGTCATTTTATGTCATCTACACAGATGATTTCGGTCCTTGTGCTTTATTGTTTTTTAAGAAAGATACAGGGTGCGGAATTTAATTTTTCATAAAAAGTTCATTTTAAAACATTTAATGATGATCTTTTTTGTTAGATAGCCCGTTTAATTGCATTTTGTTTGCGCACTAAATGGGCCATTTTCGATAATAGCGTATTTCCTCTAATAAGGCCCCCCCCCTAAATTCAAAAAACCTGTTTGTGGCATTCTGTTTTGAGCCATTTTTGAAAAAAATCTAGAATTTTTGCGTCATTTAAATTTTTTTGTACGCTTCTGACACTGACGTTAGTGAATTTCTTTTTAGTCTTCCGTGGATCCGTCAATCTTCTACTGATAAGGGTTGTTGAACGTCACCTAAATTCCGTCCTTAAATTCTTCTGAGTTTGATGACTTCCTGTAGTGGTAAACTTGATACCTAACTTATCTCCGCAAAAAAATTATGTCAAAACTGTTTACCCACACTGCTTCTCTCAATCCATCAAAATCGTGGGTAAAATTCCGTTGGATAGTTTTGGGGGATTCCAACTTGACAAAGTCAGCGATGTCCTAAGCCTTGCGCTGTTTATTTCACAACATAAGCTAAAAATGTGTAGAACATAGGAGAGATAACACAGTTATCGGTCACCTTATAATGCTTTTTCATAATGCTTTCAAAAAAAGAAATTGACAGAAAAAAGCAATGACTAAAAACGACATATATTTTAATTTTTTGAAAAGACGAACTTTCTTTCTTAAAGGACTAGGCCGTCGCCGGTCAAGAGGATTTCACACTTTTTTTATTCCGCAAATGTTCAACATTTTTTTTTAATTTCTTATTATTTATGAAATGGCTCAAATTGAAAACACTCCTCAAAATATGTGTTTACCTCCTCAATTTTGAACAAATTATGTGTTCACATCCTCAAAATTATTTTTACCTCCTCAAATCTATATGTTCCATGTCAATTTCATATTTTGTCAAATATACGTAAACTTCCAGCCTACTCTCGTCCCTTTCCAACAATGATTCGAAAAAAAACCTATGCAACTGTTCCTTTCCCACTTTTTTGGACGAAATGCTATCCCAGAATTCTTCAGTGTTATTTTTGGAATTGACGTATTTTTGGAACTTTAATTTACATGATCATTTACAACCTTATACTCAAAATGAAGCCCTGCTTCCTGGCGTCATTTTCAGAATATAGTTGTAAATAATCTTGTAAATTAAAATTGCAAAAAACGTCGGTTCCAAAATAATACCGAAATCCTACCCCGCAATAGTACCCTTTTCTTCCTTGGTCAAACCTTCGCAAGTTACCTATATTTCTGAAGTGATTTTGCTCTGAAATTTTTTTATCTAATTCCTCATAAAATTTCGACTCTAGAAAGTTACTAAACGCGATGAGAAATAAAAAATATGTAGAGGTACAGGCGATATAAAACTAATTACGCATCATTTTGGCCGGTTTCCTTTCATTTTGATAATCATTTGCATGAAATCGCAAAATTAAGGCAGTAATTGACAGTAAATCAGTGTTGGAAATGATTGCAAACGATTGGTCGATAGTTTGTGGCTCTAGAAGTCAGTGAACTTACCAAAACGTAGAGTGCATCCGCTGGGAATCAAAACTGAGAGTTCAAAATATTCGCAATTGGATGTGCATGTGTACCAGTGCTCGGAAGTCGTACTCGTACTTCGTACTCGTACGAGACCAAAAAATAAGAGGTACGAGGTACGACTACGAGTACGAGAGCCAAAAAATTAAGGTACGAAATACGAGTACGAGTACGACCAAATTCAAAAATTCCGAGCACTGATGTGTACATTTTAAATGAGTCTTAGAAGCCCAAAAAATCGCAGTGTGCTAAAAAGCTCCTCTGGTATTTGACTACTAGCTCGGGGGCCCGCCTGTCGGCGGACCACCCTCGCCTTGGTCAAGGTTCAAATGTAATGCTAAAAGCTAAAAACAGCTAAATAAAAATTAAAAAAAAACACAACACAGTTAACCTTAAATCATGAGCCTATGCAGAACACTTTAGTTGCTTTCCTGCAATGCCTATTTTCCTGCTTAAACCGTCTGTTTTCACTGTTTCACGGCAGCAAAAACATTACAATACACAAAATGTATGTGCGTGGGGCCGGCTGCGCCAGGCCATACACTCGCGGCCACGCTGCTTGATGCACTGTATCTGAAAACTTTCTGTACATTCTCAAACAACTAATATCTAACAACTAATATCTGTTCGATCATAAAATCAAAATCCAATTTTTTTCAATATTCAATTTTACGTGCAACAACAGTGATATATGGATATAAATATGGAAGGTTTTAAAAAAAAATGCTGGATTTATGAAAACTCAGGATGCTGGATTTATAATGAAACAATGCAACGATTTATTGAGCCACGACAAGCAAACTAAACGGTAAAAATGCTGGGTTTATAACAATTCGACAAACAAACTAAACGGGAATAATGCTGGATTTATAACAATTCGACAAACAAACAAAAGGGAAATAATGCTGGGTTTAAAAGAAATCAGAGCGGCGAGGTTTCTTTGCTGGTGGAGGACTGGACGGCTTCGCTTCTTGATAGCTCTTAAGACGCGTCAACTTCTTATCAGCATCATCGACGCGCTTCAAGCAGTAAATATTCTCCACCATAAGTAGCACCTTATCATCAGTTGTTCCTGAAAAAAGCCTCTCAGCCAACGTTACTGATATATAAAACGAATGACCTTTCCGCCTGCAAGTAGCACTTCCATATTGGCCTGGAAATCTTCAGCTGCTTCTTTCTCATCTTGTTTCTCGACATTGAATGCAACAAAGAGAAAGACTTGGAATCCACTCTTGTCGCCAATGTATCCGCAGATCCCATTATTCGAAGAAATCGATTTCTGAACTGGCTTATCGAGAAGAAGAGCACGCATCGCTAAATTAACACATTACTTACTCACAATAAATTCGATTTAAAGCGACATTACCAATCTCAGAATCACCGACACAAATTTCATTGATGAGCTTCCAGAAAGGCGGAAAAGGATTCTTATCGGGATAATCCACCATAGGCTTTCTGAACAACACCGTTATCCTAGTATCGGAAATTCAGACAAATTGCAAAGAATTGTGAAGTTCGGTAGGCACCACATCCTTGTCTTTGGTGAAGAAGACCTCCACTTTGATTCCAGAGAGACGAACAACCTGAAGAAAATTCTCGAACATAATCGAATCAGAATTGACTAAAAATAAAATTTACCGATTGGAGTTTCAGCTTTTCCGCTGCCTCATCCAGTTTTTCTTTCCAAACAATCAAGCGGTAGAACTTCTTGCCATTGGAAAGGAAAACATGTTGATATGCAGAATTTTTCGTAAGGACAACGCTGGATTTGCCGATGACTTCAAGCACGATAGATCTGAAAAATCAGTAGAAAAAATTAAATTGAATACTAAAAAACATACTTGCGATAAAGAGGTGCAGCCTTTTCAGGTTTCCAAGCTTCCATAACCGTTGATTCGGTCAGAGCTATTTGAGCCATTTGAGAGATTTATATTCAGCTGAAAAAGTCACATATAATTTTTTACAATCGCATTTTTTCAAAAGATCAGAACGTTGGATAGCTAAGTGTTCTGAATAAAAAATGAGAGCTGACATGGTCTTAGTGAAACTTTACATCTCAGAACTACATAAAACTTGAAAAACAAATATCTTGACAGAAAGTTGACACTATTAAAATAGTGTCAAGATCTGACCTTGATTTAACCAAAGACAAAAAATACAACTTTCCTCTTGAGACAAAAACAATAAAAATTTAAATTCAAAATAAAGTGCCAAATTTCGAATTTCTTCTAAATAACCACCTCCATAAAATCGCAAATACCCCCCGGGTTCCGGTCCTCGTATCGAACCGATCTTTTTTTTAAAAGAAAGCTGAGATTCTGCGCTACGTTTTAAGCGTGGCACGTTTGAAATGCACTGATAACAGTTTTAAGATTTCGACTCTTGAACAAAAAAAACGACAATTTGTTCTTTAAAACCCAAAAATTAAAAACAAAAAAAATCTCAAAACCAAAATTCACAACAGCCATTCTACTCCTGAGATTCCAAGCTTCAATTTAAAAAAAATCGACAAAAAAAAACCAAACAAAAACATGTCAAACTAACCCAAAACATCAATTGTCCGCAGACAGACAAACAAAACATCTCTAATACTATATAGGAGATTGTTTGAATTAAAAGTTAGAAGAAATTAGAAGTGATGCTAACCATTGTTAGAATTAAAAGGTAAAAAGAACAGAGCCGAACCCACGAAACACTTTAAACAACTCCAAACCACCCAAATAACCCTTTACATCCTAAACCACCCTTAGTAGCTTGTTCACAATACAGTCAGGTCTCTCCATAGTTACCCCTCACCGCAGTGGTCACCTCCTGCGTAGTGGGCGGTCCGGTCACTCCCAAGTTCGCTTTTTGCCGGGATTCATTATTCTGCATAGTGGTCACCTCCTCCATAGTGGTCGGTCGAGTGGGCCAGTCCCCAGGGTGACCACTATGCAAAGATTTGACTGTAGTCAGGATTGGAGCTGGAGTAAAAAGCGTTCACAATCAGGATTTACTTTAACTCCGACTCCAGCTCTTTCTATTGCTAACGATACATAACTAAGCCTTCCTAAAACGTCTAAAATAACGGTTTTGAGTGGTTCATGAGACTTTAAGGCGGTTTGGAGTGTATGACGTGTTTTTGTCTAGCTTCGAGTAGTTTAGGGTGTCTATGCTGATTTGAAGTGGTTTTTTAGTGATTCGGTGTGTTTAGACGGCACACTCCGAAAAGGATACAAAATATTTTGGAAACAATCGATCAGCAAACAAATTCATTTGAGAACAAATTTAAATGAGAACAAATAAGTTCTGGCACGAATTGTTTTGAAAATAAGACTTTGGCATTTAAATGCTTCTAGAAATATTTGTTTTCGGATATAACGAATTGAGAACAATTTACTCAGGGCCTTTACTGCTCGCTATGTGCTTTACGCTTTTCGAGCCATGAAAAACCCTCAGTATCTTCCCCCCTGTAATAACCTGGGTTATTTGAGGCGGGTTATTTTAGGCGGGTTACTTTAGGCGGGTTATTTAGGCAATGCTTTCCAAGGTATTTGGTTTAGCATGTTGTTTTCTTTGAATATTTGTTTGATTGTGCATTTTCAGAATTACAATTGTGACACCTAAGAAATTAACAGCAAAAAAAGAGGTTGTGGTTGGTGCGCGGAGGCGTTGGTTACTTGAGGGTGGTGGTTTACTGTCTTTCAAGCTCCAAATAGACTCTATTTAATAGAGGAAGCAAAGCAAAATGCACAATCAATTTTTTCTTGAACTGATTTTGCTTACTTATTTTTATGTAGAAATAATTTTTTTTCAAAACAATTCGTGCCAGAACTTATTTGTTCTCACTTAAATTTGTTCTCAAATGAATTTGTTTGCTGATCGATTGTTTCCAAAATATTTTGTATCCTTTTCGGGGTGTGTCGTTTAGACTGGTTTAGGGTGGTTTAAGACATTTTGAGCGCTTTGAAGTTTTTTTGGGGTGTTGAGAGTGATTCGAGTTGACTTGAAGTAGTCTAAAGTGCTTTCGGGTGTATGGAGTGATTCCACTACCCCACCCCCGTCAAATTTCATTGAACTTCTGTACGGTTTTTTTAACTCGGTTTCTAACAAAACAAGGCCTAGAATTTAATTTTAGGTATGGTTTTGTTAGAAACCAAGTTGAAAAATCCGTACAGAAGTTCAATGGTTAGGAAAAAGTTTTGAATTGTAATAGCGTGGGCATGCCCCTTTAAGATAAGCTGGCCAACCTTTGACTAAGGACTCAAAAATATCTTGGACTCATTTTTGGGTTCGTTCTAACGTACGCTGGCCTACCCTGCCTTAGTGTTAGACTAAAAATCACAATAGAAAAACAAAAGGAGGGACCAAGGCAAAAAAACACCCCCATTGAGGAATACTGCCAATGAGCCTAATGGCTCTATCACAATTGAAGGTGTAAATGTAAATGTAAGTGTAAGTGTAAGTGTAAATGTAAGGTGTCTTCACAATACCAAAAACATTTACACTTACATTTACATTTACACCTTCAATTGTGATAGAGCCATAAACCATTCTAAACTACCCTTAACATTGAAAAACAACCCGAAATCGTCCAAGGGAGTAGTTTGTGGGAGTTTAAGTGGTTTTGAGTGTTTAGGGTGTTTTTGGGTAGTTTCCGGTAGTTTATGATATGGAGTTTTTCAGTAGTTTAGGGTGTTGAGACTGACATCCCAGCCAATTTGGGTGGTTTTAAGCGGTTTGAAATGGTTGCGGTTGTTTAGGTTGATTTGGGGCGATTTTGAGTGGTTTGACGTGTTTTTAGGGGTATGGAGAGATTCACGATAGTTTTGAGCAGTTTGGCATAGTTTAAAAAATTTTAGACTGATTTTTAACCTTAAGCAATATAATAGTATGGACAATAGAACAAAGAAACCAAAAATAGGACATAATCGGCATAAAAACCAGTGCCATATTAGAATAAGTTGAAAAAAATCAAACTTTTGAGATCGTAACCATGCCTAACACGTATTTATTTCGAACAAATGTTCTTACTTTTGAAATTTCGACCTGGATTTGTTTTAAATTCGTTTTAGCTTTAAAAATATTACTTTCATAACATTACACACACATACAACAACTCTTGTTTTATTACTTTTTAATAAAAATGTTGCATTTTTTTTAAACTTTCTCTAAACTTAGCTTTTTTAACTAATTTCTATGTTTCTTGTACATTTCTTTCAAAAATGTAGCATTAAATATGCTTAGGCTCACATTCAGGCTCAAATAAAAGTCTCAAGCAAAATGGTTCTGTTAGGCTAAAAATGCGAAGTGTAGAAACAGTTTTAGTTAAAAACACATGAACACAAAAGTGAAAGAACTGTTTGATTAGTGGTGATAGGACCTGCCGAAACGTAACATTTGACCATCATCAGCATCCACATCCAAGGTCTGCTCTTGTGGAGTAAGTCTGCGTTGGGAACGCACTTGTTGGTGGCTGTCTTCATCTACGTCGTACAGACTCCTGCCAAACCGCATAAATTCCTGCAAGAGAAAAGCCAATTATTTGGGTGAAATACAGCTAAAAAATTGGATGGCTACCTGATAGCCCTGAGGGTGGATGAAGTGAGCTTGGCGGGGATGCGCTACTACTGCTCTTCCACTCCGATACAGGGCTCCTCGCATACAAGTGCATAAATTGCATGTGTATGTCAGCACAACGAAGGCTAAATCATAGGGTTAATCATAGGGTTTTCAGAAGTATAATTTCAAAATTTCTCAGGTAAGAAATTTGATTCTGACACTTTTGATTAAAAGTAGGAAAAATGGGAAAATAGCCTAGGCCAGCCAAAGACGACCAACCAAAAAAGGAAAAAGAACTTTGAGGGGTGTCCGATAAATGAGAGTCGGCTATAATAACCAGGTTATTGGTTTTGATTAGTTGGAAGCTCATTAGCCGAACAGACAACCTTTATTAAAACTCATAGAAAAAACCGACCAACAATCAAAACACGCAGTCTGGAAGTCATTAGTCTTGTGAACAATCCAAGCATCTTCCGAGGCCAAAATTTGGCAGCAGCCAACAATTTTTTATTTACGAATCAACAACAAAAAGAGTAGTAATAGTGAAGGTGGTGTCTGGACATATATTATATATACACACACAAACCCAAATATTGCTTCAAAAACAAATTAGTTAAAGAAATCGGGCCATAAATTCTTGGTCGTAAATTAAAGCTCACACTAATTTGGACAGCCTGCTTGCCACAACCAATGAAAAATGGGCTAGTAGTGGCACCACCCACCTCTATCCATTCATCTTTGAGCCTTATTAAAAAACAAACAATGAGCCTACTTCTTTTGCCATTGTGCCTGTGTCCCACAGAGGACACACACACATACTAAAAAGTGGCAAAGAGAAAGAAAAAGGTCAGAAAAATATCTGTGTGTGACATCTTTGTTTAATGATTTATTATTATTTGACTAATGTAAAATAAGACTTTAATGATGGTCTGCAAAATAATTTTTTTGCTCGCTACCTTTTTTTGGTGCATGTGTATTTATAGTGGCAGTTACTGAAAATCGAAAAAATTTAGTTTGGATGTGTTTTAACACTATTCACAAAGGACTAATATCAAACACAAAGTATTAAAATAATGGCACTACAGTTAAACTTCGTTATAACGAACCGCCGCTATGACAGAGGGTTGGCCAACGGTAATATTGCCGGTAACCGGTAATATTACCGGCAATTTCCCAACACTACTATAACGTACCCATCGTTATAATGTACCCCTAACCAACACTTGGTTGGTTTAAACTAAAATTGTATTAAATTTACCCCCGCTATAACGTACCTTCGATATAAAGTACCCCTCGTTATAGCGTACCACTTAGTCGGTCCCGAACAATAAAAATACACTCGATATAATGTACAGTCAATAAAAATAATTTTTGGAAAACACTTAATTCACATACAGTCGACTCTCGATATAACGGACCCTCAAAAAGTTTGGGTTTGACACTTTTTTAGCCCGCCTTTTGAAGCCTTTTGTCAGTTGTCTTTGGCTGGTGTAATCCAAAACATTGCGAGGATTATGATTTTACCAATCGTTTCTAAAAATTGCAGTAGTCTTGCCGAAAAGACGCGCGCTTCTCGATATAACGGACACTTATTTTCAAAAAAGGTGTCCGTTTTATCGAGAGGCACGGGTCTTTTCGGCAAAACTATTGCGATTTTCAGAAACGATTGGTGAAACCGGAATCCTTGCGATGTTTTGGACTTGACCAGCCAAACACAACTGGCCAAAGACTTCAAAAATCGGGCTAAAAAAGTGTCAACCCCTAGGCGGGAACGAAGTTTTTCGGGGTCAGTTATATCGAGAGTCGACTGTATGTGAATTGCCTCCTTTTTTGCACAAATTGTTTGTTGCAATAATTACATTTGTTTTGTGTTTTATCATTTTCATTTTTTATGTGTTCAGATTTTTGTTAACACTGTCACCGATCCAACTGCTCACAAAATGTTTGCTCAACTGGACGATTTCCTGGCCAAAGAACGCTTACAGAAAATGAAGCATAACAAAATAATAGATTTTTTCGTTGATTTACCACAATTTTGCCACATGCTTAGGGTTGGCCAATGGTAATATTACCGGTTACCTGCCAACCCTACACATGCTGGTGTAGTTAAGTTATCACATCCTGGTTTACCGTATTTCCTCTAATTAAACGGCATGTCGGTTTATTTTTCAAATCTGAAAAATTTGGAGTCCATCTCAAGATTTTTCGGTGAAAATTAAAAAACGAAAAAGCGAAATCGGTTGAGCTCGTGTAAGTTAAAAAAACGCAGAAAAGAGCTTTGCGAAATATTCACTCTGGTCCGAGATACAGACCCTCAAAGTAGAGGGTGCCGGTTTATTAGAGACTGCCGTTTAATACGGAAATACGGTAGTAATTGTTTTATCTACATATAGTATTTTCGTTCACTTTTTTAACCCACTTCCCATTTACACATCTCTTTGTTCTCAACCTTTCTAAAGGAAAACTAGGGCAGAGAATTCAGAAAACTTATCAGAATTGACATGTGATAAATTTCGGGTTTTACCTTAAAACTTGGCAAAACCGTACAGGGGGAAGGTGGTATTTTGACTGAAAATGTAACTTTTCGAACGTTAGTTTGAATACTCTTTTTACACCCATACTTTTTGTACACCAAAGTTTGATCGCTTGATTTTGGGCTACATATAATTCTAGTACGCTTCAGAGTTGTTTCAATCCCGTAAATCACGAAAAATACACAGAAGAAAGACAAAAAAATTACAAAAACATTTCTCAAAAAATCAATAGGCAGATCAAGGCAAAAAAACATCCAGATTGTGTACTAGAGCCAAAAGATTTTTATTGCATTTGATAAATATAAGAGGATTAAAAATTTTAATACAAAGCTAGCTGTGTTCTATAGGATACTCGGATATGAAGTGCTTGTACTTTAAAGTTTAAACCCCCCAGTACGGACTGGAACATGTGTATATTCTGGTAGAGCCTATCGATGTTATAAGCAAAAGTGCAGGGATCTTTTCGATATTCGTGCTCTGTTCAGGGATACAGCCACGGTTTGGAGTCAAAGTTTGGATTTTTGAAATTTTTGGGTCTTGACACGAAAGCCTAAAATTTGCTGTAGCTCTTCATACAGTTACCGTATTTCCTCTAATTTCTCCCCGGGAGGAGTAATTTTTCTACCCCTCTCTAGGGGGAGTAATTATTCAACCATACAGCGCCGGAGGCGCTACGAAAAATTTTCCACATTTTAGTATCAAAACAAAATATCATCCATGTAGTTTTTACTTTTCCAGAACAGAACTAACTTGTTTTGGACCTCTCGTTTACTTATTGAATCAGGCTGTTCCTTCACAGTAGGTCTTAGCTTGCACTGAAAATTTGGTTGAGTTGTGAGCATCGCAGTGGCTCTCACTTTTTGATAAGATTTGAACGAATAAAGACCAGTGCTAAAGATGAACATAGCACATTTACCAACTTTCTCTACTCCAGCACTCTACATCACTAGACAATTACGATATTAGCACCAGATACCACTTTGTGAGTAATTTTAAAAGCAATCAAAATATACCACCGAAAATATACCACTGTGCTTAAACCTATTAAAAGTGCTACAGCTAACCTCAGCTAACATGCACATACCCACTATTGCCCAGAATGACCACCTCAAGCAACCAATCCCGGAAACAGAAACAGCAATGGACATAAGTCTAGAAGTCAGTAGTAACGCGTTGGACTAGCATCGAATTCCAGGTACGTGGGTGGTGCATCTCGAGAATTCCCAGGTCATCTTTCCGAGACATCTACCTTCTGCTAGACAACCAGAAGTCATAGACCTGGAGCGTTTTGTACAATGTTATTTGTTCTTCACTTCTCATTCCGGCAACAATTCCCGGCCGGCAACGATTAATTATCCTATTTTGAGCATTAACCATTAGCTTGACGTCCGCAATCAGTGAATTTTTTGTTTTCTTCAACTTTTGGCTGTACAAAAAGTTAGTGTTGTGAGGGAGAGCAATTAAAGGGAAGGAATGTGGAGGGAGGTGGGTGGGCGAAATAAGGGGGGGAGGCGGTAATTAAATGGAGGGGAGTAATTTTTCAATTTTCCTCTAGAGGGAGGAGTAATTAGAAGGAGGGGAGAAATTAGGAAGAGGGGAGAAATTAGAGGAAATACGGTAATCTTTTTTAATTTTGTAAAGAGCATCTTGTAAAAGAAGAACAGGACTATCTTTTAAGTGGTCCCACTCCTCCTTAACTTCGGACAGACGTATAGATATAAGAAAAAAATCTAGATGTTAAAAGTGTGTCGATTCGCGAAGCTAAATTTTTTTAAATTATATATGCAACTCCAATCTAAAGTGCGCAATAGGGAAAGCAAGGATAGGACTTTCTAATTTGGAGTCAATTACTTAGATATAAGTGGAGTTGCATATATAATTTAAAAAAATCAGCTTCGCAAATGGACACACTTTTAACATCTAGGTTTTTCTTCTTATAGCTATATGTCTGTCCGAAGTTAAGGAGGAGTGGAACAACAACCACTTAAAAGATAGTCCTGTTCTTCCTCTACAAGATGCTTTTTACAGAATTAAAAAGATCATCTGCATGAAGAGCTACAGCAATTTTTAGGCTTTCGTGTCAAGACCCAAAAATTTCAAAAATCCAAACTTTGAGAGGCTGTATCTGCACTTTTGCTTACAACATCTACCAGAATATACACATGTTCCAGTCCGTACTGGGGAGTTAAATAACGAAACCTTTTAACTTTCAAACTTTGAAAAATTCTAAAAAAAACTCCTTTAGTTTTCTCAAAGGCTAGCAAAATTTTTGCTTGACCACCATACTTGCCTGGTCTGACGCTTGTTAATACTTTTCTGAAGTATGGAAAAGTGTCTTTGCTAAAAAGAAAACGGCAATATCTGAGCTAGTGAATTAAAACGTGCTCCGTTTTTCGGCCATCGTTCTTGCCTGATCTATGGAGCTCCCTTTTTTGAAGATAAATCACTAGTCAAATCTACACAACTCCGACCGCTAACATAGCTGAACTTCGACGAAGAATTAAAAAACAGCCTCAGCAAAAAGGCTTCAAGGAATTATCAACAAAGCAATTGAAGTCTATGAACATTAATTGGAGTGTTTCCTTGCTAGGAAACGAAGAAGCATAGAATAAAAATTAAGAAGATTGGCAACTTCTCAAGCGAGGTTGTTTTGTCGAGTTTTCATTCGTTTTTATAAAGTGTTTGATGCATGTTTAGTCAAGCTGATTAGCAAGTTGATTAGCCTATGTCTGGCAATAAATAACAAAAAGTTTAATATCTCTGGCAAAAACAAGCAAGGTAGGGCACTGGCCTGGGCAGCACACTTTTGATCTACACTCTTTTGATCTACACCGAATTTAAATTAATCTTTTTTTGTCTTGAGAAGAACTTCTATCATTTAAAATGTTTTTCTGTCATCCAACATCAGTTCTACTGGATGATCCATACACTAAACCAAACCAAGTGGTATAATTTATTGTAGATCAAGATCAGAATTTTGAGTGTCAGTATTTTGACTAGGGTAATTATCTTGGCTTCTTCGGATTTTTGGACTCTTTTTTTTTGGTTTTTTACACGAATTAACTTGAATTTTGTATGCTACGTGGTTTTCTACTATAGTTTTTCTTGATATATTACTAGGTTCTTCGTAACTAGCCTGATTCTGACTACCAAAATTCTTAGTTTAAAATCGGCTCTACAATATCTAGTTTTGATGATCATTTTTGTACATTTTATTGATAAGTTTTTTCATAATGGTGTCCACTTGGTTCATGTGAGTTGCACATGGTCGACTTTTTTCTTTCATAAAAACCACTCAATACTTACATACGTTCGATAACTTCAAAACATTCAAATCAACCTTATCTCCAGCAAATTTATCGGTAAACAATTATAACATTCATCAAAAGCAAGCGAACAACAAATAGAGGTTACAATTTTTCTGTGCGAATCATTTCTCCGATTTCTCTTCGAACCACGGGCGTATCTTTCTGCGAAAATTTCATCTGATCCTCACGAGATAAGCAGTCCACAAACTTACACACGAAGGCACCGTAATCAAATGAATTGCTTTGTGTAGGGATGTCCTACAAAACACATTTTACTTTCAACGATTCCAGATTTATATCATACCTTTGGACATGCACTGATCCAAACGGAAGGATTTACCTCATCGTATCCCCTTTCCACAGCAAGTTCCTTGAGGAAGTCCCTTAACAGATTTTTTTCACTACAATTGTCTATTAAAAATATATGACTTTAGCAGACTCATATGGTCTTTCCCATCTCCGTGCATTGATTCATAGAAATCAAGCGTGCCCTTCAATATATTGACTGCCTAAACCAAACATTTTAACTAAAAACTACAAAATTGTAGACATAGCACTAATGGCCAATGCTCTGTGGTGTGAATCTGCACAAAAAGAAGATCATGTTCAAACAGATCTGCATTTATCGTCCAGTTGAGGGACTTTTCTTTGCCAGCTCTGGGTAGAAGAACGAGTCAAAAGCATATATCTAAAAAAATTACACTTACAAAGTGGGAAATCGGCAGTACCTTTGGCACCATTTCGTCCCAGAAACTTCGCTGAATAGGAGTTGTAGATAGAAGCTGATAACGTCCCCATTCAACCACTGCTCTGCTTTGAGACATTGAATAATCCGCTCCCTTACGACAGTTCCAAACTTTTTTGAGCAAATTACATTTAGCAGATCTTTCTCAGATCTTTCTAAAACAAATCTAGCAGATTTGTTTCTTTGGAATATCTGGAAATGCATCAGTGAACACTTAAAATAATGCAAAGCTTACCAATAGTATCGTCTAAAGTGATCACCACAACGGGCATATTGACTTTTTGTCCACCCTTTCTTAAAGTCTTCGGCTTCTTTCGTTTCTTCCCTAATTACTAGTTAAAGGCCAGCTCTATATTGAAAAGTGCTACCTTGGTGGTTCTTTGAGATGCAGTCGAGATGGCTCTCTACGTCTTTCAAGTACCCAACTTTGTCTGGAATCACTGTGTAACGCTCAACCATATTCTTTACACGATCGTCCAGATCACGATAAGCAATCCATCTAGTCCCAACCTTTGCTCCACTCTAGAATGCTGCCACTCGCTGCTCTGACAAAGCGAATTCCGTCTGCATACCCTCAATCAGCTTCCAAATCGTCGGATGATGCGCAGCCATTGTTTGGATCATCTGTCCATTGAATTATTCGATCCAATTGCTTGTCTTCATTTCGACCAAAGTTCGTAGGCGGGGGTCTTTGCTGGAGACTGCTTGCTTCTGAACGATACCCTGAAAGTGGTTGTTATAGGCAATCACAAAAAATAACCGCGTAAAAAACATTTCAGCACGGATCTCGTCACCGCAGTGATTATGCGCAGCAGTTAGCTCAAACTTTCCGTCAAAGGTCACTGCCCTTCCTGCGAAGTTTGAAGTTTAGATAGTTTTTATAAAAGAAGTACCTTGGAACTTAGTGTTTTCAGTACCATCTCAGCCAATTCGGTAGTGAATTCATCGCCAATGAGTCCGTTTTCTCTCGAAATACCAAAATTCCAGTTCATGTAGTCGTTGGGATCCTTAAGTATAGGATTGTTTTTCTTAGACGTAAGCAGCTCGAAATTCATTCTGACTCTAAAAAACATTTCTACAACTGCAATAAAATACAATACAATCATACGGTGATAAATTCCACAGAAAAATAAATGGATAAAAATATAGCACAAAATAAACACACATTAGCTAAAAACTTAACGCCCAAAAGGTTTAGATAAAAAGGGTTTAGATCAAAAAAGTGTAGATCAAAAGGATGTAGATGAAAACGGCTAGAGCCCACTGGCCCACCCTGTATACTCTTTACTGTTTTTGGATATTTTTAGAAAGGGCTGTAACTGAATGATGCCCTCAAAAGTCAGAATTTCTCCAGCAAATTATTGAATTCCGCCAGAAAATTTTATATTTGCACTTTTCTTTCGGTTTCGCTAAAATTTTTATATATTTTTTGACTAGCATGCAGCCCTGGAGCTTGGTTTTCTAACGTAATATCAAACTTTACTGAATGATTTGGGGAATGCGGAGATTTGACAGTTTTGAAAAAATACGTCGTTTTTTTTAAACTTTCGAATCTCCGCATGCTTCTGATCATTCAATAAAGTTTGATATCACGTTAGAAAGCCAAGATTCTGGCTACATGCTAGTGCTAAAAAAATTTAAAGAAAATCGAAACAAAACTGCAAATATAATATTTTCTGATGGAATTCAGACTTTTGAGGGCGCGATTCAATTTGGACCTTTTAGAAAGCTTATTCAAACTGAAATTTGTCTTACAAAGAAACAAATCTTTCAAATGCTACAGTAAATTGATTTTATTGCTCTTCTGCTATGTTCTGTTCCGCTTCTATCAAAAGCAACTAAAAGCAGTGATTTCGAAATTTCCACAGAGTTGTTTTTATTCTGCTTCCTCGTTTGTGTCTTTTGCTTTCTCGTTCTCACATATTATACGCTGTATCACGGCTTTTTTGTTCAATTTAGTGTGTTCATAGTACAGCAAGACACACACAAAATTGCGAGCGACACCAGTTACTAAAACATCGCCCATAGAACACAAGGCAGTAGTAAACAAGGGTAACTTGGGAATGATCTTTGACCATTTGTTAAGCAAATACGTGTTGTTGTTTTCATTTTCGCAAAAATAATTGTCATACTTTTTAAACTAATTTTTATTTTTTTCTGAACTAAAAGATGGATATCGAGATTCACAAGTCTATTTCAGGTAATATGGTGATTTTTAGTAGTTTTAAGCATGTTATTTGACTGTTCCATCGTTTTTGTTTGTTGACGATTTTTATAGTTTGTTGTTTTTTTTTCAGATCTTACTGGCAAGAACACTCTCTCCTTTCCTGAAAAGAACGTTGTGCCGCCAACAATGCCTTACCTCTGGACTGCAACCGACTCCCGCAATTCTGCTTTGTCAACACTCGCTCCTGTGTCTGTAGCTTTGGTCGGTGCAAGTGCCATTCATGGTGACAAAAACCTGCAAAGCTTTTTCAAGGTTTGTGACATAAAAAATTGAGCCGGTGATTTGCAAGAACACGTTGTTGATCTTAATTTTTATAGCCACCAGAATTTTTTCATAAACCAGCAAAAAAAAATTAGACTGAAAGTTTTTATAAACAAATAGTCGCACAGGGTAGCAGTGGCGCGAGTTGTTACTTACATCAATTTTCTAAAAATGGGAGAGATTTTTGAAACCCCCTTTAGATGCTTTGACACTAAAAATATTATTGATATTACAAATAAAATAAAATAAATAGCCCTAAAAAATAACAATTGATTGTTTGAGAAAATTATGTTGCAGACCCTATAAAGAACAATAAAATTTCCGCTCATTTGGAAACGACCTTGCTCGAACAGGCCATTTGGATTATTTTTTAAATAAACATTTTTGACAATTTAGAGTTTCCACCCTCCAAGCTGGGCTATCCGTGACGTCCGACTTTATACTGCTTTGGATGTAGCTACCATTGCTCCTCTCGGCTATGCTTCCTATTTGGTCTACAAAAATGGCGGGGGTAAAGAAATCTAGATTTAGACACACTTTTCAACAGATATGATATTCAGGTTTTGACTACTCCGACACTACTGCTGCTCTCGGCATTTATGGTTTGAATTTGGTCAGTGGACTCGCTTTGATTCCAGCTTTTAAGAAGAAAAACCTTAAATGGGTATGCTGTTTTCAAAAGCATTTTCATGCTTATAGAAACCTTTTAGATTGCTATCAATGCCGGCATTGTTGCCGCTACTGCTATTGCTGCATCTGGAGCCTTTGGTAAAATCGACAAGATGGCTGGCTACTTGATTGCTCCATACGCTCTGTGGACTACCTGTATGTTTGAGACGATTTTACGACTAAAGATATTTTACGACTAAAAGTATTTTATGGCTAAGAATATTTTATTTTTCCTTATTTAGACTACGCCGTTGTGGCCTTTGCTTTGCACAACAACAGCAACAAGAATATTCCAGAATTGTTGCAGTAAACGGCCATGTAATTATTATCTGACCTAAATTCTTCTCTAGCAATTATCTTACCCTTAGCCAGCTGATTCTGTATCTTATATCGCTTTATCAACACTTGATTGGATTGTAAAGTTTAACATATTGTAGAGAGACTCAATAAAGCAGGAAACCAATTCTCCTTCATAACTTCTTTTTATTTTGAGTCATTCACTTTTTTGACAAATGTAGAATTAGTTAAATGTGGTTTTTTAATAAAGTTTTGTGTTGTATTTGTTTTTCACAAATTTACAATACTTTTGTTACCGCAGACAGCAAACCGCATTTTTGTAGGAACTGCATCTAAGATCCATCGTAAAAAGATTTTTATCTACTTATTTCAGGCAAATCAAATTTTTCTTTGTGCAAGCTTGAATTGAAGATGAGTGGAAATGATAGCATGGTCTTCAACAGGGTAAGCTTTGGTTGAAAGCCTTATGGCGTAGCAATTTAGCGTTGAATATCAAACTAATACACATTCGGAAAACACCTAACTAAGTGTATGCCGACACGTAATTCTGTTGACCACGTTTTACTTTAGTATACAGGGTAATATACAAATAAAAATTTGGAAGTTTTATTATATTTTTATGATTTCTACTTCACTTATTTTTTCATCTGCAAATTATTCCTACTGTTTTTATGCACATTTTGTGTATTTCGTGGAGCTTTCAAGTAGCTTTGCTACTATCATCGATTTTCCTGGGGGAATCGATGGTGCGAAAAGCTACCTACGCAAATTTTTTAAATTTTTGAGTTCACCTTATAACTTTGGGCTGTAACTTTTTAGCAGTGATTGGAAAAGCCGAAGTCAAGTCCAAAAACAAAAATCAAAAGCCAAATTTTGACCGACCAAAATTTGGCTTTGTGTTTTTTGGCCTTACCTTTGGCTTTTCCAATCACTGGCTCTTAGACGTCTTTTTCCAAAAGACTTGTCTTTTTTTGGGAACCCAATCCTTTTTTTTCATTTTTGAGATTTTACGTCGAAATATTTTTTTTTGCTTGAAAATGGCGATAAGCACTAGATAAAATGATCACCTTTTTTTTAAACATTGAAAATTTTGAAATGTCTTTTTTCCTGTTAAGAGGAAAAATTAAGAACCCTGCTAAAACCCAAACTTTTGTGTATTTAGCGTGATATCAACTCAGAAAATGATGATGTGTGGGACGATACTGCGCTTATCAAGATGTACGACAAAACGAAGGCTATGATTTATGTGAGTTAGTATTAACTATCTTCTAAACCCTAATAGTCTTAATTGTCAGGACAAAATGCAAAATAGTGGTGCATCCAGTAAGGCATCCTCTGCCCAGCCACAAACTGTAAACGAAGCTGCTAGGGTTGGTTACACATCTAAAATTGGTTTACCGTATTACCTCTAATAGCTCCCCCCCCCTCAACTTTGAGGACCTATATCTTAGCCCAGAGTCAATTTTTTGCAAAGCTGTTTATTGGGTTTTCTTAACTCCCACGAGCTCTACCGATTCCACTTTTTAGATTTTTAATTTTCATCCAAAATCGACCTCAAAAATTCCCAATTTTCGAGGCGTTGAAAAATAGAGGTAATATGGTAAGCCTGGGATGAGAATGAAAATTTACAAAAAAAGAACTAGTTTTGAAACAAAAGTCATTTTATTTAGTGCTTATTACCATTTTGAAGCGAAGAAAAAAGGTTTTGACGTGAAATTTAAAAAACTAAAAAAAATTTGGGTCCTGAAAAAAGTACAAATCCTTTTAAAAAGTACAATTTCTATCCCTGGTTTAACCCAGGGTACGTAACTCAAAATTCTAAAATAAAGTACATTTGGCAGAATAAAGTACAATTCAGTCCTTACAGTAAACTGTCAAAAAGAAACTTAACATTTATAGTTCCAAATAATATACAAATCTTTAAATAAAGTTCATTTACGTACCCTGTTTAAACCTTATTATTATCACCTTTGCAGAGCTGGCAAGTGGGTGAGCACTGCATGGCCCCTTTTGCTGAAGATGGCAAATACTACCCCGCTAAGATCACTAAATTGTTGGACAAGAACAAGACCTGTGAAGTGGTCTACACTGAATATGACACTAAAGCAATAGTGAAGTTGGCTGACTTATTGAGGTATGTAATATTTTTCAGGGAAAAACTCTTTCTGGTTCTAATATTTGTAAAAATAACTCGGGCATATATTCTTGACACAGTGCAGTCAATTTTCTGTATAATGGCATCCCTCCGATCCGACTCCCATCTGAGTCCGGCTATTTTTTAACCCCGATTTTCATTTCTTCTTGAAGAACTTACTAGTCAGCCTAGTGCCAAAAATCGCAAGCATTTTGATGTTTTTGTCGAAGATCCAATTAAGACCCAAAAGGTCTTAATACAATACCAATTTTTTCAAATTAGTTTTTGGGGGCTAGGACTTACCAATCTGTTTCGGCGAAATTTTTAAAATTAAGGTATAAAAAGATAATGGGCTCAGCTGGGGGTGGAATTTGAGAAAAAGGTTATCCATGAAAGGGTCAGCACAAGACTTGACTGTAATAATTTAAAGGTGTTCAAGGGGGCCAATCTCAAAAGATCAGAAAATCAGAATTTTCGGTAAAAAATCAACAAAATGGCTTAAAAGCGATCAAAAAGTGCTGATTTTTGGATCTTATTGCATTTTTAGGCATAAAAAATTAACACTTTTGTGTCAAAATCAGCAAAATGCTGAGAAGTCAGCGCACTTCGGAGCCCTATGTTCAATCGAAGGGGTGCTGTATATGTCATAAGTAGCCTATTTTCATAGTTTAAGAACCAGAAAAAGATATTTTCCAACACATTATTTCCTTTACGTAAGGTTATAAAAGCTTGAGACTTGGTGAAAAAAATATTATAAGCATAATTTCCATCCATTCCTCTCGTGAATCTCAACTCCACAATTCTGATTATATCCTAAATTTTCCTCAATAATGTCGCCTTTCTCTAGTGGTCACAAGCGAGCCCACCCAAGTCCGACCACTGAGGCCAGTGCCCAATCACCAGTGCTCAAAAAGATGTGTGTTCAGGCGGAAACCACCAATCCAATAAATTTTTATGAAGACACTGTTTTGGAAGACATCGAACTGTTCTCACATACCCAAAAACCAGAGTTTGTCCCCCCTACGAACAACACTGAGCCCATACATGCAGAATCTTCCAACTGTCCTAATTTTTACGAAGACACCGTCCCGGACGACATCAAGCTTTTTTCAAGCACTCAAAAACCTGAGTTATACCCCAAAATCATGAAATCTCAACCCCAAATTGTGGTTTCCAAGCAAAAGACCAGTTATTATGTTAGTCATTCAGCCGAAAATATTCGTTTACTGGCCAAAACATCCACATTCCAAGCCAAGATATATTGCTTGAAAAACAAGCCTATATTGCCCAAACTGCATAATTTTATGCCCATACCCAGTGGTTCAGTGGCCAATTTAGGCCCTGACACAGTTAATGGATTGAAACAAAAAATATGTGCTATAAACCTGTATTCTGACGCGATTCACGAGAGATTGGGCAAAACACCTCAAACCCATGGTTATAGTCTTGATTTAAGCGAGGATGACGTGGAATATGCTGCCGAAGACAATGCCCAAACGCAGCAAGTGGTCGAGGTGGGTACAAATGTTTTACATTTTGGATGGGCAATACTTATTTTTGTGTTTAATTTACTTTTTTCGTACCACATACTTTTTTGTTCTTTTCTCTTTAATTTTCTGATCTTTTTTACAAAGTGATGACACCATAGTGTAGCTCTGCCATTCTAGTTTCTAACGAAGTGTAATTTTTTGCAAGATGTGAAAAAATGTAGCACAAAAAATTAAAAGTCTGAACAAAATTATTATTTTTTGACATGGCCCATAACTTTAATTTCTTGTTCTTTTATTATTTTTATATATTGCAAAAAAGTATACCTCGTTAGAAACAGAAACACAGGACTACATGATGGTGCTATCATTTTGTGGAAAAGATCAGAAAATTAAGGAGAGCAGGACAAAAGAAAAATTTGGTGCAAAAAAGGTAAATTTTTGTAAAAAAAAGAGTCTCCATTTTGGATGCATTTAATGAACACTTTTACAGGCTTCCAGCAGTTCTAGTGGAGCACAGCAAATCTTCCCGGTAAAGGATTTTAGCGTTACGCAAAAATTTTAGTAGTATTGTTAGTAGTATTAGTAGTATTGTATTGTTTTGCAGGTTCCTGAGCTGTGCCCCCCACCCCCACCAAACCTATTTGGTCAGATCGCCCAAGCTGGAAACGACAAAGAAGCCTTGACAAACATGCTGATGTCCTGGTATATGAGTGGTAAGCTTACTCATTTTATTTAGAAAACATTTCTGCGATCCGACAATCAAAAAAGTAACTGCGAGCATTTTCAGGATATCACACTGGGTATTTCCAAGGCATGCAGCAGGGCAAGAAGAAGCAGGGCGGTGGAACTTAGTTTTTTTTAGCAAACGACCGATCTTCACTTGTTTCTGTTGTTGTCATTATGGTTGTTGTAATTTATGTGCGAAAGAATAAAAAAGAGACCACTAAGAGTTCAAAAAGAGATCATTACTACAGGAAGATAGAGGAGCTCACGAGGGATATTTATTGGTTTGCAAACAGACAAAAATTTAGTCTTTTTTAACTTTGTAGTTGGCCTATGGGTCACATGTTTCAAAGGCCGATTTGGACCACCTTTTAATAAAAATCTGAAAAAGCCATCGTGTTCCCCACGACATTATTATTTCAGAGAGGCAAAATTGAAAAATTATCAGTTTGATCCGGGTACCCTTTATACGGTTTTTCTAAGGTCAAAAAATCAAAAAATTGTGTTATGCAAAATTGGATAGCTTTATATACACAATATGGAATTAAAAATTATTTTCGTTAGGTTTTACTGGTTTTGTAAAATACAATTGTTGTGAACAGACCCAAGCCAAAAGTAATTATTATATGTGATCTGTGTAGGTGGAAAAGACACTTTTGTTGTAATGGATGTATAATGCTTGTGCTGCTGCTGCTGCTTTTGGAGAATTTGGTTTGCTTTCAGGCCTTTAGAGGGTCGATTTTAACCACTTTTGGCTTATTGTTGGCCTGCTCTTGCTCAGCCTTCTTCTTTTCTAGAGCCTTCTCTTGCTTTTCACGCATGGCTGCAGCATCTCGCTCCATCCTCTTGTCTGTAGATACCCCCTAGAACAAAAAAGTTGGGTCAAAACACGTCTAAAACACTGGTTTGCATGATTTTATATGACTTTCTAAGAGGTCAAAATTATCCATTTTTGCGAGAATTTTAGATATTTTAACGCTACTGCCATATAACCCCACCCCCTCTAAAAAAGCTACTGTCATATGCCCCCCCCCTCAAATAATTTTTGAACCGTACCTAAAACCATCATTTTTCAAAAAAAGTTATACAAATTATATGATACTAGCACCGATGTTACATCCGATATAATTTATAAAAAATTGTTTAAACTACTGAAAATTTTTACTTCTAAAATTTAAAGAAGAAAACCTAACCCAATAACAAACAATTTTAACATTTTTAAAGAGGCGATACGAGTAACTTACAATGAAAAAAGGCGGTTGACAAAAGTTTTCTGCCTAGTGTTTAAAAGTAGAATAAGGTCATAACTATTTGGTATACCACCGATTGGATACAAAAACTGGTTGGATACACCGATTGGATACACTAAATTACTAAATTTTACCAAAGTTGTGGGATTGGATACAACAAAACCTCTTTTCAGCCTTACCAAACCATGGTAATTGGTACCATTTCTATCTATAATCCATGTAGCACCTATTTTTGGCCCTACTGTGGTAATTTTGGATCTAGATTTTTGTGCTTAAATTTTTTTTAACTTAGGCTAAGCATTAGGCTTAGGGTAGGCTAACGTATGTTAGGACGGGCTCAAAAGTGTTTTTCTAACCGTTAAAAAGTTAGTAAAATATGTTTGAGTCCATCCTAGTGTATAGTTGGCTGTCCCGCTTGAGCTTGAATCATAAAAATGTAAAGTAATAAAAATGAAATTTAAAATTGTATCCAATCGGTGTATCCAATCGTCAATGTATCCAACCGGTGTATCCAACCGTCAGTGTATCCAATCGGTGTATCCAATCAGTTTTTGTATCCAATCGTCAGGCGTTCAACTATTTAGATTTAACACGAAACGAGTGAAAACAACGACAATGAGAAAAAAGTGTTGGCCACCGCATTAATTTGCACTGTAACGCTTGTTCTACAGGATGGATTTAGTGGTTCCCGGAATAACATCACCTTTTTTTCAAAAAACGACCTACAAAAGCGGAATTCTGTCAATTTTTTGGACTAGACTTAAGAATTATATTCATTGAAGGTAGTGTGAAATAGAGAAATTTCATTTTTTGAAAAATTACTGCTTAATTTTTTTTAAAACTAAAACTTATTGAAAAGGCAAAAAAATATTTACCACATTCCCTGCTTTTTGAGAGGCTGGCACAGTGCTCTGCTTTTTGGCATTTTTCGCTCGAGCCAAATCTCGTTGATTGCCACCTAACAGTTAAGAAACCCAATTAAACACTAATTTAAAAATATTTTAAGATTAGTAATTGTTCAATATACAACATTCATCTAAAAAATCATGTAAAAATATACTTACGGGTCATTTTAAGACAGTTGCACCAGAATAATCAATACAACCAGCTAGTATTTTAGACAAAATACTGCAGCAAAAGGAACAATTAGTTGGGAGAAGAAGCAAGTTTTGGAATGAGTACTACTACGAATGCAAGGAGAAATGCGGGGAGAACAGGAAATCACCGATTTCATCTTTTGATTTTCAAGCAATCTCTTAGAGAGCGGCAATTCAAACGTATAAAATGTAACAAGACGACTGTAGTTTCACTTGCAACCATCCATTGCAATCAGAACAGGGGTACTATTCTATCTTTAAGACGCAAAATAGTTGAAACAAATATTTGAATTGGTAAAAAAATTGCATAATTATCATCGCTACTGCCGTACACCACCCCGTCCTAAAAAGCTAGTGCCGTATACCCAAACCAACACGCCCACCACCGAAAACCAACCAAACCCCCAGCCCTCCCCCCCACACAGTGTGTCAAAAATTCAAAAGTCGCAAACTTGCTGTGGCATCATTCTGTCTAAGGTCTAAGGTATGGGCCCTGAACTATTAATATATACGTACCAGATTTACATAATTTGACGGGTGTTTTCACTTGTAGCCTTTTGAGTAGTCTGACTCGAAATTATTTTTATTGAAATAGATCCATTTTTGTGAGCAGAATCAAGAAATTTTTATACCACTGTGTAGCCACTGAAATAGGCTTTCAGTTGCGGGGTGATATGTTCAAATTTTTGGGGAAAACACATAAAAATAAAAAATAATGTCAAAAAATTTAAAGCGTCGAGTTAACTGATGCCCACTTTAGATAGCTAGATAGGAGAATGCTTGTGTAAGGGCGCATTCCCCATGAGTGCAATCCAGAGTGTGATGTCAAGTGCAAAAAACGCCTGTAAATTTTTTTCTCGGGTCTTTCTAAAAACTCTTTATAATAAAGTGACAAATGTAGCTAATACCGTACTGTCTCTAATAAGCGCCCCGGGGCGCTTATTTTTCAACCCTCCGAAAATCGGAAAAATTTTGGGTCGATCTCGAGATTTTGGGTGCACAACCAAAATCTAAAAAATGGAATCGGTAGAGCTCGTGGGAGTTAAGAAAATGCAATAAACAGCTTTGCAAAATATTTGCTCTGCCCCGAGATACAGACGCTCAAAGTAGAGGGGGGCGCTTATTAGAGACGAGGCGCTTATTAGAGATAATACGGTATATACATTTTTAAATGTCATCCTAGAGTCATATTTTATCGAAAACAGACATGGACACGGGCCCTAGAAGTTTTACCCGTGTCTATGTCTGGTTGACAACTGGTGTTTTTCTCTCGAATAAAAAGTTGAATTAGGAAAATCAATATCAGTAATTCATACATCAGATCGTTGACCTTGCATACACCGTAAACTATTGGTTTGGTACAATCAACCACCACGAATGTCTTTTTCTAGATCTTTTTGAGTTGCTTTACTATCTGGCTATTAATTTCCATTTTTAGATACTAAAAAACTGAAAATGTAAAAAATACGGATCAGAAAAAGTTATTCGAAGAAATATGTACGCGCGCAATATGTATGTGCAATTTGAACCATTCGGGCCAGAAAATGTACCCCCTTTAAAGGACCATATTCGTTGCCAACAACGAGAATTTCACATGTTTGAATGCGCACGGGACACTTTTTTATTCCGAAAACAGCGGAACCCTTATATTTACCGCGGGTAAATATAAGCAAAGCATTCACTGTATTACTGATATAGGTTGCCGAGCAGTCTGGCCAAACGTCAAGCGAGGGATGTGCTACGCACACATTATGATGAATTTCAACAAAGAGCTGCCGAAGTCAAAGATTCACGAGAATGCTGTCGAAGAGATCATGGATGATGTGGCTATACTAGCTCGGGCGACAAATATTTACGAATACGCGGTAGGTAATATTTGCTCTATCATTCTATAAACTCTCAGACACACCTCTACCTTTTAAGCAGCAAAAACTCTTTCCCGACATTGGGCTGCAAAGTAGAGCGGAATAGAACGTCTCTGGACTGCGTGCTTGAAGTTCTTCAAATCCTGGATTCTTCGAGATGATTACCGCGGGTGGACCTACAGGCATGCTTCCGGATTCGGAATACCGTCCATCACTACGAACAACGGCCTCGAAGGGACAAACAAGATGATCAAGAATGACTACGCACACCACCAGTGCCTCGACTTGTCACGATTTATTCATGGAGCAAGGAAAGTCTGTTGATATTTGTTAAGTAACATGCGCAAAGCGATGTAGAATGTTAATTCTTCTGACCAAAGACTGCAAAACATCACAAAAGCAAGCTGACTGAGCATTTTAGTTTCCAGCTATGTCAAATACATTCCTGCTGATCACAACCTAACCAGACTCTCCAGCATCAAATTTCCTGTTTAATAGCTTCTGCCACGCTGCGTCTATCAAGTGACTCAGCGGAATTTCTTTGTCCATGCCCTTCACTGCCTTGCTGGGCTAAAATGCTAATAGTTTTTCCATCCAAATGGCAGTGGCAGTAGTGAAAGTCCAACACCCAGTGAATCTACAAAAAGAAAAGTTCTAGGAGCAGTTTTTGTTTGTTTTTTGGCTCTCCCTTTTTTCTCTTTGAATTTTCGGAGACCTGCTTCGATCTGCGGAGCCCCCTGACTGAAACTTCTGAGTTTCTGAGACTGACTCCTGATTACCCCTGATTGTTTGCTGAATTTTCAGCACTGCTCCTGATTTCTCTTGATTGTTTGCTCTGGACCTTTTAATTCATTTCACTCTCACCCAAATTATAACTTTAAATTGACATTTCTCTGAATTATTGAACTTGACCACCTTTATTGAAATAACCTTAAATTTTGACTGCATTTATTTTGACGTTAAATAAAAACCCCTTGTTGACAAGTTGAACTTGAGTCCACACTAAAATTCTGACCCGGAAGTCTCACCCGGGATTTAAAAAGGGCCAAGGAGACTAGAGTTAAAATTCTCGTCAAAAAATTATTTGTGGCAAAATTTGGAGCCACAAAAATCGGCTTCTTGTGGAACATACTCAGAAGACACATTATCAATAGCAGAGAACTTTGGTAAAACTTCCAAATCACCAATGTGAGAGCCTTTGTAAATGGTTAGAGATGTGTTTCCAACATTCATGAGTCTGACTGCGACTTTTTGATCTATCAATCAAAAGCATTTCATACTTGTGTCGTTTCCAAGGTTCAACAAAGCAATCTTGGTCATCAGAAAAACAAGCTTGTGTGTAGGCTATCAACAAACATTCAGAGTGTGGTTGCAATACTTCTGTATTCGCCATGCAAACTTTGCGACTGTTCGTTAGAGGGTATTGCATCGCTGCAATTAGTGGAAGAGTGGTGTTGCCAATTCTGATGTCACCTCTTTTGAAATTGATTGCAAAATCATCAGAATTCAGCATTGCAATTAGGTCATTTCCAACCAACATTTCATCTGGACAGAACTTGTCTTCTGTCACCAAGAGTGGAAATTGAGTCACAACATGGCCAATTTGAATGTTCACCGTCGTGCATCCAAGAAAATCAATTGCTGTCTGATTTGCAGCCATAGTTCTTGTTGTGTTCTATTTTTGGATGCTCTTCCCAAGCTTCTGTGTATAAGTTAACTGACTTCCAGAATCCATCAGAGTGGTAACTTTTCTGCCTTCAACTACAACTTCTACTCTAGCTTTGCGGCCACCAAAAGTGTGGATGCTACAAATTTTTGGAATGTCAGATTCTTTCTGTGGTGCTGGAGCTCTAGTGTAGACATCTTCCGGTGAGGCAATAACCACTGAGATTTGAGGTATATTGCGTGCTCCTGCAAACTGGGCAATCACAGATGTAGTTTGAAGTAGTGGTAGAAGAAAAGGTGCAGCGAAGAAGCATTGAGCAGATAAGCCAACAATCAGTGCTAGAACCACAATCACAATATTTATGGTTCCCTTGTTGTTGCGAAAAAACTTGTAGATGTCACTAGCTTCTACTGCATCTGCTGCGTTGTTGACCAGTAAACCCACACCATCAATAGCTCTCCCGAAATGTCTAACTGCTTCAGATACTGGTGGTCAAATAAAATTCTCATAGCAGCAGTAGGATCTGAGCTCATCAGTGTTCTGACAAGTTGGATCTTAGTGTTGTATTGATTGCAGATTTGAGAATATATTTCATCCATTCTCGCCTCTTCCCGTTCGTGAATCTGATCAGTAGCAAAGTTGAATTAGTGTTGTCATTCATTTCATACAGGTTGGTGACTATGAGCGTCTGTTTTGTTTGCTTTGTTGTTGTACTGTCTTCATTTTGCTCAAAATTATCTTCTTCATCCTCTGGATTTGCATTTGCAGTGAAAACATTGTCGTTTGGTTGGTCAGCACTAGCAATTTGCCTCAATTCATTTTGAACCTCTTGTAGAGAGAAAATTGTTGTTGTTGTCTCTACTGGTATTAGTGTTGTAGCTGTTGTACAGCAGCTGTAATAGTGGCCATGATTGATGTCGTAGACTCGTTACCAATTATCCAATCTACAGTGGGTGTGAAGGTCATTTGCTGAGAGATTGTTGGTGAAAGAGGCCTAGTTTGGATGGCAGTATAAGCGAATGTTTTAGCTGTGGTAGCTGGCTGTAAAACTGCTTTTACAATTGTCTTGGCAGTTGTCACTGGTTTGAATGTTGAGCGAGGTCCTAGAACCACAGGGGCTGCCATTGTCGAAGTGGGAGAAGAGGCAGTTTCCAGCACGAAAGCTATATTTGTGGTGTTTAAGCTGGTAGTGTTGTCTGTGACCGTAGCAACTGTGGTTGTTAGTTGGACTGGGGCTGTAGTTTCGACTGTTGTGGCAGGTAGAGATGAGCCTATTTTAAAATTTTGCTTTAGAATTTTGTTTGAAATTTTGAGAGTTGTTTTTGGAGCTGGAGTAGCACTTTTTGTATTTGTTTGTAGAGTCCTCTTTCTCAATTTTCTTTTCAGATCATTTGCTTGCTGTTGCTTTTCAATCATCATATAAGAATCTTTGTCCATCTTTATGGCTTCACTAGGCACTCCTAAGACCAGCTCTCTGTTGTCAGTGCGGTTACTGAAGAAAAATATAGCCTGGAGACAAGCAACTTTCACTCTGTTGGCGTAACGTTTCGCATGGCATATCTCTGTAGCATCAGGACTATGCAAAAAGGTGTCATCAATTTCTTGAAAAATGAGTTGTCCTTTCTTGTCTGTGCATTTTTCAAAGGCAAAAGGGCTACACTCAGTATTGCTTCTTAGGGATGTTATAAGCTGCCTGTTAGCGACACCTCCTATTCCTTCTTCAAGCTCAAAATTTGAAGTATCTTCACAGACCTCACCAAACCACCAGGAATGAGTCACTTTGAGTTTGTGCCCAGTGTGCCACTTTTTTTTCATCAAATTCCTTGAGTGCTGTTCCGTCTGGTGCTGTCAATTCAACCACCATCTTTTGACAATCGCTTACTGAGGTTGCATGTTTGCTAACAGTGTGGGGCTTTTCCTCGTGATAAATGAACTAGCACAATGAAGTAACAGGATAGGTGTTCTGGTCGACTTATATATTTCGCGCCATTATGGAGAAATGAGTTTTGCAATAAGTAAGAGCTGTTATTGACCTAATGACCTTTCTGACAAATATTTAAAGGGTATGAAATTGTTTGGAAGGCTGCTACTTTTTCGTAGCACTCCGCCCACTCCACATTAAAAAAAATGCCCCACAGGTATGGTCACTTTTATGAGGGGGGAGTGACATTTTGTTAGCAGGGCTGCTACTTTTGTAGTGCCTCATAGGTTTAAGGCGTCTTTTGAAAGTGTCCAATAGGTATGGGGCAAAAAGGCGGCATCCTTTGATGCGTGGAAATTGGACCATGTACTACTTTATGTTTTTCAGAGTCTATCAAGCGTGCTTTTCGTGGAGTGGAGTGGTCAAATCTGGACTTGGACACAATCAAAAAAATTGTGGAGGACTTTCCAAGAAAAGTCAATGCCTGTATAGATGCCGACGGGAAACATTTTGAGTGATCATTTGTTATTATGTATGCTGTCTGTTGTTGTTGCATTAGTGGGCGGAATGAAAACTTTTGAGAGATTGTTGAAGTCGTTGGCCTTTTATATCTTTTTCGTTAGATGAACATAAATTTGTGTCTAGAATACAGCTCGGGCAGGGAGCTACCTCGCCAAATTTTTTGAAAAAGTGCGCGTAATTCTGACACACTGTATCAGCTATTTTATTGTTAGCTTTGTTCAGTGCGGAAAGTATTGTTTTTAAAAACACTTAAATTCCAAAAGATTATTTTGGAAACAAATCGTGCCAAGACCAATTGTTTCTCATTTGAATTTTTTGCTAGATGACTTTGTGTCCAGTTTAATTTTTTCTCACATACTTTTTGCGCAGCTGTCGATGTGCCGGGTGAGCATTACCTTATTTAAGATAAAACCAACCACATCAAGCCCAGGGGTTCGTTAAATCGGAGGTTTCGTTAAATCGAGGTTTGACTGTATAAGATGCGCGAAAAACTAAAGCAGGTCTAAGTCAAGCACAGAAAGGAGTGTGAAAGAAATGCCACTACGACAACACCAGTAGCAATTCAGAATTGGTGGACCGAAATTACAATTTACCTATTTTTCTGGTCCACTCCGTAATATTTCAATCACATTTGTGAACATAGTTTGAGTTTTTTTCATTTTTAAAGGCTTTATTAAACAACAGAAAAATAAATATAGCGTATTCTCTCTGCTTATATCCCCCTATTTAATTACCTCCTTCCTATTGCGGGTGATCTTAAAGGGGCATGCTCACCTGTTCAAATTTTGTCCCCGCCAATTCAAAAAATTTTCCGAATCATTGAACTTCTATACAGATTTTTCAGCTTAGTTTCTAACAGAACAAGGCCTAGAATTTAATTTTAGGTGTAATTTTGTTGGAAACTAAGTTACGAAAAATCCGTACAGAAGTTCAATGATTCAAAAAATGTTTTTGAATTGACGGGGACAAATTTTGTAACAGGTGAGCACGCCCCTTTAGACTTTTGTTTTTCTATACTTTTTGTGTGCCTGATGAATTTTTTAAAACTCTGCCAGGCAATTTTGAAAGGTTTTAATTCTTTTCGACCCCTGGTACCTTATCTGCCCTAAAAGGCTCTTTTCCTGCCCCAAATTTGAAAACTCCTTTGTTCTCGCTGATTTTCTAATCAATTTTCAATTTTTTTTAAACCATCTTGTAGCTTTGGATCTCAGATTTCCAACCAACTATTAACTGGAGGTTTGAAGTGAAGTTTAAAAAGATGGAGGAAAAAGTCTTTATATAAGCAAATGTTTTCTAAATTTGGTCCATTCAAACATCTATCCTTGCAACTTTTCGAAACCTCATTTGGTAAGGTAAATCTTGTTACAAAGTTGAGATCCAGAGCTACAATATGGTTCAAAATAAATGAAAATTGATTGAAAAAATTACCGAGAACAGAGTTTTTGAAGTTTTGAAATATACATTCCCTTAAATTTCTTTCTGGGAAATAATTAGAGAGAATACGGCGGGTTGAAAAAGAAGGATTTTTAAAAAATTCCACACAAAGTCGAAAAGACCATCAAATATTATTTTTTCTAACTATTTCAACAAAAAGTAGAAAAAGATGTGGATTACTACTTCGAACACAAAACATAGACAAAGACAAGTGTGGAAGACAAAACAAAAACACAACGACTTTTCCAGCTTCAACGTCAAAAAAATGAATAATAAACCACTTTAGCCGAAAATATACTACCGTGTTTCCTCTGATAGGAGCACCGGTGCGCTTATTTTTCAAGCCCCCTCTAGGGGGTGCGCTTATTAGAGTCATTTGGAAAGTTTTGCGTGAAATTCAAAATCAAAAAAAATTCTGCTCCGAGATACAGACCCTCAAAGTTGAGGGGTGCGCTTATTAGAGCGGGTACTCCTATTAGAGGAAATACGGTATATGACCTTCTTTCTAATATTTTATAACTTTTAAAAGGGAGATTTTTCAGTCAAGTTTACTATTTTTGTTATTCCAACTGATCTAAAAAAGCAAAATTGCTAGAGTTTGTGCAGTTGTTTTACTGTATTTGAATTCTCAAATTCCAGTACTTCAATTGTTATAAAAAGCCTAATGAAAAAAGGTCATACAGTAATAGCTCGTTCACAATTGTAAGTATAAATGTAAGTTGTCTTCAAAATACCAAAAACATTTACACTTATGCCTTCACAATACGAATGTAAATGAAAATTTTAAACTTTTTCCCTTTTGTAACAAAAGAATTGCTTTTTTAACAAATATTGATTATTAGTTATTAAAATTGAAAAAAAATTAATATCTGTTGAGAAAAGCACACAAATAGTGATAAAAATACATTGGTAAAAAATTGATTTACATTTACCTTCGTATTGTGAAGGTGTAAATGTAAAAGGTCTTCACAATGCTAAAATCATTTACACTTACAATTGTGAACGAGCCATAACAAACAGCCAAGATCAGAAGACATTGGATAAAATTAAAAGAAAAAGTTTATAGCGAAGACAAAAACAAATTCCGAAATTCTGCTTACAAGACAGCAAATACATCAACAACTTTTAAAAGCTATTGTTTAATTATTGGATGAAATTCTTATGTCTTCACAGCCGGCTCTTCCTTTTTCTCTTTCTTTATCTCCACTGTTCCATCTAAAAAGGATGAAGTAAATTTAAAAAAAGTCAAACACTATGAACTCAATTTAAAAAATACAATTTTGAAACCCATAAGTTTGTCTGAATTCAAAAAGAACTAGTGTGGTCCAAAATAGAGTTGTCAATTTTGAATTCTTACATTTACAAAACAGAAAAAATTTAGGAGAGCGATAAAGTAATCTTGCGGAAAAGATCCAAAGATACAACTCTAAATTAAAGACCCACCAGCAGAGTTAAATCCATTCGACTCACGAGCTCTTTTCCTTTCAGAGTTGGGCCCGTTGAATCCGGGTTTCTTGTCGGGGAGACGATCGATAGCGAGAATCTTGTAGATTTGGTTGAAGCTGATCAGACGCAACGCCTTAAGAACAAAATTTTATTACTATATTTCATTTTAAAACTGCTACATACGTGCTGAGCGCTAGAAGTGATGTCTTCACGCTCCTGCTCTGATAGATTCGCCAGCACGTCTTTGCGTTCCTTTTCACATGGATCAAACAAACCAGAACTTTCTAAAATAAAAATTGTCATTTTATACATTTGCAAAATTGAAGCTTACTGTTCAAGATAGTGCCTCCAGCAATAACTTCGAAAACACGTCGAATAGCATCTCCAGGACCTAGAGCAACTTGGATGGAAGACAGCTAAATAGTCCAATTTAGATACATTGTAAAAAGCACAAAAACGGTATTTTACAGTCTTCTCTGTCAACAACTCCATAGCCTGAAAAAGTATAAATTATGCTATTTTGTTGACGGACAAATAAAAATTTACCCATTCAGATAGTGGGGTCCATGTTTTTACACGGCGACTGATGTCTCGCACAATTCGGAGAGCAATGTTCATCGAGTGAAGAGGAGCGCATTTAACCTACAGTCAAGCACATAAGATAATTTGTTAGAGAACTATAGGGTTTTAAACTTTTCTCATTTTTCCGACTTCACTACAATACTTTTTCCATTGTTCAAAAATTCCAAAAAAAAATGTCGAAATCTCCAATGCAAAGATTGAATGAATATTATTACAGATCTTTTATTTTCAGATGATCGAATTTTTTAGAAGGGCATGTTCAAGATTTCTATATCCATTTAGGCTGAAATTAGATTTCAATTTCTAAAAAAAATTTGTAAATGCTTCAAAAAGTGGAATGATTCAATCTTTTTGAAATTTTTGAGGCGTTTAGCCACTTTTATGCACGTTTTTTTTAATTCGCAGCTTTTCTGTGTTTGTGTTTTTATAGTTTGGAAAACATGTTTGCCGACCTACGCCGACCTACAATTGACGCATCACACAGGATAAAAAATAAAAAAATGGCCTAAAAATGACGCGAATTTTTAAAAATGTACACAAAAGCAACGTTTCAACGCCAAAAAATTCGGGACAGTTTTTGCATTTTGGGGAAAACACATTCCTTTAAGAAAATCTTCATGGCCTTATTATGCCCTTTTAAAAAATTTCTGAATTTTAACATTCTAGTGAAAGCGATAAAATATCGAAAACTTTTCACCCTAGTATACATGTTAGGCGGTAAAATGCAGATCTGTTTTTCAGAAACTGCTCATTTCGTCGTTCATGTTCATATAAAGCTTTCCATGCATTTCAAATTTTTTAGCCGCCAAGCATTTTTTTTATTACAAAAGCTGTTCCACAAAGAGCATGGACTTGCTTTTAATGAATAGATAAACAACGAACCTGATAGTATTTTGCGTGTCTGAGCTCAGCCAAAGCGTTCAAACACGGCTTAACCGGCAAAGCATCCACTGGCTTTTCGATAGCCGAGCCAGGAGTTGTTCCGTCTGCATAGAAAACACGCACAAATCAGTTAGTTAATTGGAAATTACATATATAAATTTGCTAGTTAATAATGATAGTCTTTTTAATAATAATCGTCTTCTCCATTTGTGTGTGTTTGCTAATACAACAACAATAACATTGGAAGAAACGTTTTTACATCTAAAATATTCCTTCCGCCGTATTTTAGCGGCATTTATGCACTTTTTGCAGGATGAAAAAAGATTTTTGGTCACTTTCAAATAGCTGTAACTTTTCTTTGATACAATTTCGAAACGCTATAAATGCAAATTGACTGTGTTTTTCATGAAATTTTTTTCATAATGTCAAAAATAAGATTTATGATGATCCTGTGGTTTGGGTTCTGCTCTGTGAATAGCCTTCGGGTGGGTAAGATCCAAATCACAAAATCGTTTTTTTGACATTACCGTATATCCTAGATTTAACGGCCCCTGTAATAATCGGCTTCCCCCAATAAACGGCCCCTATCAGGGACCTATATTTCACCAGGTAACCTCAAGTAGTGTTTTTTTTTCAAAGACCTAATTGAGAGATTTTTTTGAAGATTCTTGTAGAACACCCCGAAGTTATATAAAAAAGTGCTGCTTATATATCCAGGTCTTTTGCAAAAATGCGGAGAATGGGCTACTCGAAGTTGCCGAAAAACCATGATACGGGTATCATGGTTTTTAGCCTACTTTTGAATCTGTCTTGTTTTATGAATATTTTGATTATCCAACTTATGGGGTATTTAGCAGAGTAATTAGTAATTAAAGCCGTCACAGCTTTTCAGTGTCCGAAAGATGGCGGGATTAAATAAAAAAAATAAAAAGTAGCTACTTTTATTTATTTTTTATTTGAATTCCCGCCACAATCCTGTATCGGCCTCTTTCAACACTTTGAAAAGCTGTGACGCAAAGTACTAATTACTCTAAGTGTAATATGCTTAAAAATACCCCATACACATCAAGAAATACATAAAACAAGAAAGTTTCAAAAGTGGGCTAAAAGAAAAACCTTTTTTTTGGAGCTAAAAGACTTTTCTTGTCTGGCCCCCTTGTTTTAGGGATGCCAACCCTAGTATATACCAAATGAAGTTCATAGTCGATCCACTTTTACAGAATTTCGGGTATTTGAAATTGGCCGAAAATCTTGTTACACTCTGCCAAATGTGTAGTGTACATCAATAATTTTTTCTCAAAACTATTTCACTTTTCAATTTTTCATGTTTTTTAAAAAAACCTTTCCATTTTCTTAATTTTTATATAAATTTCTTTATGGTTTTTTTTAAATATTTAGAAATTTTTGAAAAAAAATTTTAAAAAGACAGTAAAATGAAATGTTTGCTAACAAGTATGACTAAAACTGTTTTTCGAAAATATTTTGATAAAAATGTGTGTTTTTCTCAAAAAAAATGTTCTAAATTATAGAAAATATCTGTTTCTAAATACTTAAAAGTCTTTAAATATACGGAGAAGTTAAGTAAAAGAAGTTACCAGCAGGTGCAACCGAAACTGCAGAAACTTCGCGCACAAGAACACACGTGAAAGTAATTCGACAAGCCACTGGGATATTGGCAAAATTCACAACCAAACATGCTTGGGGAATGTTCTGAGTCAGCTGGAGGGGCTGGCTCTCTTCCTTCTGAAAAATTAAATTTTTATCAAACGTTTGTAGACTAATGAGGGTCAAAATACCTCCGTATTGCTAGGAAAAGATCGCAAATCTTTTTCACCAAGGTCTCAGTCGGGATTTTGGAGCAGAGAACCACCAAATCCACCTGTTTAAAAAGTAGGTCAATAATTATACTTTTTAAATGCACGGCTTTTCAAAACGCCGAATTTTGTTTGTTTCAAGCTTAAAGCAAATTTTTGCGGGAAATTAAAAAAAATGCGATGAATTAACTAGAAAAATGAGTTGCATGCTCACCTGTTCAAATTCTGTCCCCGCCAATTCGAAAAATTTTATTAATTATTGAACTTCTGTACGGATTTTTTAACTTGGTTTCTGACATAACTATACCTAAAATTAAATTCTAGGCCTTGTTTTGTCAGAAACCAAGTCGAAAAATCCGTACAGAAGTTCACTGATTCGGAAAAAATTTTGGAATTGGCGGGGACAAAAAGAGTGTCTAGTTTTCACACGTCCTCGATACGGCAAAGATCTCCTCCCATTTTTTTAAAGGAGATCCAAGGCTACATATCGGTATATGTCTCATTACTGAGAATACGATTTTCGCTATTTTTGATACGATTGAAGTTTCATTTAACTTTTTGCCTTGTATATGGAATGGTAATATAATCTCCAAAACTCGTAATTTCGGTTGTTTTACTATAGCCCACCCAGGCTTAGGCGAAACACGAGTGCCGAAACAATCGTAAATTATTTAAATTTCCAATGTTTTTATTTTCTTTTCTTAAAATTTTTTTACTCAATAGGACCGCCAGCTTCTAGCGGTGATTTTGGTACCAAGAGTTCTACAAAAAGATTTAAAAAATTGGATGATTACCCCCGTGTTTTACACCCGAAACACCATTTAAATTTATTTAATCACCCAATTTTTTAGGACTAAGCTTCCTACAATTATGTTTTTCCAAACCTTTTGTTTTTAAAATCGTCGATCTTTGATCCAAAATTACAAAATCTAATTGATAGTTGTCTATTTATATTTTTTTGAGCATTTTCAGCTAAAATTTGCCCTGAAGTACCAATGTAATCTTCCTTTTAACCTAGCATGTGACCTTGGTCCCCCAAGGCAAAATTTTCTTTGAAAAAAGTCGATTTGACAAAGATGATCAAACAGAAAGTTTTTACTAGAAAAGGTTGTCGAAAAAATATTTGGCTATTATCGGAGAAATTTTTCAAAAATTGTGGTTTCATCTAAATTTGCGCCAAAAAACGTTTTCGTTCCAGAGCAAAGTAATTGCACATAAAAATTTCTACCTCTTTGTCAGAACTCAACAACAAGTTCTTAGCCAGCAACCCTACTCGCATAACTCCTTTCAAAAGACGCTCTGGTTCAACAGTTTTGTCAGTCTGAGCGGCCTTGTCCTCTTCAGCAAACTTATCAGATATATTTTTAAGAGTGCGTTCCACCATGGCCACCAACTGCTCAATGGAATTCATTTCAGCTTTTGATGGATGGATGGAATCATTCTTGGCTACAACATGTCGGTCGTCACTGCTCTCCACACTCTGACCCATTGGCATTTGGAACATGGGGCGCATCTGGGGAGGACCATTACCCATTGGGTGAGGGCGGTACCTGGAGTAGAGAGCATTGAGTAGGCACTGCAAAACCTAATTTTAAACTTACATTTGAGGCGCGTTAAAGTAATCCTCTCGCTGGCCTCGCTTATTCCACTTATTGTTGGGCACTTTGAACTCCACCTCCAATGTTGGGTTGATCTTTTGCTAAAGTTTTTGTGAAATAAAGAAACCGGAGAAGTGGGGTAATAAGATGTTACCTTGTACTGAAGTCTGTGTCGTCGACCCTTCAAATGAATTTCCTTAGCGTTGGGGTCGGTAAATTTACAGTCACACAGCTTGCAACTGAAACACATTTTTAATCTGATTCAAGTAATATGGCGAGGTTTGAAGAGGTATTCCCCAACTCGAGGACTACCATATTTTCTCTAATTATGCGGCACCCCTTAATTCAAACTCGTTTTTTTGGCATTGTGTTTCTGACCCGCTTTTTGAAGACTGCTCTCAGCAAGTTACCTCTTAACTTGTAGATCATCTCACTGGCTACAATTTGAGGAGTGACTTTCCCAAGCACAGTCTTACAAAAGTGGGTCGAAGTCACAATGCCAAGAACATGATTTTGGCAGTGCCGCATAGTTAGAGGAAATAATCAACAAAAAAAATTACCTGTAACTAAGTTTTCCACTTGGTTCCTTGTGCTCTTCGATAAATTCTTGCCCAACCGGCTTGATGTTTGACTCGGCTAGCAAGGCTTGCTGAAAAGTTTAAATTACCCCAGTGTTTCAGCAAGACCGCCAACAACACTAACCTCCATTCCATTATCCACAGCCTCAGCTCCAGTGGTGTTCAACTTAGATCCGCCCACAAACTTAGTGCCAGTCACACCCACTACTTTCTTGGTGGGAGCACCTGAACCAACTGTAGGAATGGGGACTCCAGCAGGCAGATCCTTAGGTGGAATTAGAGTGGGCTCCATAGCTGGAAGAGGCTGGCCCATTTTCTTCATCAAAGCAATGGTCTAAAAATACAGTGCTTGTTAGTAAAATTATGCGCCAAAACCGATGTACAAATTATAGTACAAATTAAACAAATTAAAAAAAATACCTTTTGATGCTTAACCCCCTTGACGTGAGCATCATAAGTGTCTCGTCCAGTGCAAGTAACATTGCACACATCACACTTGAAGGACACCTTATTGCGTGGCAGACTTTGGACAGTAGTGCCCTTGCTCATGGCTTCCTTCTTCTTGTGCGCCTTGCCCTCCAGATGCTCTTTGTACGTTTGATTGCCGGCGCAAGTGATCTTGCACACCTCGCAGAAGAACTGCTGCTGGGGCTCACGGTTCTGATGACCGAGACCATAGCGCTTCTTAGCGGCATTCGGACCAGAAGCGCCTAGAAATGGGTAAATAGCTAGTTAGTATACATAGTGTTAAAAACATTGTTTAGATTCAAGGTAAAATGGCATGTCTTCGATATTTTTAAAATTTTTGATTGATAATTAGTTACTGTTTATTTATACGGGGTGAGTCAAGAATTTCTAACACTTTTAAAAAATCATGTCTTTCTTCTCTTTTTTTTTTATAAAATGTTAAAAATCTTGGATTTTGTTTTTGGTTTGGATCATACCCATCGTACAAGTAAACACCAAAATATAAGGAACCAAGGCAAAATTCAAAGTTTTCATTATTTACCAAAATCTTTATATCATATGAGTCAATCTGCGTTTATACGGCAACCGGACATTGTCGACCATCAATCGAATTTGTCGCTCGACATTGTCGACTATTTTTTAATAAAATTCGGGCAAAAAATAGTCGACAATGCGCGCAAAAAATTCTACTAATAGTCGAGAATGTCCGGTTGCCGATCATAGTCGTTGTTAACAACGAGAATGCGTTGTTTGAATGCGCGCGGGACACTTTTTTATTCCGAAAATAGAGAGAATTTTTTTTCAGTAAACTAATAATTAAATCATTAAGAAAGCAGAGCCGGCATTATGAATCGAACCAACTAACAACATTGACAGTACGCCGTCGCTTTACCACTACACTATCTAGTAACGTGTTTCCTCACCGCTATTTTTAGCCTACGTATCTTCGTTTCTAAAACAATAACACATTCAAAAAAATTGTGCCGAAAATTATCGGAATACAAAAGTGTCCCGCGCGCATTCAAACATGTGAAATTCTCGTTGTCAGCAACGGCTATGGTCCTTCAACAATTATTAATCGTATATGCTCAAATTACCTCTGAAACCACCTGCTCCAGCACCGCCTCCTCTTTTTCCACCCATCCAGGTGTTTGTCTTGTTGGTCTAAAATAACCGATATTAACATGACCCTGATGGACAAAAAAGTCATACATTCTTGGCTTGCAGATAAGAAGAAGCAGCAGCAAACACAGCCTGTTCATATCCTAAATATCAACTCAATTAAGTATGGCCACGACAAGTAAGCCTAATGAGTCAAACAGACCAGCATAGTGATTGGCATTCTTACCAAGAGGAATAGAATTGACTCCCGAGTTAGCACCACCAGTGGTTCCTCCACCTCGTCCACCCGCAACAAAGTTTCCTGTAGCTGCTGGCTGTGTACCGGGAGCCTTGAACATGGAATAGTCTAAAAAATAAAGGTTTTGAGCATAATTGATGGATCGAGAAAAGGAGATGCCTACCTCCGGCTGCTGCAGCCTGCGCTTGCTGCCCATAGCCAGCCATGGAAGAAGCAGTTTGCTGTTGAGTAGCAGTGGCACCGAACTGAGCGTAAGCAGAAGCTGCCGTGGGGTACGAAAATTGGGTGTTGCTGAACTAATACTTCTGTATTCGGCACATAATTTTGAAAAAACTGACCTGTAATTGGTCGTGGGAACAGCTCCGGCCACTTGCTGAGCAAAAGTTGCAGTGCCAGCTGGAGGTGGTGGCGGCGGAGGATTGGCGTTTCCATAACCATAATTGCCGTATGCATTAAAGCCGTACATTTTGATAGCGTTGTTGAGAACTGTCTTGGTAGCTTACAAACTAAATTGAAATTTTGAAGAACGATGGAAAATGATAAATTCATAAAATGAGCTTCAGAAAATTTGTCTGAACAATAAGACTATTTACACGAACAATATTAGCGCTTCACAACTCAATCCTCATATCTATCCAACAAGGAAAAATGTCGAAAGCTTACAGTAAAAAATTAAATGTACAATAAGAGATTTTCAAGCACTCGTTCTGTGCGGGACAAGGATTTTTATGAGCATTAGTTATCGCAACTGAAAACGCCGATGAAATTACATCTTATCTAGCTGATAAATTTTTATCTTGGGCAATTTTGTAAACTTTTTGTATGTGTTTGACAGTAAAACCAAGTTACCGTGCAGGTTGTAATCCTGGATCATTGGCTATTGTTTTTTAACCTCCTGGAAATTTTTACAAAATGGACAAACTTCAATTTCGACCGTCAAAATTGCTAAAAGGCTGGGCTATAAAAAGAGCATGGGATTTAATTAGAGCATAAGCCACCACTTATTGTGAGATTGTGTTAAGAACGTCATATAACTTTTACAATAAAGCTGAAAACTGTCAAAAAAGTATTAAAATAGATACCGGTAATGTACCATACAGAACGAAAAGTGTTAAAAACTGGCAGAGATACGAGAACTCAAATAGGATGACTTTGACATCCGGCTTCCTACCTCCATTTGTGTGAGCCCCAGAAACACTCCGTGACTGCGATTTTTCATGTGATTGTAGACCCAGCAATACTAAAAAACTGTTTTTTTTTCAGAGCAAATATTCAGCTGAGTAATGGGAAAAGTGAAAGGAAAGAGGGTAAGAAAAAGTTATGTAATGAACAAAGTCTATTTGCAAATTTTAGGGCAAGAATGCGAGAAGAGCTCGACAAGGAAGGTTGGGTGTAATACTTCCGGGCAAGCCAACAAAAAAGCAGGAAAAGCAATTTGTGAGTTTTGTTAATTACTTTCTGCCTTAAAGACTGCAAACTGTGGGTATCACATGTCATTTTAGACCAAGAAGCAAAGGCAGCGAGATGAGAAAAGGGATGACAGAAGAGAGCTTGACCAGTTGAAAGAAGATGTGCTTGAGAAGTTCTCCGGTAAAGAAGATGCCAAGAAGCCATATTCCTTTGTCATTCATACTGGGCGTGTCGGCAAATACGTAAAAAGGCTAGAGCGGGATATCCGACGACTGATGGAGCCAAACACTTCTGCCGATTTGAAAGTGACTAAGAAGAACAACTTCAAAGATTTCCTCGTCAACTCACAAGCTCTTGGCGTCTCTCATTTGGTGGTCTTGACAAAAACTGAGCATTCCACAAATCTACGCATCATTCGAAACAGCCAAGGACCAACGCTGCACTTTAAAGGTTTTTTAGGAAATTTAATTAACTTAAAAACATCTGAAAAAGTTTGAGAAGGTCTGATAATTTTGCTATTATTTGACCGTGTTTACCCGAAAACCTTTAAAAACTGTTTCATGGTTCGTAAAACCTGCCTCGAAGTGGGAACATGTGGTAAAAAATAATGAAAACTGTTAGCCCTGCCGCGATAGTATTTGCTAAAATTTGTGAAGTTCTGGTTCCGTAGGGATCAACCGTGATAAGATCCCGTGACAGGACTTTTGAACAAGATGGGATATGATCGAAACTAGTTCATCGTAACTTTATAAACTTGAAATGTTTTTCCTAGCTGACATGCTTTTTAAAACTTGTTAGACAAAGCTTAAAACTAGTTTTCTTGCATCACTATATATGTTTATACTTTCAGTTCAAAACTACTCTCTGGCTCGTGATGTTCTTTCCTCTCAAAAGCGTCCAGTCATCTTCGAGGAACAGTTTCAGACATCGCCGTTAGTCATTCTCACCGGATTCAATCAGCCTGGCAAGAAGCATCTGAACTTGGTGCAGACTGTAATTCAAAACATGTTTCCTTCAATTGATGTTGACACCGTTGGTTTTGTAAACCTCTTTTTTGTTCCTTGATTTTTATTTTTTCATTTTAGTTGAAGTTGAAGAATATTCGTCGAGCACTGCTTGCAAGTTATGATCCTGAGAATGACATTGTGGAAATTCGACATTAGTGAGTTAATTAGAGTACTGTCAAAAAAGTGGTTTACTTTCTTTCAGCGCCCTTAAAGCTGTCCCATCAGGCATCAGTAAGTCGGCAAAAAAGCTGATGCAAAGCAAAATTCCCGATTTGTCAAAGTACAAGGATTTCAGTGAGTATATGCTGAAGTAATATTTTTTTTAAAACTCCGGCAATGTGATTATTATTTTTCTACTTAGTCCCGGAGTTCAGAGCGACAGCGAATTTGAAGGAGAGCAAGTTGAGTTGGACCTTCCGCAGGATGTGAGTAATCGAGGGCTTATGAAAGGACAGAAAACTAAAATTAGGTTGGGTTTTTTCTACAAATTTGATTGTAGCTCTTAAATTCTTTTCTTTTTCAGACTCCTCGAAATCGGTCCGCGAATGTCATGGAAGCTGATGAAAATTGAAGAAGGCATTAATAGCGGTGAGGTTCTGTACCATTCACACATTGAGAAGAGTGCCAAAGAGATTGCTGAACTGCGTAAAAATGCTCCTAGGATAAAGTCAGTTTGCTTGATTATAATATTTTTCTTTAGCTACAAACTTTTGTTTCAGGAAGAAGCAGATGCAGCATGAGAAGAAGGTAGAACACGCAGTGATTCGAAAACTGAGAGCATTCGCCAACAAGCAAGTTCGAGCAGAGGAGGATTTCAACGCAGAAAAGTCTAAGCTGATAGAGAAGCAGGCCCAAGTGACTGGTGAAATTATTAAAGAAAAAGAGCCTCCTATGAGAACGGAAGAGAAGAAGCAGAATTTCAAGCCTAAGGAATCAAGGAAAAGAAAAATATCTGGTTGAGAATTTGCTTTTATGGTTGTTATGTTACAGTCGTGTTGAGTTATTGAATAAACGTCGAAAGATAGGTGTGGTGGGTTGTCTGGTTGGGCTAAATTGCGGCTTAGTTGATTTTTCAAGAATACCACAGATCATCATTAGTGGTAGTAAGAGCTAGTTATTTTGTATGCCATATGCACACAGATGCACGTGTGTAACTGAGAAAGGGTATTTTGTCTAGAAAGGGTATTTTTCCCAAGAATCAGTTTATTAGAACTTTCACTTATAAGCATTCGAATCAACACACAAAGGTTGTTACCGTTTTCGAAATTTCCCGAAACATCCGATCGTTCACAGCAAATCTAGTTCATAATAGTACGCCTAGTTAGAGTAGTGCATAAAATAATTATAAAGTTTGACTTGAGCGGCGGTAAATTGAACCTCAGGTAAATTGAAGTTTAATGACCAGATATGTGCAGTTGCAGGCAAGGCTCTCAAATCACCAGCTCCTACTCAATGCTTTCGGCTTTAAAGAACAACAAGAACCTGCTGGAAGAATTCAGAGAGACCTCTTTTTTGGCCTCCCGTTTGGCTCTTCTACTAGACAAGCTACCAGACATGATTCGGATATGGGCCTTGATGCGGTGGCTATCTTTCTTGATCCTTTTCTTGGTAGCAGAAATTATCTGATTCTTGGTAAATTTGTAGTGACTTGCTTGATGTGTAATTTTTACGTACAGGAGTTTCAGGTGAGCAGTGGACCAGGCGAGTATTTATCAAACCAACTGAATATTCATTTTTTTGACCCTATCTTCAATTGCTTATTTTAGGGACTTACATCTACACTCACATGATCTACCTTACGTTTCTTTTGGGAGTGAGCGCGCAGACGCTAGATCTGATCAGGTACATATTTTTATGAGTTTGATCGTAGGTTATTTTGATTTGATTTCCAGGCCTTACAAAGTGAGGATGGTCGTTTGGTGACTTTGCATGACATCTTGGATGCGCGATAATTGTACGATAATCACAAAAATTTACGAGTTGACTAAATATTAATCGTTTTGTATTTAGTTGGACTCTCTCTGAAAGCCTAAGGAAAAGATGCCGATGGAATGACATGGAATATTCATCATTTGAAACGTTGCGTTTGTAAAATTAAACGTTTGAAAAAATCTTCTTTGGAGAATTCCTCGTTTGGAAAATTTCTCGTTTGGAGAATTTCTCGTTTGGAAAAGTTCTCGTTTGGAGAATTCCTCGTTTGGCAATGTATTCATTTTCAAAATTCTTCGTTGGAAGTATCTGTTTGGAGAATTCCTCGTTCGGAACTTTTTTTCTTTGGAATTTGTGTGCCACCCGTCCAGATCCACTTGCCAGTTTAGATACATCCCCAGTGGTCTTGATTTATCCTGGATGTAAAGAATCTTGGGGGTTGTATTCACCGGACGAGGAATTTACCGCGTTTGAATTCACCGCCTCCCTTGAAACACTGTGACCTGGCATCTGGATCGGAATAAAATCTTTTTTGAATAAAAAAACATCCACTCAAGACAAAAATTGAGGTTCAATTTACTGGAGGTTCAATTTGACTAGGCGAATTGAAGAGGTTCAATTCACCTAGAGCCGAATATTTTGCTTGATTATCTTCCCTAAAACTGATCTTCATGTTCATTACCACTATCATGTTTGAAAATACTGCGCCTATTAAATCAACAATTCACTCAATTATCGTGGTTTTCTTCGGAGTACGGCCAGTTAGCAACGCTTTTTAAGCGGCTAGTTAGCAACGGTTTTTTTAACTGGATAAATTTGGTATAGCTTTAGTCTCCCATCTTGGTTTTTAGGTTGTAAAAACTTTTTTCAGTACTACCGTATTTTTTCTAGTAAAGCCAGAATTTAGTGGAGAATCTGATTTACTTTTGCACTTTGGTTTTTTGTAGATGTGATCAAAAACGCGATTTTTGAAAATTTTGGATACCTGCTTGACATTCAAACGGCTATAAATGGCACTTTTTGACGACAATGTTATTCAATTTTTTGAATTTTTACAGAAAGCTTTCAAATGACATAACACACGCCTGTATATGTTTAAAAATCTTGAATAAAATAATTAAAATACAAAAAAATTCATTTTTGAAAATCGCTATGTCGGCTATGAGGCTATGTCGAAAATTCAAATTTTACGCAATTTGAAAGAGCGATCGATTTCGGTTTCAGCAGCGGTCATATTTTATTTTCGCTCTTATAAATTACCGCAAAAAGAAAGGGCGCCAGTTTAAAAAAAGAAAATTTTTAATATGGATTTTTGAAAGACAGCTGGTTTGGCTTATTCCCTGTCGAAATTTAAAAGAAAGTTTGGTCTGCAATACACCGAGATGATCAGCGGGTATCACGCAACAGAACTAGTGCAAAGACTCATGAGACAACAAGCAAATTTTGAAAAACTTAAGCCAAAACAGTTTGACCTTAAAACTACCCAGAACCCCAAGATTTTTACCATATAAATCAAGGGGGTTACACCTTAGTTTTGTAATTTTCTCAAAATTTTACAGGGCATTTTTTTAAATAAATAGATCATATTGTAGCGCGTTAAAAACTGAATTAGATTCAAGCATTTATCTAATGTGTGTTTTCTCTATTTTTGAGAAGGAAATAAAAACGACCATGTAAGACCGTGCTTCCAGCATATTTCTCTTCCTCATGATATGATGTATTTATTTTTAAAAATGCCCTGTAAAATTTTGACAAATAGTCTTTATATTCAAATAGGCTTCCTGACCAAATGAGTTTGTGTCCAAATGTCTGAAAATCGAACCGTTCGTTATGTCAAGTGTTTAGTTGTCCTTTTGTAGTAGCGTCAGATATTAAAAATGTTTTTACTTTATGGGACTAACACAGAGATAGCCTCTCCTATGCATACTTTTTTAATGCGTCCAGACTCCGCACTCCAGAGTTACTTTTAAGTAATTTGTATCTCAACTATGTTTGTGTGCGCACTTCAACCCTTTTTTGGGACATTCTATGAATTCGCGCCTTTTGAATTTTTTTAAATTCTGGCTGTTTGGTGTATTTTTGTGACTGTGTTCAAGCTTAAGAAAAGCGCTAGGATAGACCAGCGTATGTTAGGACCAGTGTTTGGACCTCGTACTCGTACTTCGTACTCGTACTACGAGTACGAAGTACGAGAAGAAATTTCAGTGGTACGAAGTACGAGTACGAAGTACGAGAAACAAATTTGGAGGTACGAGTACGAACAGTGTCAAAATACAAGTATTAATAGATTAACTGACAATTTTTCACTTAGTGAAATTCCGTTTTGTTAGATGTTTATTTTGAAATTATCAAAAAAGTATATATTGTTGAAAAAAAGCAAAAAACGAGGTTTTGATAGACTACAAGAGGTCTTTGTTTTCAAAGTCCGTCGCGAGTTCTCTCAGATATTGTCGGACCTCTTCTCTGGCCTCATCTTTTTCATCTCCTACGAGCAGATCCATCGTCTCGTCTACCACTATGCTTATGCCAACCATTTTTCAAATAACTCATGCGTTCTTTTTTAAACACATTAATAAATAATGCTGTGAGAAATAAGTACTTAATAACTAATATTTTTCTTTTAAAATTCATAAATTTTCAAAATAACGAGCAAAAATGAAGTAGAACTAAAAACTACTGAAATTTTAAGACTATGGAAAGAAGTAAGAAGTGAGAGTCATTATTTTTGTAGTACGAGTACGAAGTACGAGCAGCAAAGGTTTGTAGTACGAAGTACGAGTACGAAATACGAGCAAATTTTTTTTTGGTACGAGTACGAAGTACGACGGCTGAAATTTAGCAGTACGAAGTACGAGTACGAGTACGACCATTTCCTGAAAGTCCAAACACTGGTTAGGACGGGCTCAAATGTGTGTCCTGAACAGCAAAGAAAAACTTAAATTAAAAAGGCGGAAACTCAAAGAATTCTTCAAGAATTGAAGTCAAAAAGTCAAAAACTGAAGTAACCTCAAAAAGGTCTGCACACCAGGCTAGAGACGCGCTCACAGACTTACTAGCGACATCAATCCAAGTAAAAATTGTGAACATAAATACAATATCTGCAAAAAACATCTTTTGATAAGTGCAACTCAGAAGTTTTTTTAGAAAATTTTAGATTCTTAAGATAAAATGTGTTAAAAAGGGTTTTTATTATTGTGCTAAGCATTAAAAATCGAAGAATGTGATTTTGGGTCATTAAAAACATATATACATATGGGGCAAAAAATATGGACATGACTTTGACCAAAAACCGTTGCTAACTGGCCAAGCTAACTCGCCAACTTCTGTTTTTTTACGATGTAAAATGCAACAACAGTCGCGCTTCAGAAGTTTATATTCCACTCATCACTTACCCTAACATACAAATTACGAAAACCTTGGTGTAAGTTTTCATTCTATTTCTTGTTCACAAATTTTCACCTAACTCTTATTCATTGTTTGTTTTTCACTTGTATGTTTCAAGCAACAATAGTCCACCCAAATCATAATCATTTATTTATGCTGGTGAAAAAAATAAACATGGCATATATTTTGAGAGCAATGGACACAAATACAAGCCAAAATTCATGCATGCAAAGGAATATAGTAAAGGATGAATCAGAGAATTTTTTATTATGATTGAAAGAAGGAGAAGAAACATTAGCAGTGGTAGTCTCACGAGTTAGCAGCCATTAGCCTGGCTTTTGCACATTCTGGACACAAAATGTCGGCTCCATCTGTTATAAATCCTGCAAAAAACAGTGTAAGAATATTTTCTATGGCAGTTATAGTGGGGCGTAATCGTTTCGCTAATGGCATCTTCTCGCCAACAGCTTCTTTTCTCCAGTACTATTAGGTTGTCCAATAAGTTTTGAGAAAAGGTACGTGGATTCGCTTTAATTTTCAAAGTGCATCATTTGGCACGTTTGACAATGATGTCTCTACGTGCCATATACCATTTTGTAGCCCGTTCTCTCTTCTTTTGAATGTCGTATTAACCGGCTCTTTGTTATAAAAAAATTGGACCGAAAATAAAAAAACAAATAATTTCTCAAGTTTGGTAAATTTATGCACATTTTTTGTTTTCCTATTTTTGATCCTATTTTTTAATAACAAAGAATTGTTCAATATCACATTTAAAAGAACAGAGAACGGGCTACAAAATGGTATATGACACGTAGAGACATCATTGTCAAATGTGCGAAATGATACACTTTGAAAATTAAAGCGAATCCACGTGTTTTTTCTCAAAACTTATTGGACAACCTAATAGTATTCCTTTGTCAGACAAGTTATCACTCATTTTGTAGCTCATCTCACTGGCTACAAAATGTGAGGTAATTAGCCTGACAAAGAATTTATTACTCGAGAAGAGAAGCTATTGGCGATAGCATACCATTGGTGAAGTGATCTCACCGGCGAGAAGATGCCATTGGCGAAACGATTACGCCCCGTTCTAGTGAATAATTAACCTTTTCCCACTAGCGTGGTGGTACATTGGGCACATATGAAGCAGTCGTTATGCCAGTGTCTATCCTCAAACGAGATAAATTTGGCGCCGCCGATCCCAGTGATTGGCTTTACACAGGCACTACATCTTTTGGCAAATCTGTAATTGGATCAAACGGTAATTGGTTTTTCTGACTATATTCACATTTTCGAAGGTAGTCGGGAAAACCGGAAATAATCGAAAGAAATTCTGAACTTGGTATTTTCGGCAGGACTTCGTTATACCGCCTCTTCCCAAAAGTGTGTTTGGACTGCATTCTTAGACGTTTCAAGCTGTGAAACGTATGAAAAATGGCTTTTCAGGTGGCGGAAAGACATTTTCCGAAAACAAAAATTGCCCAAAATTCTCATTCTAATTCTTTATTCGTAACCCAACTATAACATACAATACCACGCTAATACTCCATTTCTAATTTTTAGTATTTTTGTATTGAATTATGATGAAAAAACAAATGCCTGCACTATTTCTATGTTTGGCCGCTTCGCGGCCTCAGACCTAACTTGCTCCTCATTGCAAGGGATTGGGAAAGGGTGTACAAAGTAGTGCAGGCATTTGTTTTTTTCGTCATAATTCAATACGAAAATACTAAAAAATCAAATGCCTGCACTACTTTCTAAAAAATGCAAGAGCAAGATAAAATACGACCACACACCACAACATTTACAAAAACAATGACTTTTTCGTTAAAAAAGTCAATTTTCGTCAAAAAAAATTTTTCAAAAATGTCTTTCCGCCACATAAAAACATGTTTTTTCGACTAATTAAGATCTGAAAAGCAAGAACAAGTGGTCAAAACACACTTTTGGGAGGAGGCGGTATAACGAAGTTTAGCCGTATTTTTCTTTTTTGGGCTAAGGGGCTCAGGTAATGTACAGAAACAAATGACCTCTATGACAATTGGCTTACTAATAATTCATACTGTTTCAGGTCCAATGTTTAAAAATACGAATCCAGAAATATTCGATCTTCAGTTAAGAAGGCTCTTATAATATCTGTCATTTTCTGTAATTTTCACAATCCTCTAATGATAACTAAAATGGCGAATTTAAGATTTTGTATGGTCTAACCCGTATTTCGGTCAGTTGTTGAGAAAAAAGCTTACAGTTCTCCGTAACAATCAGCGCAATAGGGCTTTTCGTCTTTGGAGGTGAAGCGCTGACCGGCTAGGGAGGTGTTGCAGTTGGTACATTGGAAGCTGGAAATAACATATGTATGTATGTTATCAACACAAATGGGAAAATATATACCATTCCCTGTGCCACGGCTCGTTTTTGTAGGTGACTCCACCGGTTGTAATTACCTGAAAAAGTGACGGTTAGAATAGCATTCATAAGAAAAGATTTTCATATTCGAGTATTATTTCGACGATACAATTTCTCTTTTGTTCGGTGTTTCCTCGGCCCTAGCAGGAAAAAATAATTTCAGAAAAAAATAAAAATGGCTTCGTCGCTAGAATATGACTAAAGTTCAGTCGTCGCTCAATGCTTAGCTCCTAGCTTTTTATTAAAAAAATTAAACCATCTTTGGAATTTTATGCACATGCAGTCAACTCCCCCCATAGTGTTGCCCCGTCATGGTCAGTGAAATTTAAAGGACCATGGTTTTTGCGCGCAACGGCATGTGCAAATTGGAAGAGGAGGGGGTATAGCAGTTCTCTTTCGTCTCGCACTGTAATCTTTTTAGTTGTTTCGAATGACTCAAAAGAGGAGCGACCACTTCCACAGTGGCTAGTTTGCTCCCGTGGAATGGCCCTCTTTGTCTAAACCACCCAAATTGTTCTGACCGAATTTTTTGTTGAGTCAGCACTAGGGTTGGCAAGGGTAGTCTTAAAACGACTTGCCGACTAGTTGCTGGGTTTGACAGCACTTTTTCAACAGACTGTGAAATCTTCATTTTGGGCATTTCAGAATTTGTTTTTGAACTGTTCTGTAGATGTTGCCGTTCTGCGTAAAATAGTTCAAAAACAGTTTTTTGAAATGCTGAAAATAAGTTTTACAGCCTGTTGAAAAGTGCTGTCAAACCCAGCAACTAGTCTGCAAGTCGTTTCAAGACTACCCTTGCCAACCCTAGTCAGCACCAAGTAGTATAACTGAATTTTTAGATGCTTCAGCCGTAGAAATATATATTTATATATCTATCTTGTGTCTAGTTTTAATAGATATTACAGGGAGTGTAGTGACTATGAATTTTCTAGTAAAATACCCCACTCACCTTTTTACACTTACAACACCTAGTTGCGAATTTGTCCTCGTAGCAGGTAGCACAGTAAACGTCTTCGTTCTTTGGTATAAAACTTTTGGTGCCGATGGGCGACTTGCAGAGTGCACAACAGAAACAAGTATCATGCCACTGCTTACCCTTGTACTCCATCTTTTTCATGCCTGCACGGAATATCTCGTTGCAGCCATCACATTTGGTAGCGAAGGCTTGGTCGTAGCAGTTGGAGCAGAAAATCCTGTCGTTTTTGCTGCCAAATGGCTTGTCCACTAGTGATATTTTGCACATGTTGCACAGGAAGCAGTCCTGAAATTGGGGTGGGAATATAATTGACTATTGACAGTTAATGCTTGTATGTCAGGGCTCGCAACTCAAATTTTTTAAGGAAATTTGTATAAAATAAAGAACATTTAGTCATTTTTCGTCGAAAAGTGCCATTTAATCCAGTGCTTATTAAGTTTTGAACAACAAAACACGACAACGGTTGGTTGTAATTTCTGTCGATTCTGACTCAGAATTTCACGCTGAACACGATGGAGTTTTCGGTTTGAAAAGTTTCTGACAAAAGAGTTCGGCTAGAGCCCTCTGAAAATTTGAAGTTTTCAAATTTTTTTGTCTTGGCACGAAAGTACGAAAAATAGCCATAGCTTTTATATGCTAAAGATTTTTTTAACCTGTAAATTGCATCTTGTAGAAGAGAAGCGTGGCTATCTTTTAAGTAGTTATTTGCCTGTGTGTCATAATAGTTTACTGTCGCAAAATCCCAAAGATTATAGTGTCAGCCATTTGATAAGGACTCATCTTCAAATAGCTCTAACTTTTTTTACATTAGACCAACCGAGTGTGGACACCGAGTATTGATATTTTTTGAAGAAAATTTTATGCAGTTTTCGAATGTGCAGAAAAAATGATAGAAACAATGTTTCTTGCAAAGTTATGGCTTCTGTAAGTTAGGTCACTACTATTTTCCTTGACTGCAGTGTAAACTAACAATATTGAAAATTTAACACCGGAATCGTGTTCAGCATGATCGATTTACTTAACAACTGGACTTACAATAAATAGATAAGTGTAAAATTCCGCTCGAGACAAAAAATTATTTAAACTTCTGAAAAATTCAATAGTTAAAAAGTTAAAAAATTTAAAAACTTCAAATTTTCAGAGGGCTCTAGCCGAACTTTTTTGTCTAAAATTTTTCAGACCAAAAACACCATCGTGTTCAGCGTGAAATTCTGAGTTAGAATCGACAGAAGTTACAACACACTTTCAATTAAATTTGAAAATTTCTAAAGATTCAAAGTTCTAAATAAAGGACAAATCAAAGAACGTTCGGAAAATTTTGATTTTTAATTTTTTATCTGTTTTTTTCATGCACATCTTTTTGATCTTCCTGAAAAAAAATGCAGGACTTGTGGTAAAGAGCTACTTACGCAAATTTTTCAAAAATTTCCGCGTTTTTTTGATTCACCTTGCAAAACACATATGTAGAAATTGACTATGAAAATGGCCAACTGTGAATAAAATGGATTACAGTTGACCCTCGATTTAATAATGACCTTCTTTTTTGAAAATAGTGGGTCGTAAATCGAGGGTCTCGCGTGTCTTTAGCATTACATAAAAATGATTGGTGAAATCTGAATCCTTATGATATTTTGGACCAGACTGACGAATCAGAATTTAAGAAAAAGTTTTAAAATCAGGGTAAAAAGGTGTCGGACCGTAAGGCAGGAACGAACTTTTTAGAGGGTCGTCAAATCAGGGGAACTGTATTTTTAGTAATTTTAGATGCAATACATAGATGGTTAGCTTATCTCAGTTGCCGTGCTTTGACTATAACATTGGTATTAAATTGTTTAATGAGTTCAATTATTTCCCATTTATTTTTCGAAATTTTAAGTTTTGATATTTTAAACTTACATTTTTTCGGTAAGTTTATGAAACAAATAACAAAATTGGCAAAAACACTTAAAAAATTGAATTATTTGCAATTTTTTTAAATTTGCTGGTCAAGTTTGTGGTCCAAGTAGGTCATATTTTCTAATTGCCGAATTTTCCAATTTTTGTCAATATTGAATATTGAGCTCACAAGAATGAGTCTGAAAGTTGCTAAAAGCGACAGATTACAAAATTTCGTTTTGGCGAAGAATCTAGATTTAATAAACTAAAATATCAAAATTTGAAAATTTTGACAAAAATTTTGAAAACAACTGAACTTATTGAACAACACAATATATATAGTTTAATTAGACTGCAATCAACTATCCGCAATCACTAAAAGCCGACTATGGAAATCAACTACGCCGACTAGTTTTAAATCTTTCTAATTCTTATTGCACCGTCTACAAACCTCGTGCCAGTGCTTGTCTTTATAGGAGAGGTCCTGCAAATAAAATAAGATTATTTGCAGACACTCGCAACAGAAACGGACCTTAGAGTCAATGCCAATATGCTTGCTGCACTCGTCACAGGTGTTTGCAAAGATCTCCTCGTAGCACTTTATGCAGTAGGGGTGTTCATCCCTGAAAAAAGCGAGTTTACTAAACAAAGCTCTATTATTAAATGTGTCGCCACCTGAGGATATAGCGTTGGCCGGTTACTGAAAACGTTGGTTGTAATTTTTCAATATTGGAAAAGAAAGGTTGTTTTAGCTACACTCACATGTCTGGTCACACTGCCAACAACAGAAGTGATCACTGTGCCAGTCTTTATTCATGGCTTTGGTATATTCTCCAGCGAACACCAACTGCAAATTGACAAATTTAGGGGACTAGAAAGGTAAAAGCAAGTCGATATTTATTTAGGTACACGCAAACTCTCAAGTGAGAACCTATTTGGGGCTCACCATCTTTCTCTAGTCTGGTACACACAGCAAGCCTGCCAGCGACATGCTTAATTCTAAACATCTAACCCATGTGGGGCTCGTTAAGGGTTTAGTATCACCAAAATTGTGATACTGATCTTTATTACTCTGAAGACTGATGTGTTAGAGGTTGTGTTTTAGAGATACTTCCTACGCATGTTTAGTAGTGACAAAAATGATCACCGATCGGGGTACTAAGATGGGGTTTTCAGTTCTGCACAATATGAACCCCAAGATTATCCAAATTGACTTTACGGCCCCAGAAGCCCCCCTTTCTATTTCTAATTTTTAATAATAATTTAATAACTTTCTTAAATGCCACTTTCAGATAGTTAATCCTTGCAAATATTAGGTGTGAAGCACGTCTCTCAGTATTTTCTTCGACAAATATATTTTAAATTAAATTAAATGTTTGATTTTATTGAGAAAAAGGGTCAGTTTGGTCATTTTTTATTGCCGTTTCCCCCTCACTCTTCTTTTGAAAAGACCATTAAACATCCTTTTTCACCTTCAAAAGCTTTAATTATGTTGCCAATCCTATTTTGACACTTTTTAAAATTGATATTTCCACCTAAAAATATTCTGTTCGGATGTCGACATCAATTTTCAAAAACACTAATAACATATTTTTGGCTTTGAAACGATACTTGGAATAAATTAATATGGCAAATTTTTTGTTGGGATTACCAAAACAATAGGGTGGAATGCCATGCGGGGGCTTGGCTAACATGCCTTTGGGGGCCAAAAGGAAAATTGCAGGGTTAGTGAACAGTAAGTAATCAGCAAGGTGACTACTACTACACCCCTGCTACTAATACTCTCTCGATTGACGTGAAAAAAGAGAATAAATAGATTATTTGTCTTCTTCTACTACTACTGGAAAAACAATGCAGTGAGAAAGAATAAGAAATGAAGAATAAAGAATAATTTTGAAAAATATGGGTAATTTTGGTAGTTCCAAGGATACAGCTGGCGCTCCAAAAAGTTCGGTCCTGCCTAGAGTCCGACACTTTTTTACCTCGATTTTGAGAACTTTTGCCAGTTCTGTTTCAAAGTCTGGTCCCAAATATCGCAAGGATTACGATTATGAAGATCGTTTTTCGAAAACCTAAAATTTTTCTCTCTAAAAATGCAAAAAAAAACTCTATTTAACGACACCATTTTTGATAAAAGGGTGACGTTAGATCGAGTTTGTGCTTTTTTAGAAAGACAAATTTGAAGTTTCTAAAAAATAATTCTCAAAATTGGAATCTTTGCGATACTTGGGACTAGATTGTTAGAACAGAACTCGCAAAAATTTTAAAAATCAAGCTAAAAAAGTGTTGGACCCTAGATGGAACGAACTTTTTAGGGTGTCGTTAAATCGAGCGTCGACTGTAATTCAAAAGGGAAATAGTATGTCTGGAAACGCACGTGAATAAGCGAGTTTTTACAATTCCATAAGCCAAACATATCTGCGGCTGGTTCCTTTTAGCAAGTTCACATAGGATTCACACCCCAAATAAATATTTTTGGAAATTCAAAATACCGTATTTCCTCTAATAAAGCCAGCCCTCTCTGATTCAAAATCGTGTTCTTGGCATTGCGTTTTTAACCCACTTCTTAAAGATTCATCTCAGGCAAGTTACCACCCGTTTTGTAGTCAGTGAGATGAGCTACTGAATGAGTGGTAACTTGCCTGAGAAAAGTAATTGAAAAGTGGGTTAAAAACACAATGCCAAGAACACGATTTTGAATCAGAGGGGGGTGGCTCTATTAGAGGAAATACGGTATCTCACAGGTTCGATCTCCATCTAATACTACGTGTCCAATGACGCGGAAAAGTGTGACTGCGACTGTGACTGACGCTTCAAATCGATTTGAATTTACGTCGCAGTCACAGTCGCAGCCGCGTCATTGGACACACACTGTGACTGCGACTTTTGCCGCGTCATTGGACACGTAGTGTAAAACCAGAATAATTTTTTCAAAAGTTTTACAATCTTAAAATATCTTCTAAGTTCCCACTCAAAACATGCATCCTTTTCATAGGATCTTTCTACACACCTAAATAACAAAAACAAGCACTTTCAACAAATTAAAAGAGCAAAAACTAAAGTGTGATAAAGACTTCCTGGAGGAAGTTTCAGCAAGTCAACAAGCTCAGATTCTCATTCATAACCAATGCATTGGCGCACACCCTGGTAACTCATGAATAAACTAGAAAGTGGACACCCTAGCACATGCGAAATCACATTGCTTTTCCTTTGATAACAACCACGGGACTTGGGTCGAAATTGGCCATCAAAATAGATGCCCTTTCACACGCTCCTCGCAGCCAAACAAGCAATTTGGGGCAATCTCCAGCAAATTTCGTCATTTTTACTATTGGCCTTTATACAAATAATTACGGTTGTTAGCAAAGCTTTTTTATCCCTCAAACAAAATTTTCGTCTAACAATGGCAATTTTGAATGTGTTTGGCGCTTTGAGAAAAAAGGTAAATATTTTTACGTTATAATCTTTTTAACTGAGACCAAATTCAATGAAAAAAGTACTAAAATCAAAGAAATTTATAATAGATTTGATGGATGTTAGAATCAGAGCAGATTTTCCACATAATGTTGGATGTTGCCTACCACCTCCAAATTCGAACCCATGCACGTATGTTCTTTTGTTCAAATTTTCTTTTTCCAAAAACTATATTTTTCAATTATAATTCATAAAAAAATAGGACCATGCGTAAAAATGAGCACAGTTGGCGAAAAATTTGCCTACTTTTTTACATCGAGTGATCACCTTTTTCCAAATGTGGACATTTTTCCGTTTCATCCAAAAATATAACGAACATTGCCAAATTCTTTAGACCTCGAACAATTTTAAAAAATTACAATTGAAATTTGGTAAATATTAATTAAAACTATATTTTAAAGGGGCATGCCCGTGCGTTTTGAAAATTTAAGGCGGGGACCAGCAAAATTTTTTGAGTCATGCCATTTTTCACTCGTGTTGCATCAACTCTGATATTGCTGACCTTATACTACTTTTAAAAACTAGGCAGAAAAGTTTGAAAAAATCGACCAGAACGCATAAAAAAATTGAGAGAAAGAAAAACACTGCTGGTCCTCGCTTTTTCTCCGTGTAACGCATGGGCATGCCCCTTGCTGTCCATAACGCCTGGCAGTTGTGGAGAAAACAACACTTTCGTCGATATGTTGACTTTCATCGATATGTTGCGCACTCATGCGCAAAAGGCCCTGGTCGGAGATCTTCACAGGACAAGCAAACAACTTCCAAGCGTGTAACTGACAGTGTGAGATACGACAGGCAGGATCACTGGATGACTACATCTGAATCATCTCTTGTTTGTGCCATCTGCAAGGGAAGAACTAACAAGATGTGAGAGAAATGCAAGGTCGGGCTGCATCCCATCCCGTACCCATGCTACAAACAATTCCATGTGAAAGAATAACAGTAAAATACGTACAAATGTCAAAATCTCAATTTTTTCATGTTCACACACTGTTTTTGACCACATTTTTATAATAAAACCGACCATTTTACCCCTATATACAACCTTTGCACAAAACAAAAAAATTCAAAATTTTACGTATGATCTCATACGCATAGGCAGAAAAGGGTTAAGCGAAAATACGAAAACCGGATATCAAAATGCAAAATAATACTTGTTTAGTTTGGCATTTTCAAAATCTGGTATAGAAGAAGCTACTACCACATCACCTCACACCACCACACCACTACAACACTCTCTCCCACTAAACTCTTTACACTACTCCCAGTGTACTATGGCCCGAAGGTGCTACAATTTTAAAGTACTTAAGCAGTACTGTTAGATAGTAGTATCATAGGCAATTTTAGGCAGTTTTTAGTAGTATTTGCAGTCCGAGAAGAGTGGGAAAGGTTCACCCTTGTAGTGAAACCCCATGTTTGCTCTTTGTGGTCAAATTGCGTTGTTATATGTTTGCGAATAAAAATTTGATGTTTACAATTTATTGTTGGTGATTTGGGCTAAACTAAACAAGTACCTAAAACCCTATACCGTTAACATCCGTAGGGCTACCTCATGAAAATATGTTCAGTTCTGTCTTTTTGGGTTTTTTTGGAAAATATTGAATATATAGCACAAAAAATGGTAGTATTCTAGTGGCCGGCGTGACGGTTCACTGTATCACGGCCTCTCTTGCCACTCGTGCCGGGTTTTGAAGGATTTGTTTTTTACAAACTCTTTTACCTTAAATTTTGTTTGATATCAACGCTCTTTTCCTGAAATCTCGAATAAAAATAAAAATTTGGTCAGTACTAGCCTGGTTCAATTGGATTGAAAAAATTGAAGCTCATTATATCTTGATTTTTCTAACTTTCCCTTAAACTGAGAGACACCAGAGGTTAGTGACCTAAATGTTTAAGCCTAAGCACCTCCTCCCTGTCTGATATAGCCCCCTCTCTGAATATAGCTTGCAGACCACACTAAACACCGCTCAAAAATGCTGCTAACATCATTTAGCCACGCACTTGCATTAATGACACAACAAAAAGGGTAGCTGGTCTTGTTGCAAAAGGCTTAAACCTCTCGATTAATTGTCATCTACAGCCGCCACCCCTTAATAAGCCATTGCCCTTGTTCCTTTAATATTATTCTGGAGTGGAAGCTCCTCAAGTTGAGCCTCCAAAGGGCACAATTAATTAAACAGAATAGCTACGCAAAATATATAAGGGGCACAACAAGTCTTGCTAAACAACCATTTATTTGGAAGAAGTTTGGATGGAGAAGTCAAAAACGGCACTCTCCCCTATCCACAGGGACCAATCTGGCAGCTAGTGAAGTGGCACTGAGATTTGGGGGAGGCTGGCCCAAAAAATAAACATTCGGATGGGGTGGAAGTATGCTGCGACTGGGAATCGATAAACAAGGGGCAGACCATGTTAGTCTTGCAGCAAACTAAGCTTCTTTGATGGCTTTGGATGGTGCTGGTGTGAGCAAGGGCATTACAATGGTTTTTTGGTGGAACTAAGAATTGAAATGAACGGAATGGAAAGTTGGGATTTGGCATAAAAAGGTTTTTTAAAGACTCAAATGCCAAAAATGTAGGCTGTAGCAACAAATTGCTACTAATGCTAAATAGCATAAATGGTAATAAAGGTAGAAAGTTATGCTTAAAGTGGTTGGATCTCCAATTGGGAATAACAGCAGTGGTTAATGACAATTAGATGAACTCAATGTTCGGGTGTTGCACGAAGAAATTTTCAGAGTTTTTGTGTTTTCATTGAAAACATGTAATTTTGTAGTAGTGCTCGAAAATCTGAATTAGGCATAAAAATTAAAAAAACTCAATTGCTGAGATATGATTGAAAATAGGATTGCCGCCATCTTAAATTTGTCTTCAAATCATCTCAGCAATCAAGCATCTTTTCGAAATGCTGCTGAGTGATTCGGATTCCTGAGGGGGCTACAGAATAAAAAATTAATCACAAATTACGTCTTTTCAACGAAACACACAAAAATTTCAGAAAAAAAAACCATAGAAACTGTCGTTATACCATGCAGGGTCTGTTGATCGACCAAGAAAATTTTCTGGCAAATTATCCCATAAAACGTATACGGTTAGTTTTCAGTTTAATTGAACCGAATACTGGATTAAGGCCGGCTAACTGACTAAAATAAAAATAGTCTGCTCTGAACCCAATTGGACCCTGCAGCAACCTATGCAAATATGCAAGCACAACCCAAAAAGCACTAAGCAGTAGGTTCACTCTCAACTCTATATACATGAATGCATGTGCCAGCCATATCACCACCACACCCACCCCTTAACAGGCATCCCCAAACTCCAATGACGGACTTCCTGCGGCCACCCTATCCCCACCCGATTTTCAATAGCCCCACCACAAAGCCACTTCAAATAAGCATGAAAAGCAGTAGCAAAAACAAGTAGACAAAACAATACAAAGAATAATAGAAGAAGAGGCAAGTGGAGGGGGCGTTAGGCTCAAGCTTAGCACATACACACACCTGGAGGGGAACACTTTTTAGCTTGTGGCTAATGGCTGGCCAGATTATCATCGATCCACCAGTCAAACAAAGGCTCATTAACAATTGGTGTGGGAACAGTTGACAGCTGGAGCAGGGATGGATCAATGAAGCAATACAAATGGACAGCAAAATAGAACACACCAGAGAATGTAGCAAAGGTAATCAAACAAGTACAGGGTGATTTGGACCTCCATTTACCCAAAAAAATCTGCTCAAAATCATTGTTTCGACCAATAATTTGACCGGTCAAATTCTTGTTCCACAACTTTGACTATGGCAATTTTTTTATCTTTGATTTGGTGAACGATACCTGAATTATTGGCACTCACAGAGTGATCATTCAATTGTCTTCTGTGTAATTCACACAAACAAGGCATTTCGGCAAAAAAAGTTTAATTTCATTACGAAAAATCAATTTTTTTGTGAAAAATCCACATTTAAAGGGGCATACTCACCTATTTCACAATTTGTCCCCGCCAATTCAAAACTTTTTCCTAATCATTGAAATTCTGTACGGATTTTGTAACATGGTTTCTAACAAAACCACACCTAAAGTAAAATTCTAGGTCTTGTTTTTAGAAACCAAGTTGAAAAAACCGCACAGAAGTTTAATGATTAAAAATTTAATTCCACCTCTTATTAACATGGGCATGCCCCTTTAAGCCAGGGTGACTATGGCAGCTTCATTCTTTACAATTTATTGTAATTTTTTTCTATATTGTAAAAATTTGCAAGTGGTGCCATCTTGTACCTAAGTAAAATAAGTTTTTGTCAAAGTAGATATTGTTTTTAAAGTAAAATGAAAAAATTGAGAAAATCCGCACTCGGATCTGCTCCTGAGTTTGCGGCTTCGGAGTGCGGATCTGCTAGGTTTTTTCATAAATGTCTTGATTAAAAAAGTTAGAACCAAAAAATAGCCTTTTAAGTATATAATCACCCTGTAATGTCCAAACAAACACCTGCTTGATTAGAATAGAATATATATAGCTGGTTGTGTTGCTTGAAATTTCTAAAAGATTACTCTTGCTGCTGTACATGTCTGTTTTTTTTTTTTGCAGCTTAATTTCTTCAATAAAAAAATCTGTTTGCAGGTTAAAAATGGAGAATTTTGCTGATATGTATTTTGAATTTTTTTGAAGACATTACCGTAAAATCTCTAATAGTGCCCCCCCCCCTCGTTCAAAATCGTGTTTGTGGCATTGCATTTTGACACACTTTTTGAAGAATGCTTTTATGCAAGTTACCACCTATTTTGTAGCCAGTGAGACGAGCTACCAAATGCGTGGTAACTTGCCTTAGACAAGTTTTGAAAAAGAGAGTCTAAACCAAAAACACGATTTCGAATCAGGGGGGGGCTACTATTGGAGGAAATACAGCAATATATTATAAGATTTTGCTAAATATTAACTGCTTGTTTTTTCTATAGTTCAAATCAATCAAAAATATGGATAAAAAGCTGAGCTAAAAAACTTTAGTTGCGATTAAAAAGTAATAAACTTGTGAAAAAAACTTTTTTAAATGACCATTGTCGTTAATGGCAATGGTCCTTAAAAAAAGTTGTCAGTGTAGATTTTGAAATTTTAGATTCTCTATTTAAAGTCTCATAAAGTCTTTGAAATGATTGAATTTTCGGCGCTATTCTGGAATTGTTCCAAGTTCTCAAGTTTTTTTTGACAGTCGTCCCATCCGATTTTTTCCCAGTCGTTTTTCAAAAACTGAATAATTTTGCATTTCAAAATGAAAACCTCGATATAGTGGCACTTTAATTTTTAAATAGGGAGCCACTGTATCGAGGTTTTCATTCAAATGCAAAAATTACAAAACGACAAAATCGGAATCTTCATTTTACCACTGTCAAACAAGTGCCTTCATCAGGGAAAAGTCGGACCCAAGGCGGGAACGAACTTGAGGTGGGGGCCACTATATCGAGGTTTGACTGTACTAGGATAGTGCCGACTTTTTCTGTTTTTATTCAAACGTCTAAATTATTTAGAAAGAAGAAGAAACAGTTATTTGAACCAAGCATGCGATAAAAAAAATATGTGTTAATTTTTAGCAGTAAACAACAAAACATCTGTAGGTTGGTAAAAAGACGCTCTAAGCAAACACAGCAATTAACCCTTAAATTAGCTCTTCAGAGTCTAAAGTTTGGGCCAAACATTTCTTTTTGTTTTAAAAAACAAGTAACAACAAATAAACCAGGGCTTTTTCGCATACATCAAAAATTTAAAAATTGCAAAAAATTCTCTCAAGTTCAGTGGGAGCTTGTCAATTTACTTTGTCTCAAAATCAGCTTAAGTACAAAATTTAATATTAGGATTTTTTAAAGAGCTTTCTAGATAATTTTGGCTGCGAATGTGATCCACTCACACACACCTACGCCCAGTATAATTACTTGTGCTATTCAGCCAAAGAACACTAACTCCCTCCTAATATAACAGGCTGGGAAATGCGGGTGAGATTTGCAACACCTTCAGCCAAATTGTGCAATTTTTACCTCATCACAAGCCGAACATCTGGGCTTGTGCATCTCTGCGTAGTGTCTTTCACAGTAGATCTTGTCTTCTCGCACACAATATGTCAGGTCCACAAGCAACTGAAACAAGTTGAAAAAATATTGTGGGTTTTTGGAAACGAAATTTCCATCAAAATTCAGCTTTTGTTTCAAAATAATTAGAGATGATGACGGGACGGGACAATTCCGTCCCGTTAATTTTAGAGAATCGTCCCGTCCCGGAATCCCGCCCGGAAATTTTTTGGCACCTGTCCCTTCCCGGTGTCCAGTCCCGAAAAAAAAATTATTTAAATTCCGTCTCGTCCCGTCCCGAAAAAATTCAATTTTTCTACAACTACCTTCAACTTGTAATTACAGTCAACCCTCGATATAACGGACCCTCGGTATAACGTCCCTCCACGGCCGGTCCCACTGCGGGCCGTTATATTGAGGGTTGACTGTAGTCCTAATAGTAGTTCTAGTTAAATTGTTTGTTTTGTTTGAGAGATGAATAAAGCATATAGGATTGAAATTCCCGATCGGAAATGTTTATGACCGTCCCAAAAATCTTCCCTGTCCCGGGGTCCCGTCCCGATATAACTTTTTGACCTGTCCCGTCCCGTCCCGCGTCCCGTCTCGAAATTTTTAAATTTGAATTCTGACCCGTCCCGTCCCGCGTCCCGTCCCGAAATTTTTAAATTTGAATTTTGACCCGTCCCGTCCCGAAAAGGCCAAGCCATCATCTCTAAAAATAATGGAATAAAAAGTTTACTTTCAAAAAAAGGCTGATAATAATTTGCTACCAAAGTTATGCGGTTAATAATAATAATGTGGCCGAAATTCTAATTTTTGGTTGCAGATAGAATTTGGCAGCAAATTTGAAATTTTTTAATTTAAAAAATTATGAATTCGTAAATCCAAAAAAACAAGCCAACCCTACATTTAGGGATTTCCCTCTCCAAAAAGTAAACCTGTTCACAAGTAGCACATGAAAAGCAGGCTGGATGCCATCCGGCAGTTTCGCCCAATTTAGGGGCAAGCACGGCCATCTCGTTGCGTTCCAGGATGCCTTTGCACTTGCGGCACTCCTGAAGCAAAATATACAAAACTGATTTGTTGAAATTGAATTTGAATAGTACAAACCATAGCTTTGGGAATGTTGACAGAGACATAACCAATGTCCAAAGCTACCTCGTTTCTGCTGTTCACGAACTCTTCGTAGAGCCGTCGTTCTATAGGTGTCTTCAGGTGTTTGCAGTAGGCTACTGACAAGTCCTGGCGAGGCAACTGCAGCATCAACTGCTTTTCGCGGTTCTGCAAGTTAGTTTAGTCGTTAAACAAGTAGCTTCTGTGCTTTTTTGCATGGTAAATTTTTGTGGAATTGTCAAGAAAACAGCGTCTGTTTCCTGACCCCAAGCAGTGAAGGGTATTGAGGGATGTTTTACTGCAGTCTTTCGACTACTTATCAACTTTATTATTTGATAAGCGAAAACAATTCTTCATATACAGGGTGACACAAAATTACTGCAGATTTGCGTAGGTGGCCTCCTGCTCCATCGATTTCCCCAGGAAAATCGATGACAGTAGCTAAGCTACCGGTGAGAAATGCAAAAGATTCGATTTGAAATACAACCACTTTTTACTAAACAGAGCTACAAAAATGAAATGCGACCTCAAATTTCAATTCAAAAATTTGAAATAAATTTTTAAAAATGGTGCACTAATTTTGTGTCGCCCTGCAGTTGTTTAACATTGTTTGCAATAAATTATATAAAAAAATTTAGAGCACTGAATTTAAATTTAAAAAATAAATAAAAAAGCATAAATAAACTTACCGTATTTTCTCTAATAGAAGCCCGGGCTTATATTTTTCACTCAGCCTCTAGGGGGTGCTTTTATTAGAGAGGGGGCTTGTATTGGAGAGGGGGCTTGTATATTTCAATGACCTGGCGCTGAAGGCGACGCGAAAAAAAATCAGGTGAAGTTCTGTTGGAAGCAAATTTTGATCAGCTTTAGCAACAATCCAGCAACCAAATTTATGCAGCACTACTTTAATTTATGTTTTTACAATGAAATTATCACTTAAATATCCGTTTTCGAATATGCATGCCGTAGCTAGTCGGTATTTCATCTATGATTGAAAATTGAAAATACAAAAATAAATAAAACTCTGACTGAAAGTTTTAGTCTGAAACACAGACAAATCGAAGCAAACGAAAATAAGATAATAGAGAATCCTGTAGACTAATATAAAAAAATAAATTTTTTTTATAAATAATAAATAAATAAATTTAGAATAAAAAAATTCGTGTCAAAAGAATAAAAATCATTTTGGGGCTTCTTCGGGAGGGGGCTTCTATTAGAGAGGGGCTTATATATTTCGATCACCCTCCAAGGGGGCTTCTATTAGAGAAAATACGGTACGCAGTAAGAGTGAAAAACTTTTTGCTTCAATTTAATTCTGTTAAAAAAGCTTTTGAAATGGTAAAAAAAGGTTGTGGATGAGAAAATCCTTCGTAAAAAAGTGTGGCTTCCTTTTTGGTCTTTACTGTCATGATCGTGCTTTGGCCTCAGGTATCTTCTGTTTTTGTTTTCATTTCCAACCTTCGGTCAGTTCAACACTATTTGTTATGCATCATAGGGAACCGTCACGACGGCGCCAGCATTCACACTTTTTGTGTGCTATATACAGTTTGTTCAGAAAAAATGCTTGCCTTTGCGAATCTCGTGGCCTTACTTTATACAAATTTATATCTCTTTTTTTAAATTAAAACTTTTAATCAGCTGATTTTGTGGTCGTTCAATGTTTTGTGATCAAGCTCAGATGGTAGAGTATGATTGAGAAAAGTGGTTGTCTGTAGCAAAAAGTTTGGCTCTATATGTGTCGCGCGGACGCCGAAAAAAATATACCTTGGTCCCCCTGTTGATTTTTTTTGCAATTTTTACTTTTAATGGTCTTGGAAATCATTAATTTTTATGGGATTTTAGTTCTGTTGCTTGAATTTTATGATCTATTGTATAAACCTACAACTAAGTAGTTCGCATTTTTCACTTATTTGTAAATCATGTTTAAACGACTCCCAAGTAACTTTTATATGCTAAAAACGATAAAAAGGTGGTTTCCGTAATTTTTCTACATAAAAATGGATTTTCAAAAAAAATTTGACAAAAATTTGACATTTTGCCTTGGGGGACCAAGGTAAAAAATCATGAAAAATACAAACAAACAAAAACAAGATCAAATTTGAACATAGTTTTGTCAGCTGGGGCATACCGCATAAATAAGCTCTGGTATGCATGCTTTTTTCATGCATCCGGATTCCGGACTCACTTCCGAGTGATTTGTGTCCAAGGTACGTGTGTGTGCGCATCTCAACTCCGAGCCCCTACGCGCAAAATTTTTCAGATTTTTTTGGGGGTTTAAAAAATAAGCGCCCATGGGCTCTATTTATTAGATCAAATTTGCAATAGCTCAAATTAAACAACATTTAAAAAAATTTCCAAAATCGACCCTTAAATCTGGTCATTTTGACCCCTAAGGGGATGATAGTACGTGGTTTCAAACCCGAATTTTTTTTTTGAATTTTTTTCATTAAAACTTTTCCAAATGCGTTCAAATATGCTTTAAAAGCAAAAAAAAAAGCTCAAAAATTCCGAGGATTTTCGAGTATCTAACCAAAGTCCAGTTGGATTCAATCTCAACGTGAATACTCCGTGTTTTCTCTAATTTAACGGCCCCCTTGCGTTCCAAATCGTGTTCTTGGTATTGTGTTTTTGACCTGTTTTTTAAGACTTCTTCAGGCAAGTTACCATCCAATTTGTAACCAGTGAGATGCGCTACAAAAAGAGTGGTAACACGCCAACAAAAGTTTTCAAAAAATGAGTCAACAAACACGTTTTTTAAATTTAGGGGCCGTTAAATTAGAGAAAATACGGTAGCCCAGCCCAGTCGGGTGCATCAACAGAGGTCAACATTGCAATCCACGTGCCAAGTCCCACGGGAGTGTTTAAAGAAACAATCATGGCATCCAGTCTTCTCAGATTATGGTGCACGGTAAAATTAATCAAAATCGAAATTTTCATGAAGCCACTAGGTTATTTTGAAAAACGACGGCGAATCAAAGAACTCAATCCTCTCCTCCTCCCCCTTTACTATAGCGCTGGATTCTGTCTGTGTGTGTGCGTCTGTGCGTCACAAAAAACATTAGGGGTGTTCCTTCGATCAGAATAAAAATCTGTTCGACTCAGCGTGGTCAATTTACTGTATGAAAACAATTATGAAAAGTTGGGGTCGTCTGTCTCAAAAAAAAGTTGTGGCCTGTTGAAAGTTGCCGAAAACCACAGGGGGACCAAGGCATTTTTTTTGGATTGCTGTGTGGGGGGGGGGGCAAAGGCATGGTCACAGGTTCAATCCTGTTGGTTATCAATCCGTTTAGAGGCAGGGCCGAATTTGACAAGATCTGGAGTAAGAAGGTCAGTCGCTTTGGCATAATTGTTTCATTGGCTGCTATAGCCTTATAAAGTTTAGATTTAGCCAATTTCCCGACTGGTCAGAGTTCATCCAGAAGTTATCAAGACAGGGCAACCGGACATTTTGTAAAATTTTGAATGAAATTCGGGCGAAAACAACCGAATTTCATTCAAAATTATACAAAATGTCCGCGGACAAATTGCACAAATTTTACAAAATGTCCGGTTGCCTCAAGACAGAAAGGGCCAAACAGGCATTTGATGTGCTGAAGCAATTGCCCAAGGAGTCCTAAAGGCTATTCTAAGTCTATGATCCCGACTTTGATAAAAAGCAAAACAAACATCGAGTTTAAGTGTTTTGACAAATTTTTAGGTTTTTTTTAAATTTATAACATATTTTCTCTGATAATTGAAGACCAGTAAGTCAAATTCGCATACCTTTTCGCCAATACTATTAATCCTTGGTATGACATGGTTTGGCAACTGGGCCATGTACTCCTCGATTTTGACTCGACTAAGGCCTGGAGGCACCCATGCGTATCCATGCCCAACTGATCCTACTCCATCTGTGCGTTGGTTGTTATTGTTGTTGTTGGTCATTACTGCTGCCATTTTATCTGGAATGACTGTGGAATTGGGACAAGGTTGAAGTGGTTAGCTACTCACCACTTGGTTTTATGCCCAATCTTTCATAGACGTTCAGAACCTGGTTAGGCCCTATTTCATGCTCTGTCCTGTCGCACTTGCAGTGAACACACACTTTTCTGCAAATTAAAAAAAGATTAGAAATAAAGTTTTTCAAGAAAAAAAATTGGTACATTTAATACTGGTCATCATGTGGTTAAAAAATATTCTCGGATTTTTTAAGATTTTCTTGGAAGTGTGTTTTATTATGAGTCAGGACCATTAAATTGACAGCAGAGAACCTCAGCTAGATTTTTTAGTGATGATGCTTATAAAACTATGCAAAAAATTCATTGCGAATAAAAAATAAAATAATCGTAAAACTTTATTATGACATATAAACTACTTTTCAGACGAAATTCTTCATAGAGCTAACTATATAAATTTTTACAAAATACAGTCGAACCTGGATAAACCGCCACCCCTGGGGGCTCCGATATGGTGGCGGTTTATCGGGGGTGCCAATTTATCGGGCATCTATAAGTACAGTCAACTGGTGATATAACGACCCTTAATTTAAAAAAAAACATATCATTCAAAACAATTCAACCGGTTAAAAATAAATAAAACGACTAAGAAAAATGATGAAGTCAAACAAAGAGTGAAAAGCAGGCAGAAAAAAATTTGACTAAACTTCAAAAATTCTTTTTAATTTTAGGCGAAAATTTGAAAATTTTTGCATAATATGCTAGGTGGCGGTTTATTGAGGGTAATTTTATTGGACGGGAACGGGTTGGGCGTGGTGGTTTACCGAGTGGCGGTTTATTGGGGGTGAACTTTCCTTTGCTTCTCTGCCGGCCAACCAAATTTCCCACTCGGTGGAGGTTTAACCAGGGTGACAGTTTATCGGGGTGGCGGTTTATCCAGGTTTTGTACAGTGTGCACATTTCTTGAAACACCCTGTACTTCAATTTGGGGTTAAAATGTTCGAGTCCGGGGTAAGAAGTTAGAGGACTAGTCTAATAAAGACTGCTAAGAATTTAGAAAATGTAACAAGGAAACTTTACAAGCTTGTAACAACTCCATAAATCGAATTTATTAACATTGAACAGCTAATGCCCGACCTTAACTCAAAGATTTTGAGATCACAGGCCTATAGAGACAAGAGTTGAGCAACGAGTTTTAAATTGTAAAAACAACGAGCTATTTTATTCCGAGATTCACAAATTTTAATTTGCAATAATTTCTGCTTTTCATCCCCACTATTGTCGTTTATTGGCATCAATAAATTAGATGTTTTTTCTATGGTTATGGGATGGCTAATTTGCACTGGGACTGATCCCCACGTTTTTCGACGCAGACAAAGAACTTTATTTAAAAATATATGCTGGCATTTCAATGAGACCAACTTTTTTTTAACGAGTAAAAACGTAGTTGGTGAGGTTCCCTTCTAAGTATAAAAATTCTATAAATATTTTCAATCGAAAATCCAAATGAGTTTTTTCTCTCCAAAATAATAAATAAATAACACATAAAGGAATGAAAGCAGAAGCTAGAGCCAATGCACAAAAAACGATTGGTAATCGATTTGTTCAGAGAGGGGGTGTACAATAACAACCCCATGTTTGCCTACTGAAGAAGGGGGCAATACTACTACTACAATACTTCTTGACACCTTCAACATGAATCAAGATGGCTTTGAGAGAAGCTTGTGCACTTCCCTTGGCCACTCTCACTGTTTTGGGAAAGAGTAGCATCGGAAACAGCCCTTTTCCCTTTCAAGCAAAAAATAAGATTTGCTTTAGATTTAGTTAAAGAAATAGAAAATAGGTGCTTTTGCAGCAAGTGCTGGCCTTGATAAATAGCAAAATTAGCAATCCATAAAGACTGGCCAATGGCGCATCTCAGAAATTTTGAGAACTTTTGCTTTTTATAATTATTTTCCTAAATTTTCAGAAAAAGAATTCAGACCACAACGGGGACCAAGGGATAGTATTTGGCCGACATTTGGCCATTTAAGCAATCCTTATTTTCTGGACTAATGCAATCTGGCAATTCTGACCGATAAGTCCATATGCAGCAGGAAAAGTCAAATTTGAGGCCTAACAAAAACCAAATAGAGAATAGTTCATGTGCAACGACTACTAAGCAAGTGTTTTTCCAATAAATTTGGTCTATATTACACAATAAAATAAGGCTTGTGACCTTAAGAATAGCATCCATATCTCACTTTTAAAGCTTGTTCTATGAAAAAAACACGTGTTTCTCACCCAAAAAGCATACTAATTCTAAAGCCCTTTGAAAAGGTAAAGAAAATTTCAGCATTCTGGCCGCACACATTGCTGCTTGGAAGGCACCAGACAATCTTGGTTTATGGCTGAAAACGGAGAAATTGTGCCCCTCCCACACAGCAATGGCACTTTTATAATTGAGTAAAGAATAAAAAGTAAAGGTGTTTGACCAGGTAGTAGTCTAGCACTAAAAGAAGGCACCAGAATTATTTCTCTGACCAATATGTGCCTCAAAAAGCATCCAAGAAAAAACTTATAGCTTGATGCTAAAGAGTACTCGAAAAGTAGTATAGCAATAAGTTGACGTCATGTGTGGGTTATTGTTGTTGTTGCTCAAATCACCTGGGTGCAGCCAGGTGATTTGAGGTGGGTAGCCCTCAGCAGCAGCAGCAGCAGCAGAATTACTTTTTGATGATTAGCCCATTAGCATCATGTTTTTCATATATTAATATGATCACATAACTATTCAAAATATAGTTGAATTTCAGTACTAGCTTTTGAATGGTTATTTTACTGTAATTTAGACTTGATCAATGGCTATAAAGCTGAAAATAACTAGGAAAGTATCCACGTGTGTAAAAATCGGCTATTTTCTATTGGCTATATATATGTGAAATGTGTGAAATTGGCCGCCTTTTTTTTATTTTTTTGGCCGCCTTTTTTGAAAAGTACTTTCTCTCTTCAACTGCTATGAAGAATTTTATGCAGGTTTGTTGTCTTCGTGTCCATTTTTGAACTCTTTGTGTATATTTTAGCTGGGCTAACGCTTGTAGCACATTGGAATGAGAAGTGGGGCGAACATCAGCGCATTATGGAGGCTCTGCATAAGTTCAACCAATTGTGGTTGCTCCGAGATGATTATCATGATTGGTTCTATCGATTTGCTTCTTCAATTGGTATTGGCATGTCCTCGCTTCCTACGAACAATGGCCTTTAGGGAACCAACAACATGATTAAAAAGAGAGAGACTCGGCATCTCAAGGTTTCTTCTCCTAGTCGAGCAGTACATTCATGATCGCAGCACGGATGCGGAACGCAAGGTTTGCTGAACTTTTTTTGATCGATAGGCAAATTAATTTTTTCAATGTCAGAGTTCCAACGATTCCGAGGAATGTCAATTGCACCATTCGATGGAAAGTCTCAAGATAGAGAATCGTGAAGCCGTCTATCTCCAGTACAATGAAGAGCACATTTGGTTGATCGGATCAAGCAGTTACTATGGGAATGTTGAAGGACTCATCGTGCTTTGGAAAGATCTGGAAGAAGCTAAATATTCGTGGGAAGCAATGTTCAACTACAGTAGCTGGCAGCGTTACAAACAACTTCGGTCTTTATTCCATACGTTGAAGAAGTCAAACTGCTTTGCCGGCTATATATCCTGTACTTGCCCAGAGGGAATCAAAGATGAGGTTTGCAAGCACTCCTTGATGGTCATGGAGTCAGAAAGACTTATTGATCCGCTGCCGCAGCCGCTTGAGGGAAGGCAGAAGAGACGGCGCAAAAAAAGAATTGGTCATGCGCTTGAAAGAATTTGAAAGAAATTTATTCTGTTGATCTGATTGTTGTTTGGTCGTAAACCCGGAATAAAGAAACACTCGAATTTGTTTAATTGCGTTCTATCCAACCCTACATCTGATAAATGCATTTATTTTTTCAATGTAATCTTTTTTTGATTGTGAACTTATAAATAGATGTGTTGAAACTTAATTGAGTGTAATCATTTGATTCCCATAACAGTTAGCTTATTCCCAGAACAGTTAGCTAACATGGGAGAAAGCAATTAACAAAAAAGGCGGCCAAAAAAATAATAAAGCGGCCAATTTCACCAATTAGGCGGTACATTTCAATTTGATCCTTTTCTATTTTGTGATATTTGTCAAATTTTACGTGTTGTTCTTCTTCTTTTTCAGCTGCCTGAATTCAAGCAGTCGTAATTTTTATCATATTTTTTTCGAAAACGAGTTTTGATTTCAATTTGATTTGAGCTAAAATATCATTTAGTAAATGCAAAAAGTGAGCTTTTTGCCAGTTTTTTTCATTTTTTGCCAATTAAAAAATTTTTAGTATCTGTTTGAGTTCCCCCTAAAAATGGTGGCCTAACACAAGTTCAAGGCCTGACGGCTTCTTTCTATGCCATCCTTTGACGAGAAGAACAAAAAAACGCATCAACAGACTCGAAAAAACAGAAAAAATGAAAAAATTTGGTATTTTAGACCAAAATATTAAATAGCCGAAAATAGGGCTAGTAGGCACTAAAGAGGTCATTATCCGACTTAAAAACTTTTTTTAAAAGCGTCAGCATGGACTATCTAGCTGAAAATGTTAACATATTTATTGGACAGACTCCAATTGTGATGTGCTTCACTTGATGTTTAACTGCAAAATAGAGCAAAAAAGTTTTATTTGCTTCTCTTACTACTGCTGTTTGTAGAGCCGTTTGATGACGAACTCTGGGAGTGTTTTTAGGATAAGCTTGTCCACTGGGACTTGCTTTTCCAATTTTACAACTGGTTGGAAATTCCAACAAGTTGGAATTTAAAAACTTTTATTTATTTGCTTGCTTTTTTTTGGTTTCGCTCGGGAATGTCAAGTCAAGATAGGGCATGTAAAATTATGTCAGCAGAAGTGTGTATAAAAAAGTAAATTAGTTGAAAAAATCTTTTTGAGCGATAACTATGAAATTTTTTTACGACAAAATAGGAAATACGGTAAGTCACTTTTGTGATTTTGTAGCCCTCTTCATTAGTTCCTTTTCAATACAGTCGCTCTCGATATAGCGTCACTCCGTAAAGCTTGACCATGTCTAGGGTTTAAAACTTTTTTTTAACTCAATTTTAAAAGTTTATTTTACCAATTAAGATTAACTAGTCATTCTGGTACCGAAAATTGCAAGGATTCCGATTTTACCGATCATTTCTCCACAATCTTGCAATTAACTTACAATTATAACGTCACCTCTTTTCGAAAATAGGAAAATGTCATATCAAGACTCGCAGCTATCTTCGGCGAAACTGGTGCAATTTACATAACCCACCAGCAAAATCAAAATCCTTGCAATGTTTTGAACTAGACTGACCAAGAGCACAAAATATATGCAAAATTAGGGTGAAAAAAGTGTCGGACCTTAGGATCCCGCGGAAACAAAGTTTTGGGGGCGTCGTGATGTCGAGATTAGACTGTACCAAAAAATAAAATCGGAAAATACGAAAACCTACACAGCCACGTCCGATTTGGCAAGCATTTGTCAATTGGCAGAAAGAATTACAATACGAGCCAGCCAACCAGCAAATATATGCAAACACCCAATCCTAAGCAAAGCTTTCAGTAGTTTTCTTTTTTCAACCAATGCTTTCAGGGCAAGTAACCAAGCTCAAGCAACCAGTACCAGCAGATTTGCCCAGAAATTCATCGGAGGAGAAGTAATTAGCAAAAGTAGTAGTGGCAGAAAATCTTTGGCCCAGTGTTGTTAACTATATGCCCAATTAGCCAGCAGGGAAAACAAAAAAGCAGCAGCAATAAACAATGTGTGCCTTTTTGAAATGATTAGGCAAGAGTCACAAGCAGGTGGCTTTTATTTGCTTGAAATTCCAGCTGCTGGTGCTATATGTTCACCTAGCTTTATCATCTATAACAGCTTGCTTCCTGTTTGTCCGGCCAAACATTAGTAATCAATCACCTCCAAATTTATGGCCACCTAACACCTCCAACAGTGCCAATGCTTCTCGGGTGGTTGCCAAATAGTTGATTTTTTCTTTACTAAAAATTATGTAGAAAATAGAGGAGGGACAGGAAGTGTCTAGATGGCTCAATGGTAGTATAACTTGAGGATGAAAATCAGTAGAGCTCGAATTTAGATGATGGAATATGCACTTTTTCTCTTGTCTGATTTAACTGGTGGTCCACTTCTGGTGCCAGCTACTGATGTTGAGCTAAATGAAATTTAGCAAAAGAGCGGAGAAGTGTGAATTGTGTGTGTCCATCTTCTTTTGGGGTGCCAGCATGGACAAGCAGGAAGCAAAAAAGTTTGGTTTGGGTGGTGCAGCATTGCCATTTATCTCCCTTTCTTCCTCTTCCTGTGGTGGCCGATTTCTGATGGTAGTGTGAGATTTATTTGGTTAGAGGAAGGGCACATACACTTGCCTTGCTCTATGCGTGGACTCCTTGTTTGCATAGATATTGGTTGAGCTTGCAAGAGAAGAACGAACTTTAAATTTAGATACTAACTTGGCCTTTTCTATACAAAATTTGGTGGGAGTGTGAGAAAATTTAATTGAAAGAAAGAGGAGTCAGAGTATGTTTTTGTTGGAACACTAGATACTATTAAATTCAAACTTTATTTGGAATTTAGAAAGTAGTATTGAAGGTAGAAAATATTTAGGATCATTTATACGCAATGTATATTCAAAAAATAAGCCTGCAAAAAACCGGCACTTTGATTCTATTTGCTTATCAATGTGACCGTAGAGTATCGCATAGGAAATTACTTCGTCAAATCAGACCATCGGTTGATATACAAAAAATGACCATAACCATAAAACTTAGCCAGAAATTACCCTTCCAATAACCACCTTTACCCTTCTAATGGCGCTCAAGAAAAGGCTGTAAGTAGATTCACCCAGGTTTTAACTGAAATATCCCGGCTTTTTTTTAATCTTACTGTTTTTAGACTAGATTGGGTTATTTTGGCATGTGTGGGCCATGTTGGAGTAGTGCGGTCACATTAAGGCAGTCGGGATCATAAAGGAGCACATCGGACGTAAGATTGCAGAAAAGGCGGTGAAGTTTACAAATTTCGTTTTATAAAATCCCGATTCGGGATCCCGATTTTGCCAAAACTTTATCTCTAGATTTAAGTAAAAGTAATTTTATACGGTTGTGTTTCTGTGTCAACATATAGCACCAATTGGACTGGAACTACTTCAATGCAGGCAGGGGAATTGTACGTTTAAAAAAAAATTTGTACTTTTTCAGTAGAGCTGGAAACGGGACGGGATCCCGATCCCGCACGATCGACTTTTGGGCGAAAATCCCGTCCCGAAATCCCGCCCGAACGCTAGATTCCAGCTCTATTTTTCAGAGACCCTAAATCTTTTTTATTTTTGAAGTTTTCCGTCAAAATCTTTTTTTTCGCTTCAAAATGGCAATAAGCACTTGATAACATGACCTTTTTGCTTAAAGAATAGTCGAAATGTACATTTGTCGAAAAATGTACTTTTTTCATTTTCATCCCTGTTTTAATGCTATTATTTAAATAGTTAGTTTTGAAGGCTTATGTTATGTTTGATCCCTAGTCAACACAAGCATTTTAAGTGATTGATTTATGCACATTTGCATAGTTGGTCATCATCACCTGACACAACAACAACAACCAAGGGATTCGTGTTGCTCTCCTTGTCGACAACCACAACAGTTGTTATGGAACAGGAACAAGAAGAAACAATGAAAAAAGAAGTTAAAGCAGCCACAAATCGAAAGATCCTCTCCAATAAATGCATTCCTCTACTCCACAATCAAATTTCACATTTTGTTTAGCAAATATTTGGAAGAAGAGACCTTCCAGAAAAAATCAGAGTTTAGGGCTTTTTTATCTTCTTTTTGCATGAAAACTAGTAATATTTGTTTTTTGAAACAATTTTCCAGGGCATATAGATATCGAAAACTGGTGCACAATGTGCACTGCACATAAGCATTTAACAGAGCCTAATTTTTTCAAGGCAAATCTTGATCAGATCAAAAGCATGATTAAAGTCTGTGTAAAACTTTAATAAAAGACAAGAATACCAGTTTTATAATTCCACTAACAAATCAACACACAGATTATGAAGTCGGCAGAAATGAAAAGCTTAGAAATTAGGATAGTCGCAATCGGGTACATGTCCATTTAGAATATCTTATACGCAGGTTTTTGGGCAAAACTATTCGGACCGTATAGTCGGGTCTGAAAAATACAAGTCTGCTACCTGGCTGCTTGCGGTTTTAAAATAACGACATATAAAATGGTCTAGAAAAAATAAGAAGCGTAAAACCGGTCGGAACTCAAAACTACCCGCCCGATAAACCGGGCAGGAAAAATTCAGGCACCCAGGAAGAGCCAAATTACTCGCCTAGGTGCTATCATATTAGAAATGTCTAAAATTTTTTAATTTTTCTGAAAAGAACTATTTTTGCTGCGAATAACTGAAAAATAATCTCATTTTCGGCAAATATTTTTTGCATCAAATAATAACTTTATTGGTATTTTAGCCAAAAGTGCCTTTTCCCGATTCATCTTGCGTTTGAAAAATAGTGTAGCACAAAATAAATATTCATGAATAAATCGCAGCTGCAAAAACACTTGATATTTTGACAATTATAGCAAACGCTCACTCGAAAAACAAACGAAACCCAAAAAAAATCTTAAAACTTTTCAATGTCAAAAAAAACGTTAAAAAACAAACAAAAAGGTCCAATGAACAAATTTCGTGAAACAATGATAAACATCCGGCTGTCTTCTTAAAATACGTAAAACCAAAGATTATCAACAACAATAATCTTAAAAATGAAAAAAAATCCATGTGTTTTCAATTAAAACAATAGCAAGAAAAAAGCTATAAAAAATATCAAAAAATAGAAAATAAAGTAATAGCAGAGCAATTTGAGCCAATAGTGGTAGCAACTTGAGACAGTTGGTCCATAAGAGGGGCACTCCAAGCCTATTAGGGAGGGCACTAGTTGCTACTGCCATAAATCTGTGCTTCTGCCCCACCCAAGGGGTCGGCAACCACAAAGGGGGGAGCTCCACCCAAAAACTCAATTTCAATTGGGACACTGCTGGCTAAATACTTCTTGTTGTTGGAGGGAGTTAGTTTGTTTTGTTGCCTTGCTAATTCCCCTGACGGCACATTGCTTTAGTAGAACTCGGCGGCCAACCAATTGGGTTGGGGGATTTAGTGGACTCAAGGCAATAAATCTTTTTGGCAGCTGAACTTTTTTGTTACTTTTTTGTTTTTGCTTTACTTCCTTGAAAAAGGAATTTGGTGGACATGCAGCAGGATTTTGGAGCAATTACAATAGAAATGAGTTGATTGGTGTGAAAGTGATGCTAGAAACTAGAATACTATACGAGAAAAACAATTGTGTTTAGATGATTTTGTCAAGAATAAAATAGATATATTTTTACAAATTTAAATATATTTTGTTTATACGAAGGCCTGAGCTAATTTTAGAAATACTCAAAATCTAGCCCTGAATTTCAACGTCAATTCAATTTAGCACACTTACAGACACAAAATGGCACTGTTGACCTATTCGGGGCCATTTTTCCCTTTGGTCCCCCCTTTGGTTTTTTTTGAAAATTTTGATGTGAAATATTTCCAAAATGTCTCCAGGGTTAGGCCTAGGCTCAATTTGTGTTCACAATGTTCACAAATTTCACATCAAAATTTTCAAAAAAAACCAAAGGGGGACCAAAGGGAAAAATGGCCCCGGATAGGTCAATAGGGCCCACAAAATCAATTGCAATGTAATCTCGGCTACATTTAGAGTGTTTATATGGCATACTGAAAAAGGTTTTTCTCTAGTTTTATAACCCAAAAATTCCGTAAAAAGTTAGCTTTCGGGACTGAAGAAAAAACTGACTGGGCTGTATGCTTTATCCCATGCGGCTGACGGTTTGTTCATTAGAGATGATATCATAAAGTTAACCTGATACACCAAGTTTAAAGCAGGAAAATTTAAATATATCAACTATTCCAAAACAAAATTCATTTTAATATGTGAAACGTTTATTCAAAAGAAAAGACAAATTTAATAGGGCTTCGAGAATTGGAAGTTGAAGTCTTTTGAAGCCCCGTAGCTCTATGAGTATTCTTTATTGTTTGTTCTGCAAATAACTATAAAGACAGAAAATATTTTTGTGATATTTTTCAAAAAAAAATTTAAAATGTGATTTATAAGCTTAACGGAATGACAAAAATTCTATCGATGTTGGGGTAATTTGCTATGCCATGTTCTCAAAATGATGAGTGTGATGTTTCGATGTGGTTTTTTTGCCAAAACTGCTGAGCTAAGCCCTAAAAACGGTTAGACCATACCTTGAGTATGGACATATGACACCACTCTCATCTCTAAATTTCGGAAAAAGTAAATTTTGCCAAATAAAATACCATTTGGTCATTTTTTGTCAGTAAGGGACGTTTTATCTAATGCTTGTTAAAAGACCATGGTTTTTGCGCGCAGCGGTTGTCCCCCGCCAATTCAAATATTTTACCTAATCATTGAACTTCTGTACGGATTTTTCAACTTGGTTTCTAACAAAACCATACCTAAAATTAAATTCTAGGCCTTGTTTTGTTAGAAACCAAGTTGAAAAATCCGTACAGAAGTTCAATGATTAGGAAAAAAATTGAATTGGGGGACAAACCATGGTCCTTTCTGAGCAACAATAATTTTTTAGTAATTATTAAGATTTAGAGTCTTAAATAAAGGACAAATCTTTAAATAAAGTGCAGATGTGAACCCTAAAATATGGCCAAATTAATCTGAGATTCAGGTCTACAATGTTAACAGTCATGAGTTCGCAAACATAAAATGCCACATTTCCTATAATTATTTCTCTCAGAAAATTTATAAATTTTATAAAAAGCTTGCAAATGCGATTAATGCATAAGATAGGTAGTAGCCCACCTCCAAGTGTGTGGTCTGAACCCAAAACAGTTGCAATGAGCCATGGCAGTGCACGGCTGACCCACTTCTACATCAATCACATGGGCCATCTGCTGCTGAGAACCTGGTTGCTGACGCTGAACAGGGGATCTCCAGTTGCTGGGGGCGAGAAGCTGAAAAAAACAGAAAAGATTAACTTTTGTTTATTTTTTCCGCGGTTTTCAGCTCAATATGCAATGTTTATTTACTAGTAATAGTACTACTACATTTAAATGACAGCACTAAAGTGGTGTTCCCAGGCATAAAGTGACACCAAGGATGGCATTTCCACAGCAAACAGGACGCTTTACTACTTAAAGAAGTAAAACTAGCAGCGCTTCCAAACAAGTTGTTTAGCAGAAGAAGTAGTTTTGTGAAAGCATAAAAAGATTTTGAAAATCCCAGGCTTAGACAAGAGCGGTTTGGAAGTTCGGCAGTTTGATGCAAAACTTCAGCAGAAAAAAGCGTGTCTAACTATAAGATCAACAAAAAAGGAACAGGGATATCAAAAAGTTATTTTTGGACAGCTTTTAGTGAGCAGTCATTTTACAAGTACACCAAAATCTAGGGCTGCGGTACACACCAGCTGCAAATAACGTAGCATCGCACTGAACTATGAGGAAAAATGCCGCAGCACAGGTGGATCCGCAACCCTATAAAAATAATAGTCTTAAGCTAAGAACTAATCAACAAGAGGTCTGAAATTAAGCCCCAAAGTAAATTAGCTTGTAATAAAATCTTAGCCAATGTTTGAGCAAACATTTCATAAAAAGTCAAAACAGTCAAATTTATAGTTAAAGGGGGGCATGCTCACCGCATGGTACTTTTCCTTGCATTAGATTCACTTTTTTTGCATCAGATTTTTTTGGGCCGGAGTACACAATGTGTGCGATGCCCGAAAGTGCCCAAAATCATCTTGATCGTGCTTCCTTCGATGTTTAACATCGAGAAAACACGTTTTTAGGATTGGGAAAGCAGTTTTTGAAAAAAAGTTTTTTTTCGAAAAAAAAAATTTTTGCCTTGTGGGACCAACGCAAAAAATAGGCAAGAAATAGCGCAAAAATGTTTCTTTGAATTAGCGCCAAAACATTTTTAAAAGAAATAAGGGCTGTATAAGGCGGTGAAAGAAATAAAAAGAGGCCACTTATATGAAAAAACATAACCAAAGTAAATGTAAAATTCGGGGGCGCAGGGGGCTTGGAGTTGAGATGCGCACACCCACATACCTTAGACACAAATCACTCCGAAAGTGACTCTGGATGCATGTAAAATGTATGCATAGCAGAGTTTCTATATGCGGTAGGCCTCAGTATTCAAAATTATACTGGCCCCTTATTATTCCCTTCCCCTCCTTATGCAACCCCTATTCCCTCTAAAAATGTTTCGGCGCTCATTCAAAAAACATTTTTGCACTATTTCTTGCCTATTTTTTGCGTTGGTCCCACAAGGCAAAATTTTTTTTTCTAAAAAAACTTTTTTCAAAAAATGCTTTCCCAATCCTAAAAACGTGTTTTCTCAATGTTATACATCAAAGGAAGCACGATTAAGATGATTTTGGGCATTTTCGGGCGTCGCACACACTGTGTACTTTAGCCTTTTTTTGTATCAGATTTACTTATTCTTGCATCAGATCTGTTTTTGCACCTTTTTGCAGATTCACTTCTTTTTTGCACCATATTATTTAGCATCATATAAAAGTAGTGAGGCTTTTTGGATTCTTATGATATTGCACTAGTTCGACGCCATTAATATATTAATTTCTTATTTAAGGATTTTAAAAAAGAGTCTTTTGCGAGGATCAAAATCTATTGACTTTATCAGGACAGATAATTGCAAAACCACAAAGATAAGTGTCACAGTCCTACCTCGATATAAGGCCATCACAATAAAAGCTTTTGAAGGGCATCAACAGTTTTGACAAAAAACACTCGTGTTTGATTAGATAACGTCCCCATATACACTTGCATGCATTTGTACAAGACAATCAAGCAACATTTTCAGTTAAAATACTCGATATAAGGCCACCACTAAAACAAAAACACTCTGTAACAGAGCACCCTTAGGCCGGTTTCTAAGGGTTTCCCAGGTGGCCTTATTCCGAAAGTTGTCTACATGAGGAGACCAAATTTTTATACTGACGACAAACAAGGATAACAATGGCGGAAAATGAGAATTCTATTAATTTAATATCTTGGCATATTTCTAGCTTTCTTTGGTCTTCCAACTTGCTTTCTCTGGTCCAAATTTTTGACTTCGAAGCCCTTCAGGCACCTGGTTGCGCTTATCCATCACCATAGCTAAACACATAAACTTTTGAAAGGGATGGCTTCTATTGGAGAGGGGGGCTTCAGGGATATGTTTTCGCTAGGAAAAGTAGCGTTAGTCATGTGTTTGCAAGCTTTCTTCTTGACTCCATCGCGACGTGTGCGGGTATAGCAGACAGGTTCTGGAGTCACAATATGATAACGATAGCGTTCTTCACTGTAATACTTCCACGGTGTGAATTTGGCTGACAGGTACTTTCTGCAACACGACATTTTATATTGTAGACTGTAGTAAAAAAAGACTTACTTCATAATTGTTTTCATAATTGTTCATAATTGCCTTCATAATTGTTTCAGATTCATAAGGCGTACTTTTGCGGGAATCAGATAGCAGCGACCTATTTTCTTGGCTTGTTTTGATGACTCACAACACTAAAGTTAAAATTTTTATGTTGAACATTTTGAGCTAGGACAATTTACAGCTTCCACTTAACTTTTTCTACTTCAACCAAGTTAAAAACATTTCTAGAGTCGAGAATTTGTTGATGAGCTTACTTGGAACATTTGGACACCTTGACGAGTGCGCTTGAGAGACGGAGATGCTTCTGCTTCACGGCCTTTGTTGAACAGAATACATACTGGCATCATCCAAATTTGAAAAAATCCATCTTGACACTAAAAACCACAAACTAAATACATAAATTTTCGGTTAAGAATTTAAAACTAAAATATAACTGTTTAGTTAAGAATGTGAAACTAAAAAAATGCAAAAAAAAAATTCTGGTATGAAAACAGATCTGATGCGAAAAAGTATTTCTGATGTAAAAAAAAGTAAATCTGATGCAAGGAAAAAGATTTGCGATGCTCACCTGTTCAAATTTTGTCCCCGCCAATTCAATTTTTTTCCTAATCATTGAACTTCTGTACGGATTTTTCAACTTGGTTTCTAACAAAATAAGGCCTAGAATTTATTTTAGGTATAGTTTTGTCAGAAAGCAAGTAGAAAAAATCCGTACAGATGTTCAATGATTAGGAAAAAATTTGAATTTGCGGGGACAAATTTTGAACAGATGAGCATGCCCTTTTAATGCATACCCTTCATTTTCGTTCCGCAGCTGGGTTCTACACTTTTTTAACTCAAGTTTCAGGAACTTTTGTTCAGTTCGCAAGTTGTGTTCAGTTTCGTCAGTAAAAAAATCGCGAAGGACAGTTTCCAACGGGTAAAACAGATTCTGAACTTCACTGTCAAAAGTCACTGTCAAATTTTAAATTCCCTTCAAGACAATAAACATTCGAATAGTTAATTTCGAGTTTCTTTTGGGCAAAACTTTTTTTGTCACAGATTCACTTTTTTGTCACAGATTTAGTCAAAACCACAGGGGGACCAAGCACTTTCAAAATTAGTCAAACAAATTTTTGCCTTGGGGGGATAAAATTAGAGAATCAACGAAATATCTACATAATATTCAAAATATTTCAACTGAATTTTGTAAACTTTGAATGACCTGAATCGCTTTAAGCCTAGCTGAACCCGAATTTTTCATTCCTTAAAAGTATTAGAAGCCCACCTTTTTAAAGCGTCGACGCCAGGTCATTTAAAAATACCCAGCTCAGTCACAACCCTGCTAGCCAGGCTCATTAATGCCAGAACTCAGTTTTAGCTACTATAACCATTAAAAATAGACGCTTGCCAGCTAAATTTGAGAATGGTCCAGGGAGTAGCACTTTAGTCTAACCAATTTTAACACTACTGCTACCTAGCCAGTGAGTTGGTTTGGAAGTAAGCAAAGAGAAAGATATAGTCATCACTAGTCGCTACAAATTAGGCGCACTTTTATTGGCTCTCTCTCTAGTGAATTAGTTTTGAAAATGCTGGATTTGATTAAATTTCGGGCCAAAAAAGTGTTTCTGGCGACAAACAAAAACAAATTTGGCTCAAATTGCACTTTGGAGATGCCGAAAAAAGTTTTATTCGGATAAAATAAATTCATTTAAAGGCCATATACAGTACTTCCTCTAATAAATCCACTCCTCAACTTTTAGGGTCTTGTATCCCAGTCCAGAGTGAATATTTTACATGGCTGTTTATTGTGTTTTCTTAACTTAACCAATTACACTTTTAGATCTTGGTTGAGCACCCAAAAATCGGCTCTTATCCTTTATTGCGAGCACACTTTTCGAAATGATGTTTTTTCGACACTTTTCAAGCTTAGACAACGGTTGGCCAGCGTATGTTAGAACGGACTTGAACATAAATCTAACATATATGTTTGAGCCCGTCATAAAAACCCTTGCATAAACCTAAAAACTCCCAAACAACACTTCGAAAAATGTGCTCGCGATAAAGAATAAGAACCCGAAAAGTTCAAGATCAACCTCAAAATTTTCCGATTAGCTCCGGGGCAAGCCCCTTCTACCAGCAGAAATGCGGTAAGTATTTTTTTAAAAGTTGTTTCGGAGACGTATTTTGTTAAGAGATCGGTGTTTCGATGCCAGACAAACTTGTACAGAATAAAAAGTTGGATTGGGAAGATTAAAATCTCGATTGCAAAATTACTCCAAATGCCCAGAAAATTGAGGCGAAACAGAAAAAGGCAATTGAAAAATGTGTTAGCCAATTTTCTAAACAATTTTTGTCTGACATCCCAACACCGGGTTGTCAACAAAACTTGACTCCAAAACGATATTAAAAAAACTACGTATTAGGTAGATTTTGTCACTTTTGGGGAGCACTATAATTAGACAGAATTTATTCTCCGAAACTATTATTTTCAAACTTTACTCCAAATGGCACCAATTTTATCAGAGAAAAGGCTAAAACATGGAAAAAATGAAGGACAAGACCACAAAGAGGCGACACTGATTTGGCACGCTTGTTAATTTGTCAAAAGTTGTTGTTTGATTTTAGCTTCAGAAAAAATGGCCCAATTGATTATTTAGGTTGGAAAACATAATTTATTTAATAGACCTGACTGGTGTCACCCAGGCATAACAAACTTAGCCTAAGGCTACCGGAAATGCATATACTAGGCTGGTAGTCAAGTGGAAAATTTGCTTTTTTAATTCAACAAAAGCGGCATTTCGGAACAAAAATATTGCTGAATAAAAAAGAATTTTCGGAATGCTAGAAAAAGTGATTGCAATACGCTTTGAACTAAATAAAATGAAGATTGTTGTACTTACAGAGTTAAACCGTGTCCCCAATGAGCGAGCTATTTTGCATCTCTTTTCAGTCGCAAATGGCCATATTTACACCATTTTTTGCATTAAAAAGACTTTTTTTATATACAGTCGACTCTCGATACCCGCCTAGGGTCTGACACTTTTTTAGCCCGATTTTTTGAAGTCTTTGGCCAGATGTCTTTGGCTGGTCAAGTCCAAAACATCGCAAGGATTCCGATTTTACCACTCGATTCTGAAAATCGCAATAGTTTTGCCGAAAAGACCCGCGCCTCTCGATATAACGAACACCTTTTTTGAAAATAAGTGTTCGTTGTATCGAGAGGCACGGGTCTTTTCGGCAAAACTATTGCGATTTTCAGAAACGATTGGTAAAATCGGAATCTTTGCGATGTTTTGGACTAGACCAGCCAAAGACAACTGGCCAAAGACTTCAAAAAGCGGGCTAAAAAAGTGTCAAACCCTATGCGCGAACGAACTTTTTGGGGGTTCGTTGTATCGAGAGTCGACTGCATCATGGTCATGAAAAGTATCGAAACAAAATCTAAATCTAAATTCGGAAATTTTAAAAATCGCAAATCGAACATTTTAAATCAAATTCAGAAGATGTCATAAAAGAATTTTAAATTTGTTCGTTTTCTTTTTCGAAAATTTCGGTTATAGGCCGATTTTTTAAAAGAAAAAGTACCGGAAATCAAAATAGGATGAAGTGGACACAGTTAGCTCAATGCTTTCCCTGCTGCAAACTCTTTCAATATTTTTCTTTTTTAGCCGATAAAAACCACTTGCTTTCCTATTGAATTTTAATGAAAAAATGTCATAACTAGTTGCTCAACTTGGCACCTAATTTACATGCTACTTTATTTGCAAGGGTGATGAAAAGTTCAGTTATTTAAGTGAAAACAACAAAATAATTGGGTTAAAAGGCACACTGCTTGTTTTTAAAGCGCCTGCTCCTAATGACATTTTTCGGATTGGATAAGTTGTTATTTTTGTGTTTGACTCTCAAAAATAGGTCAATAAAATCAGGATTGGAAAGCTGGAAGCTCAACAAATATTTTTTATTAGATAATTGACATTATCAAAACACACACAGCTGGCATAGTAGTTTTATTGGCAAAACAGAAATAATATAAAAATATTTTTGATTTTTCGGTCTAGACGCATCAAAAAACAAAAATAGTTCAAATTTTGGGCAACTCGGCTGTGACTCAAAGATGGTTGTCCCCTAGATGAGGTTAAACTTGAGAGGTGTTAAAACCATTAGTTTTATCAAACTTTACTTTAGAGCAAATCATTAAACTCACAAAAAATTAAAATGGTTGTTTTTTTTGGGTAGGGGAAACTTGGCAAAAACGAAATTTGCCAAATATGAAACCTTGCCAAACGTCGGTTTCATCTGAAAAAGTTTGCTCAATGCTAAGTTGCTACCCTATTTCTCTAAGGCAAAACCTACGCTTGGCAAATTTCGTTTTTGCCAAGTTTCCCTTGGCCCTTTTTCGAAGCTTCATTTTTAAAATTATTTAACATCTTTGCTAGTCCTTTTCAAATAACACAACGATTATCTTTTTTGATTTTATTAAACATAAAATTGGTTTCCTTGAGGCATTAAAACAATAGCAAACAAATTGGCATTCAAAATATGTTCTTGAATGAAAATATAAATTTAGAAATTAAGTTATGCTTCATATAAAAATGCCACATTTAAAGAGCCTATTTTTAGAAATATCTTGCAAAAAAAGCGTTTTCAAAAGCACAAAATATTTGAAAAATAGCACTATGAGATTATGATATGTTCTGCAGTGCTACAGGGGTGTGCAATAAGTCTTGCGTTAATACAACTGTGTTGCTCGATACTTCGATGGGTTTCAAATTTTCGATTTGAAAAAAAATTAAGCAAAATTTTTTAATAGGTTGCAGAATAGAAATTTACAATGAATAAACGCAACAAAATCATTTGATGGGTTTCAAAATCTATATTTATCTTCTGGTATATGAATTCTGAAACCCATCAAACAGTTCTAGATTAACTATGATTAAAAAAATTTGAAACCCATCAAAGTGTCAAACAACACAGTCCTCTTAAAGCAAGACTTATTAGACAACCCTATGTTTTGTAATATGTTAGAAAATGTCGTTTTCAAAAGTTCTAAATTTTTTAGAAATGGTCAAGTTGTACAAAGTACAGGGTGGGCCGTCCTTCCTGCCCCTTTTGTTTCGGCCGTAACTTTTTTATTTTTGGTTTGTTGGTTGAGATCTTTGTTGCATTAGAAAGAGGAAGCTTTAGGATTTTGTTTGGTACCAAATTTATTTCAAGTTCATTGAAAAAAAATGTTGCGCTTTGACTGTTAAACATTTGGTTTATTGGTTCGATCAAACCTTGAGGATTCTTCTGATTGTTGTTCTTGACGGTGTTCCTTCTTGCCTTGCCACACTTCTGGTGCTTGCATTTACATCTTCTCGGAACTTGGCGATCACTTCTTGCTCAGTCAATTCAGTTCGGATCCACCTGAAACAAAACATGCAACAAAAGAAAGAAAAAAGTGAAACAAACCTTGGCATTGTCTTTTTGTTCACAATGCCAGTCTCGAAGATCTTCTGCCACCATCGCTTGATTGGTCTCATCTGGCGCTGCTGCATTCCTCCCGAACTTCTTGCGGTATTCGACTTGAACCTTCTTCGGCGAGCCATGCTTTCCAAACCAAATGTCAGTCCGCACTTTTTGAGAGATCGAAAATTCCACCATTTGGAGCCTGAAATAAACCAAATGTTTAACAGTCAAAGCGCAACATTTTTTTCAATGAACTTGAAATAAATTTGGTACCAAACAAAAGCCTAAAGCTTCCTCTTTCTAATGCAACAAAGATCTCAACCAACAAACCGAAAATAAAAAAGTTACGGCCGAAACAAAAGGGGCAAGAAGGATGGCCCACCCTGTAGTTTCTTGAAGAAAAAGTTAATTTGACACTTTTTACACGCAAAACATCAAAAAATTGCAACTAAAGACACACACACACGCCTTTTTTGGCGACAAAAAAAGGTTCGCAAAAGATATTCCACCACGCCAAATCAAAACAATAAAAAGGGCAGTGAAAAGGGGTGTTAGTTGGTGGTTATCCTCCCCCCCTCTGCATCTCTGAGGGTGCCCTCAGATGTCTAGCTATATACACATATATTCCTTGCCGCACCCCTAGCTACTAACTACCCCCTGTCCCCAGGGATGGTGGTGAACAGGCTGTGCTTCCAAACTTAGTATTCTTTGCTTTTTAAAATATCCCAGTTGGCGCTATCTGGCTGAGGAATATCCAGAGTTTAAAATATATTATGGAATATATGACACACCAACATTTTTGAGCGCTTGTGTTTGTTTCTCAAATGTTTTCGGGTGGTGTTTGTGGCTAGAAGACTGGGTTGCTACTTAAAATTTATAAGTGTAGTGAATGAAATAGGGAGTGGATAAATTGAACAGATTTCTTGCAACTGTTATAGTTAATTGATAGAACTATCACAGTTTACCACAATGGAAAGTTGAATTCACTGGACACTACTTTTTTCGACCAGAATTATACTCTTTTAGGTTTTTTTTACTGATTTTTCCAATTTTTTACACACGACTTAAAAAGGCATAATGGTAAACAAAAAAAGTACTGCATCTCGCAAATCCCAGCTTTTTCCATCGTTGTCAACTGCATCGACTGATTTTTGGTCATAAATGCCTTATTTTTCACAATATAAAATGAGGCCTGGCTTTCGAAAGTTTTAAGGTGATGCCTTAAGAATAAAGTAATATGGCAATACCTCCCAAGACTTTGGGTTGTATAAACTCTGTTATTTTCCCATGGGCAATTATTTTAAAAGCCTAAGAGCGCTACCCCGGAGTGATGCTATACTTAACCACAAGTTCTAGTTTAGAGATAGAAACTTAATCCCTGACAATTTGTATCAATAGAGCCCTACCTTAGATCCAGCCAAACTGGTGCTGCGTGTCTTGACTGCCGTATTTGCCTCACAAACACTGTGTCTATTATTATTGTTGTTGGATGTTTTGGATCCATGCTTGTCCAGTCTATTCCACTCGATTAGACTTCCCTCTTTCCTGTTCTCGTTGTCATCTGCATCACCTTGCTGTTTATACTGCAATTAAGAGCATTTTATCTCAAATTACCGAAAAAGGCTGCTTGCAGCCGCCTAAAACACCCACTTTTGGATCATCAGTAACATCTTCGAACTTGTAGGTGGAGGAGGAATGGTATGGATTATTGTTAGCGCCGTTGTTGAATGGATGCACTGTAGCTATTTGCGCCATATCTGCACTCACTTGTACTCCTGGTTCCTGCAAATTACTCAATAAAGAAAATTTAAAACAGTTTGTAGGTTAATCAGCCGTCAATAGTATTCAAAAATGTTAGTATTAATTGGGGTCAGGCAAATGGCCGGCCACTTTGAATTCAGCCATATGGCCAAATTCTGTTCACCATCACAGTCATTTCCGCAGTAAATTTTTACAACTGGAAAATTTGGTATTGTTAGCAAAGTAAAAAGATCGGTCGAAATGGCCGACCATTTTGTAATGGGTGGTACTTCTTTCTGGTACCAAAATACTTTTTTGCTATTAAAATACTCTTTTCTAGTAACAAAATTCAATTTGCAGAGAAAAACTTTTTTGAACTGATACTTTTTCTCGTCTTCAAATGAAGTAACTTTTTCGACAAAGTGCCTCTGTTCAAACCCCTAAATCTATAACTTTTTAAAATCTTTTATTGAAGAAAGATATCTTGTTGAACACCTGAGAGTCAGGGTTGCACGCTAGTGGAAAATTCTTAAATTATTACGTTAAGCTTGGAGAGAAAAAGAGAAAAGTTAAAAAAAAATGAAATTTTTGTTTCCAGAAAAGAGTATTTTGATACTAGGAAAGAGTATTACCCTTTTAGAATGGCTCGGCCATATTTCGTGTTAAGGATTTTGAGTAAAGTATTTGTAATTTTGTTTAAACTCCTAAATATCTAAATTCCTAAAATCATTCAGTGTACAGTCGAGTCCCGCTAGCCCGGCACCCCAATAACCCGGCACTTTTTAAAAATTTTGAAAGAAAATCAACAAAGTTTACCCCCAACAACCCGGCACCCGATAACCCGGCACCCCCAGTAACCCGGCACCCTAAGACTGGTCCCGTCCAATAAAAATTACCCCCAATAAACCGGCATCTATCATAGTTTACAACATTTTTCAATTTGCGTCAATTTTTTCTGTATGCGGTAGGACCCAGTATTCAAAAATATGCTCAACATCTTCTTGTTAGTGTGACCTTTTCCATTAGTGGCCCTCTTTTTTTCCCTTCCCCTTCCTATACAACCCTTTACCCTTCTTAAAATAGTTGAATAAAGGGTGATTATATAGAGGGTCGAATACCACCGCTAACCCGGCACCCCCGCTAACCCGGCACTTTTTGCCGGTCCCAGTGGTGCCGGGTTAGCGGGACTCGACTGTAGTTTGATAGTTTGTTGGCAAGCTGGTATCTCATGCTACGTGCTAGCAGATTTTTTTTTTGAAATTACAGCGAAAAATCAAAGAAAGATGCCGATGCTAAATGATTTGGTGAAATACTGTGATTTTTTGTTAGAATTCAGACTTTTGATGTTGAGAATCAATTCGGTCCAATTTTATGGATATTTGAGACTGAATAGTAATTTTTTCTTTCCAAAGACTAGACACCAAATCACGAGTTTAGAATAAAAAATAAACGCAATTTTTAATCAGAAAAAACATATTTTTCAGCAAACAATATTTTTAGGGGAGACCATTCGAGAAGTTGTGTGAGTAACCTTTTTGCTAAATTAGATGGATGTGTGTGTGTGTGTCTAACCAGCCTACCTACCCCTCTAGTTTGTAGATGATTTTGGTTAGGTAAGAGATGAGTGATTGCGAGAGATGGCGGCACACCATTCAACCTATTGATTTAATGCCCAAAAGGACATTTTTTAAGAAATTCCGGTAGCTGGTTTTTGGCTGGACAGGAAAAGATAGGAACGACCATAATTAAAATTTTTTGTATGCTTTTCACGAAAATGATTACAAGTGTAAATAAACACTTTTTGAAACTTTTGAGAAAAATAATTTTTCCAAAAAAAACAGGGGCACCAAGGCATGTTTGTTTTGTGCAGCAAAATGATTATAAATAGATTTGGAGTCTGTATTGCTCGGTATGAAAAAGACAGTTTTCGCTTTTTGACGAGCATGTAGATCTCACAAGCAAACTTCGCAAGCATGTTTATGACTCGCCCTCGAGAGTCTGGTCTCACTGAATAGCTAATATGCGACTTTCAATCAAATTCGTTGATATTTTGGGTCGATAGCCAAAAAAACTTCAGACAAAAAGACTAGTGAAGTATTGAAAACTCACAAGAGGATGCCAAGGCATTTTTTAACTTTTTATAATTTTGGCAAAAGTTTGTTGCGGGTTTTCAATATTTCACTAGCCTTTTTATTCAAAAATTTTCGGCTATGGACCCTAGATCTTAACTAATTTGATAGTCGCATATCGACGATCCAATGAAACCAAAATCTCCTGGGCGAGTAAAAAACAAGCTTGCAAGGTTTCCTTATCAGCCTTTTGCTCAATAAAATTGTTTTATTCAAAGACCTTATTCTTTAGATTTTTGAGATTACCGTATTTCCTCTAATAGGAGCACCGGTGCGCTTATTTTTTAAACCCCCCTCTAGGGGGTGCGCTTATCGAAATTTTTGCGTGAAATCCAAAATCAAAAAAGCCGAATTAAGGAAACGCGAAAAAAAAACCTGTTCGAAAAAAAATCTGCTCCGAGATACAGACCCTCAAAGTTGAGGGGTGCGCTTATTAGAGGATGAATGGAAAGTTGTGAGAACTTGTCTAAAGTCTCAGATCTACGGCTACACCTTCACCGAAATACAACATAGTGATCTAGAATTGTCGATACAAATGCAAAAGTTGTAAAAATGATGAAACTACAAAATTAGTGAACCGATTTAAAAAAATTCAGCGCTAGTATAGAATACTAAACCCCCCAACAAAATTTTTTTTTCAAAATCGTGTTTTAACCACTCCTAAGTAATTTTTATGCGCTGAAAACGATAAAAAAGGTGTTTTCGGGCATTTATAATAATTATGGCGCCCAAAAATGTTTTTTGGAAAAAAACATTTTTTGACTAAAATTCGACTTTTTGCTATATTTTCAATGGAAATAGGTCCAGGAGGAGGTATCTCTATATAGTATTTGGCATGTGTCCGTCCTACTTTTTAATGGACATTTTGACCACATTCAGGCCATTTTTGCTTATTTTTCCGATTATTTTCGGCAATGTCTCGACGGAACCCCAAACTTCAGACAATTCAGCGTCTTTTTATGCCGAGACCCAGGAAAATGTCTTCGAAAAAGAAAAACTTTTGTGGTCCCTCAAAATTGGAGTTGGAGGATTTTGGGGTAGGCCTGGAGGATGGTTTTTCTGCTTCCAACGATGGCCATTTTTGCGATGTCTCGAAAAGAACGTAGACGTAGATAGACGCGTAGTTTTTCACGATGAATGCACTATCGAAATTTCGAAATACTATAGAGGCGCCGATAGGCGCCTGTGGTCCCTTGTTACACAATGTTTTGATAACAGAACAATGGCAATAAAACTTTATGTAGCGAATATTATCCAACGTACTTCTCGGAATCATGTCTAAGGTATGTGGGTGTGCGCATCTCAACTCCAAGCCCCCAAGCCCCGAAGGGGCCTAGAACACGATTTTGAAAAAAAAAATTTTGGGGGAGGGGGTATTCTATACTAGGGTCAAAAATTCAATTAAAATTGATTAAAAAATTAAAATTTTTAATAAAATGCAGAGTATCTTAAATAATTTAAGAAAATCTCACGCAATTTTGCAAAAAAGCACAGAAATAAGCACCACTTAAAGTAGCGAAATTTCTCAGGAAACCTTTTAATTTACATTACAGCTTAAATCTGGATCTTTCAATGAAAAAATAATGTTCACAAATTTAAATATACACTTCTTCTCCAATTCCACTTTTAAATTCTACCACCAATTGATTAATTGAAAAAGAGCAGGATATAAACGTACACACAAGCAAAGAAATATAAATTTAACCTGAACTATTATTACAGGAATAGAAGAAGAGCAAGGAAAGAAGCAAAACAGTTTCCTTTTCAACCCCTGATCATCCATTTCTCCAACAAAGGGATAGGGGCAACACACACATTCTGGCCATAATCCAATTATAACGTCTAATTTTAAACGAACATATAGACCAACATAAAAAAGTAAAAAAATTTAATTAAAAATGCATGGGCACATAAAAGAAAAAAGAGAGACATATACGCAAAAAACAACTCCTGCTATACTGGCTGATCTGATTTATTTAGGTGATTACAAACTTTGTTCTGACACATTTGTAGTGAAAATTCAAAGATTTAAATTAAACTAATTATTTATTTTTTTAAAATTACCCAAATGTAAAAAATGTTGACTACTTGATAATTTTGTTGTTAGATTTGTTTAACACGAGAAGGGCGGGCTGTAACAAGTGTTGATTCTAACTCAATTTTTCAAGTTGGGCGTCATAATTATTACACTGCAATCTAACACATAATGTACTAAAATGACCGCCAGGAGTTCTAATAATGATAACTTTGCGCTTTTCTCATTTAAATTTTTTAGATAAATCAACACTTGCTTGTTGAAGTTTAAAGTTATGGCTGGTAGAATACCAGAAAAGAACACTTTAAATTTTTTGACTTCAGTAAGCAAGTGTTGATTTCTCTAAAAAATTTAAATGAGAAAAGCGCAAAGTTATCATTATTAGAAAGTTGAACTCCTGGCGGTCCTTTTAGTACATTATGTGTTAGATTGCAGTATGATAATTTGTATCCAGCTGGCTTTTGACCATGCCCAATTTGCTACCTTCCCGGACCCTTTTTCACCTGCTTGACTCATCATTGAAGCATAAACGGCCCGCACCATTGTGTTCAGCATGAAAAATTGAGTTAGAATCAACAGTTGTTACAGTTCTCGTGTTAAAAGTTTTAAGCAGTGTATTTTAAATGCACCATTTGTAAAAAGAATGATAACAACAATTTTTGGTCGCAATTTAAAAATTTATACAAAAAGAAAAGAATTTTCGATTGTCAAAACCTTATTTATGGAAGGCCGCCGTATGTTAGACAGGACTCCAAAATGTTTCCCCGACTACAAAAAATAAAAACCACAGATTTTAGGATAAGGCCCCTCCGACCGTAAGTTTTTAAAATCCCCGGAAAGCCGTTTCGCCAAAGTTACGGTAGGGAAGATAACAATAGGGAAGATGAGCTCAAAAAAAGAATTAGAACCATGTTCACACATTTTTATTTTATGATTTATAGACCGATGTTTGAGTCTGTCCTAACATACTCTGGCCAATCCTTGCCTGAGACTAGGAATAACAGTGGGACAAAGTAAAAAAGCATCGGCTTCTAGTATAGGACCGATTTTCATTTCAACAAAAAATATTGGGTTGGTGCATAATTAACGTCGGTTTTTTTATTTGCACACTATTCAACAACAACCCAAATACAAGTCCGCCTATAACATTTCTGAATATTATTTTGGAGCATATTCACCCTCTACATCAATAACAGCTTCCCATTTGCTCGGGAGCCGCCACGCTTTAATATCGGCCACAATTTCTGATTACGTCAAAAAATGCTCACTTCTTTGCTCGCGGAATTGATCGGCTCCCGAGCAAATGGGAAGCTGTTATTGATGTAGAGGGTGAATATGCTCCAGAATAATATTCAGAAATGTTATAGGCGGACTTGTATTTGGGTTGTTGTTGAATAGTGTGCAAATAAAAAAACCGACGTTAATTATGCACCAACCCAATAGTTTTCAGCGGGGAAATTTCCACATTTTGAATGTAAAAAATATTATAGTTAGTTAGCAATTAAAAAACAACAGATAGGTAGAACTATAGGTAATAATCAGGTAGTGTGTCTGCTACACACTAAAGGCCTGCTTGTTAGAATAGTAGTAGTAGCTAACGCAATGTAATCGATGTGACGGCTGGAGGGGGGAGCCTACACACATATCCATTCCCCCTCCTTAATTGGTCGCTCTTTTCCATCACTTCCTGCTATGCGCTAAGAAATGAAAACAAAAAAGACGGAAAACAACAAGCCGATCTTTGAAAAAATAACCCTCCTTGTAGAAAACCATCTGCTTCTATTTGAAAAGGCTGGCACTACTAGGCGCTACTACTTGTTTCAAATTTTGTAATGTTGAAAGATTGGAGGTGTCCACAATGTGAATTATAATGAAAAAATGTATTTAACTGAAATTCCTTGCTTTTTTTGCTAAACATAGTAAAAGCGGCGATTTTTATTTTGTACCAGGTCAACCACCTCCTTTATTTTGAGTATACTTTTTGACAAAACAAAAGTAAATTTCTAATTTAGAAACTATTTGAAATTGCTGTTTTCATTGTGATTAGCAGAAACAAGTAGTTAACTATATGATTAAAGATCACTTGTAAAGTTTATCATCGCATTGCAAAAAAATGCAAAATTTTATGATAAAAACAGCTAAAACAGTGGATGCAGACTGGTCTGAAAGTGCAAAAACAAGATGGCATGAATTCTCCATCTCAAATCTTAGTTTTGTCCTAGGTCTCATTGAAAACTTGCATTATAACACGTGACTCACAACGAAATTTTGCGAAAATTTTCTCCGGTCCCCTCCTGTACTCCCTCCTGTAGTTGTTTTGTTCGGTTTGTTCCTAATTGCAGGTTAGGCAAGTGTACATAGGCGTACCCAGCGTACCCCCTGGTACCCGCCTTTCAAAATACAGTCAGACCTCGTTTATCCGGCACCCCCAAAAGTTCGTTCCCGCCTTGGGTCCGACACTTTCTTTAGCCCAATTTTCGAAGTCTTTTGCTAAATGTGATTCGCCAGTCTAGTTACCTGATTTTCAAAAAGGGGTGCCGGATAACCGAGGTTCGCGGGTCTTTATGACGAAATTTAAAGATTTTGAAAAAACGACCGGCAAAAACAGAATCCTTGCGATATTTCGGACTAGACTGGCGAATCACATTTAGCAAAAGACTTCGAAAATTGAGCTAAAAAAGTTATAACACGTGACTCACAACGAAATTTTGCGAAAATTTTCTCCGGTCCCTATTTTTTCTTGAATTTTGCACAAATCAGCGTGATCCCCTAGTTTTTTTTAATAGCCGAAACCCAGGTATATTTAAAAGTCTAGTTTCAAGGCGTATATTATGTCTCACTTAAAGCAGAAAAAAATTCGGCCAAAATACGAAAGATGCCTTTTTCGAACGAAAAACTCAACAATAAATAGAGCGAAAAAAGTTGCAAAGTGAACAACCACTTGGAAACAGAGTGATTGATAATGAAGAATCTGTGCAAGTCTCCAAAAAACCATACACAACAAAAAAGAGACAAATAGTCTGGTTGCCCAAACACTTTTGAGCCTACGTCAACTCAACCTGGGAATATAACATGAAAAAAATGTGTGCGTTTCCCTTAATTTGGATTATAGAGGAGCAGCAGCAATGACCCAATTCACAAGCAGCAGCAAAGTTTTGGTCATTGCAGCACAAAAAAACATAGATGATTTGCGGTCAATTGCTTTTGCGGATTTAATTGGATGGAACACATCTGAATTAATGCATTTCACAATGTGTTCCCATATAAAAAGGTTTCAAAATTTGAAAAATATTCAAAAGTGTGGTGATATAGACTTTTTTAACCTTTTTTGTCAACAATTAAAAGATTAAGTTTCAAAGGTGTTGTTGAAAAGAACATTTAGTTGTGTTTACAAAAAAGAGATTAGAAGAGAGGTATAAGATTGTCAGTCACATGATTCAGCCAGATAATTGCTCTCAATTCCTTAAACATGATAGTTTGTTGTTTTACCATCTTTATTATGAACAAAAAGTCAAATGCAGCCGACCCTGATATAGCCGCACTTTTTCAGTGAGATTTGGCTGCCGACAATGAAATTCAATCGTTATTACGTCCCCTCCAGCTGATCCCCAGAGGTGCCGTTATATCTAGGTTCGACTGTACTGTTTTATATTAGATTCGCAGTTTTAGTGACCTAGTTTGGCATTATCGATGACTTTGTGGTGTTCTGAAAAATAACTTCTATTACCAAAATAACTTGCTGGACTCAAAGTTGCTGAGATTTAGTCAAAAACTTTGGAGAATATACATAAACCAAAAATTTACAAGTCAGTGTGTGACTCGTAGATAGGTGTGTTTGTGTGTTTATTTTAAGGATCATTGGTTTTTATTGGGGAAGGCTCTTAAGTTTACAATAAATTTGCTACTACTATTCAAACAAATGACCCAAAACATAAGACAATTTATTGTGTTTGTCTACTCTAACCTTTGCTCTTGAAACATCAAGTTTAGGCCAGAAAAAATTGTGTGAAACAAAAATATTTTTAATTTTTGAAAAATTAATTTTGTTATATGAACTGCGCAGAAATACATAAGCCCTTTAAACTAAATTAGAACTGAAAAGCCACAAACTTTCACTGCACACACAAAATCGAAGTTGGAATTTGTTGTGATTCCCCTGTATTCTTTGGTTTAAAATATTCGAAAGCTTATCGCAAAAGGGGTGTTAAGCACAGCCTTATATTACAAAGAGGGGGTTTTCTCGCATTACTCCCTCCTGTAGTTGTTTTGTTCGGTTTGTTCCTAATTGCAGGTTAGGCAAGTGTACATAGGCGTACCCAGCGTACACCCTGGTACCCGGCTTTCAAAATACAGTCAGACCTCGTTTATCCGGCACCCCCAAAAGTTAGTTCGTGCCTTGGGTCCGACACTTTCTTTAGCTCAATTTTCGAAGTCTTTTGCTAAATGTGATTCGCCAGTCTAGTCCGAAATATCGCAAGGATTCTGTTTTTGCCGGTCGTTTTTCCAAAATTTTTAAATTTCGTCATAAAGACCCGCGAACCTCGGTTATCCGGCACTCCTTTTTGAAAATCAGGTGCCGGATAACTGAGGTCCGCGGGTCTTTATGGCGCAATTTAAAGATTTCGAAAAAACGAATGGCAAAATCAGAATCCTTGCAATATTTCGGACTAGACTGGCGAATCACATTTAGCAAAAGACTTCGAAAATTGAGCTAAAGAAAGTGTCGGACCCAAGGCGGGAACGAACTTTTGGGGGTGCCGGATAAACGAGGTTTGACTGTAATGCAAAAAATACATGTTTAGGGTGGGAATCGAACCTTGTTTGAAAAATATTGGTCTATTAACTTTAACTACCTTTTTTTTTATAAAAGAAAGCAAAAACCAACTTTTTTAGTCTTGAGTGTGGATATTGAAGTCTCATTTTTGGAATTGGGCAGCACATCCACGTTAAGTGGGAGCACATCCACCAGTTTGGTTTTTTCCTTTTTAGGCAGCTTGGGAGTCTTCATGATCCGGGCATAGCCTGGTGACAGTCCTGCCTCGTCCTCCTCAAACTCTATTTCCGCGTGACTGGGCAGGGTCAGACGATGGTACTTTTGCGGAAAATGGTTAAAGCTAATTCACAGCAAAGTCAAACACACTCACAACAAATATTTTTAAATAAATATGTCGTAATTTATATCTTTTTTATACAACCCACCTGTAAAGCTGCATCCATAGACGAACTGCGACTAATCAGTTTTTGAGCAACAAAGCCTGAGTTGGAAGTGCTGAAATTTGCTTTTTGTTTGGTGTAAGTCCCGCTATTGCTGTTGCCATCCAGGAAATCATCTTGTTTGGAGTTGGCTCCTTTGTTTTTGTTTCTAAAGCAACACAAGAGTGCAGAAGCTGCATTATTGGGTTTGGTAGACGGAGAGTGAGAAGAATGAGTATTTTTGTCTAGTAGTTTAACCATCGTCTTCTAAACAGTAATCTTTTTATGAAATTATTAAAAATTAAGATAAAGGGACGTTTCAGCGATTTTTTCAAATGAAAAAAATCGCTGAAATGCAAAAAGTGATTTTTCCTTGGTCCCCCTGTTGTTTTTGAACGCTGCTTATTGGTGCTTTCAAAACAACAAGGGGACCAAGGCAATTTTTTCATAAAAATCACTTTTTGCCTTTTATTTTTTTTCATTTGAAAAAAAAATCGCTGAAACGTTAATGCACCGAAATTAAGAACTCAAGCCAGGGGCTAGGGGAAACTTGACAAAAATGAAATCGGCCAAGCGTATATATCTATAAAACTTGACTATAAAATTTATCTATAAAATTTACTTGACGCTATACTCTATTTCTTTTAGGCAAAACGTGCGTTTGGCAAATTTTGTTTTTTCTAAGTTCCCCCTAGCCAAGCTAGATGGGAAAAAATTGAGAGTCAGTCAACTCTTGATAACCCGTTTGTTCCTCTGCTGGATCTACTTGGTTTTACCTCTTAAGTCTATTACCAAAGCTCATCCATCACCAAAATAGAAGTAAAAAATTATTAGACCCTAGGCGGGAACGGATTTTTCGGGGTGACAGATTAACTAGGGTTGACTGTGTGGATAAATAACAGTGATATAATCAATTGGAAGATATTTCCTGCTGCTATTCAGGCCAACACTTGCAAATAAAGAAGTAAAAAACATATGAGTAACCACTAATTGAATCAACCTTTTACACGTTCAACTCTTTTATTATTGTTGTTCATTAAATGCAACTAAACCCGCCCAAAGAAGGTTTCGTATGCTCTCTTTGTCTCATAATCAATTACAAAAATTGTGCTTACCGTATTTCTTTTAATAGAACGACAGTCTTGATTAACGGGTGTCCCATAAGTCTTTTGCGGACTTTAAAGCTTATTTTTAATAACAATTTTTGTTTCAGAAAAAATTTCTAAATATACGGATGTGTAGCCCATTCGCTCCTCTTTCGAATGATATGTAAACTTATGTTATTCACCAAACATACGGTCACGAATCAGTAGTCACGAATAGATACGGCAATGAATCAATAGTCACTCAACAAAAGGTGACGAACTGATATTTCACCGTTTTGCTCTTATGGAAAAATTTGTTACAAGATATTTTAAGACAATCAGAAAAGGAAAAACTTACATTGTTCAAAGCACGGCAGAATGTAGCACTGTCAACTCCTTCGATATCAGTGAAGTGAATAGATTTTGTTTTCACAAGATCGTCAAATAGCTCTCGGAAAGATTCATTAACTTTGGAAAAATCGACGCTGTAGAAGCCGATGCGAGGAATTGTTCTTCTTTTCGTACTCCTAAACATTTTTCCAATATTTAACATCAAAGCAGGAGAGAAGCGCAATTCACCTGGATGTTCTTGAGAAACTTAATCACATCCTGATGTTCAGGCCACAATCTCAAGAACGGTTTACACTGGGAAACTGCCTCCACATTCTAATTCATTTTCAATAACACTTGAGCCATTCGAAAACGTCCATGGAAATTGTCTTTGTCGATGGTCAGGACCTGAGCACAATCACAAAGCGCCTGCTTTAACCCAAGTTTAGCTCAGTTAAATCATTTATGGCAACCTAGAAAAAGCTCTTATCATCAAAAACGAACATTTCCAACATGAAATGGGTGGTAGCTCTGTTTGAATACGCCTCCCAGCTCTTTACTTCTTCCAGAGTTTCGGTGTAGAGATAGATTGTTTCAGCCGCCATGCCCGCCTTGAACTGCTCATTGCCTTGCTTTCGCAAACGCTCCGCCGCTGCTTCAGCCAAATTTGATTATTTGTCATTACGCTTGTCGCTCATTTTGCTAGATATAGGAACACTGCAAAAGAAAACAAATATCGTTTTGATTTCAACAGACGGCTTAACACTGAAAAGGCTGTGCATTCTAAAAGTTTATGCTTGGGCAGAATTTTACGCTGAACACAATGTTGAAAAAGAACTTAAAAAGATACTATTTAGTATGATAGGAGTCATTTAATCTAACCAAGTGAGTAAAATAAAATAACTGTGCTATGATGCTTGCATTGTAATTTGTCAGAAACTTATTCTTTTGTATATTGATGACAACTTTCACAAAAAATAAAACCAATATACCAAATACAAGTCAATAATTAATTCATAAAAAATTAAAATTGCAAAAATCAGGAGGTGTTACAAAGCAAAAAAGAGTGAAAATGAAACAAAAAATATGGAATGTAAGCTCTTCTTTGCTCTATTGGAAGGCTTAATCAATCACTCACCCCCTAGCTATTAGTTAGCTCAGTAATCCAGATATGCATTCCTACTGCTGCTTTTGTTTTTTAATCATAAACCTTTTTAGCAACAACACGATAAGACACAAAGCAACAAAGGATAAAACGGAAAAATGCCTCTTTTTGGCGAGAAAATGCCTCCTTTTTGTGAAAATGTGTCTCCTTTTCTTTCCTTTAATTAAAAAGGCATAAATTTGCCCACTTTTTAAAAATTTTTTAACACTATCAGGTAGCTCTGCGATTCTAGTTTCTAAGGAGGTATCAGTACTTGCAACATTTTTGCAAAATATAGCCCAAAAACAATATATAGCCCAAAAACAATAGAATGTTCGGCGGGAAAATGGTTTTGCAGAAAAAATTCCGGCGGAAAAATGACCGCGAAAAATATCTTAGGATCTCAGTTTTCTATCAAGATTTCAACTGTCCAAATGGGTTTTTTTCAAGGACCATGCCTGTACGTTCTAAATTGTCCCCGCCAATTAAAAAGTTTTTCCCTATCATTGAACTTCTGTAAGGATTTTTCAACTTGGTTTCTAACAAAACAACGCCTGGAATTTAATTTTAGGCAAAGTTTTGTTAGAAACCGAGTTAAAAAATTAATACAGAATTTCAATGATTAGGAAATTTTTTTGGATTGGCGGGAGACAATCGTGGACGCAGACAGGCATGGTCTTTTAAAAGATGTAAGAAAAGTTTTTCAAATAGACCAAATTTTCGAACGAATTTTCGCTCCATTCAAAGACATTTTCCTCCAATTTTTCGAAGGGTGGTATTTAATTTTGCCCGCTAATTTATGAAAAATGCCCGCTTATTTTTTACTTGCATTTTTCTCTACACTTTTCTTTGAATTTTTTAAAACTTTTTTAAAACATTTTGTAGTCCAAGATCTCAGCTTTCGAACGAACTATCAAACCATGATTTCAGAAATCACAACTTACAATTGTCGCAGTTGAAAGTTCGATCCCGCATGGGGCCCGGACATTTAAAATCCCCCTTTACTATTTCTTAATATTATACCCTCCTAGCATTCCACTGCCATAGGTGCTACTGCTAATGCGAGGTGTGCCCATGGGGTCTAACATCCGTCAGTCACCTAGTCACCAGTCACCTAAGTAGGTGCGAAAAAGGGTTGTGGCACTGAAACAACAAGTATATTTCATGGCCGTGCTGACTAACTTGCACGAGGGATATATCTCTACAGTCAAACCTCGATAATCCGCCACCTCGCTAAACCGCCACCCTCGATAAAAACCGCCACCATGAGCCCGATTTGGTTGGCCGTCAGAGAAACTCAACAAAGTTTACCTTCGCTAAACCGCCACAGGCAATTCTAGATGGTGGCGGTGCAAAACGTTCCCGGCTCACAACTGGCAAGCATTCAGAGATGGAAGAAGCACTAGTGGTCTGGATCAAGCAAGTCAGGAGCGAGAACATTCCAGTCACCGGTGACATCATGAAGGTAAACTGTTTTTTCCTTTTCTATCGATCCAATTTGATCGGACTATCATTTTGTAGGAAAGAACCAAGGAAATCGCCAGTCTGATGAACATTGAGGGGTTTGAAGCGAGCAACGGATGGCTGGAGAATTTCAAAAATCGCTTCTCAATCACTTTCCGATCCAACCAAGGAGAAGCTGGCGCAGTCAATGTGAGCACTCTGAAGGAATGGTAACAAGCTGTTTTGCGTGATGAATTGTCCAAGTTCATTCCAAAGGACATCTTCAATGTGGATGAGACGGCACTGTTCTGGCAATTGCTCCCAAACAGGACCATGGCTTTCAAAGGTTGGTTTCTTTTTGTTGTTTCTCTGTAATTGTTTTTTAAATTGACTGCATCATTTATTTTTACAGGTGAAACATGCACAAATGGAAAGAAGAGCAAAGAAAGGATTACAGTTTTCGTCGGCACGAACATGATGGGCACTCAAAAACTTCCTCTTTTGGTCATTGGCAAGTCGCTCCATCCTCGCTGTTTCAAGAACGCCAAAGTGCCGGTCGACTACATTGCCAACAAGTAAGCCTGGATGACTGGTGACTCCTTCAAAAGTTGGCTGGATGGTTGGAACAAGAAGCTAAGAAAAGAAGAAAGAAAGGTTTTGCTCTACATCGACAACTGCTCTGCTCACCCTCTGGACTTTTTTGTGATTGTTTGTTGATTATTTTAATTCAATTTCTTTTCAGCCAATGGACCAAGGTATCATTCAAAATCTCAAGGTCCACTACCGCCACTACCTGCTCAGAGACCGTATAAAGGCAATCGAAACCAAGTCGAATATCTTCTTTAATTTTCTCAATGCGTTCCACTTTCTTCGAAAATCATGGGGAGATGTCAAACCAGAAACCATTGCCAACTGCTTCAGACGAGCCGCTTTCAAAATCAATGATATGCCTCTGGTCGAAGAAAAAGAAGAAGACGAATCAGTAGATGAACTGCTGCTGGCCTGGGCAAGACTTCAAGATTTTGATGGGATCGACGAGGCAGTCAAAATGTTGGACTACATGCATGTCGACGATGAAGCGGTCACAGGTTTGTTTTTATTTTTGAAATGCATCCATGGTTTGGTAAATATTCTTATTGTTTTAGACGGCGCTCGAACTCTCGATTACACTGTAGAAGAGGTGACAGCAAAGAACAACCAGCTCGCCGACAGTGAAAGCATGGACATTCAAGAAGAAGACGTTGATGCAGAGGAGCCCCCAATTACAAGCCTGGATGCTCTTAAAGCTATGGAAATTGTCCGCTGCTACACAGAAAAGAACTTTGCTGATCCGACTATTCTCAAGCACAGTGATGCCCTGGACAAAGCTTTCTACCGTCTCCGAGCCAAGAAACAAGCACAGAAGAAACTCACTGATTATTTCTCCTAATTTTCCGCATTTTGCTGTTGCTAGTTTTTGTGTTATGTTATGTCTCAGAATAAATTGAAAACCTTGATAAACCGCCACATCGGTCTTTATTGAGCAAATATCCTCGATAATCCGCCACCCTGCTAATCCGCCACCTCGATAATCCGCCACTCTCGGACCGGTCCCATGGGGTGGCGGATTATCGAGGTTTGACTGTATAAGGTGTAAGGTTTTTTTTCTCTGAATTCTAATAGCCAAAGTGAAAGGTTCACTGAAGTCCATCGAAATATGCATTCGTCCTAAAAGGGTAGATGTTACATATGAGTAAAATTACTACTATTCTATGGGTTCTACACGTGTGGCCTAGTGGGTTGGCTTCCCACTTTTTACCTATACAATTTAGGGGTTCATATTTAGGGGTTGAGACGAAACAAAACCTAAATCTTATCATTTCTGAAATCATTCAATAAATTTTGATAGCTTGTTGGAAAGCTGAGATCTTGCGCTGCACGATAATGTTAAAAATTTAAAAAATTGCCACAAAAATGTAGAGAAAAATGCAACTATAAAATTAGCGGGCATTTTTTAGAAATTAGATGGCAGAATTGGGTCGAAAAATTTTAAAAATTTACCAGAAAACCACTAAGAATAAAGCTTTAAGTTTATTAATTTGCTGTGAAAATTTACGGGTTTGCCGGGAGTTTTCAATTTGATCTTTATCCTTTTTATCATAAACGCTTGAACAATATGTTATTTGAAAGCTTAATTTCCACCCTTTCTAACGAGCTATCAAAGTCATGCATGGGCATATAAAATATTTCAGTACCAGCTCATAATATGAACATACCCAAGTCACATTTGACATTATTTAGAAATTTGTCGGAGAATCGAGCCAAGCGGCCTTTTTTCTACAACGGTTTGCAGATTCGGACTCTCCGCGAAATTCTGCACCAGAATGTGCTGGTCTTGTAGTCAGGCCGGGGCGTGTTAAAAAATCCATTGTTGTTTTTTAATGTCTTGAATGACCCAGCAATATTATAAAAGATATGAAAAATTTAAATAAAGTAGAACAAAAGTGGTTACAAACAAATAAACGGTAAAGAACATTGTATTTGGTAGTATTAGTAATAGTAGTGATGTAGCGGCTGTAGGGAATGTGCAACGGAATGGTGGATGATTGTTCTTATTATCCAAGACCATTTGTTGTTGTTGTAAACAAGGAGTAGGATTTGAATACAGGCAGGGAGGGCAGGTAATATCTGTCATCTGCTTTATTGCTCTCCCTCTACATGATGATCTAGGTGAACAGGACAGCTGCCAGCCCACATTAATTGAGCTGTTTATATCTCTATAAATGGTGATTTTTCCACACTATTATTGTTCAGCTTATTTCCGTAAAATTTTTACTTCTCTTTTGCAGTTCTGAAATAGACAACTGTCTAAAATGTGACAAACGTCAACGCACCAAAATTGTAAGACAAAACTGCAGATTGAAGAATTCCACAACTTTTATTTTAAAGACACTAATATTCGAATGGCACACAAGATACTCATCCGGTTGGGGTCAACACCGTCAAATTTTGAATTTAAGCGTTTTTTTTATTTGCGGGTTATTTTATTAATTAATTCTAATTTATTTTCGAATACTATTTTACTAGGGACAGCAGGCGCCTATCGGCGCCAATATCGTATTTTGAAATTCAAATATAAATCCACTTTTCACTTTGTAAGGGCAAAATCTCAATTTTTTTCACAGCAATCTTCAAATCTAATTGCGAAAGGTTCTCCGCCATTGAAAGAGCTTTCGAATGAGCATAAACATGCAAATAAAAATATTACACTAAAAAAAGGTTTTCCTTGTGACCAAACATGTACTCAAATTGGCGACAGACGCTCCCCGTCCCAAATACTATATAGAGATTGTTATACTAGTGATTGGCGGCCCTACGGGCCTCTCTCGTTTTCATTGGTGCTTTTCAAAGCATTTTCAAAAGCATAAATAGGAATAGCGATGGTTTTAATTTGAAAATTTTCGAATGATTTTTTATAAAACAAAAACTTTAGCATTCTACTTTTGAGTAGTGAAAGACTTTCGCAAACATATAGTGATGTTCTTTAAAAAGCTAAAATTCTTATCTGTATACAGTTGAGTCTCTTATATCCGACACCCCAGTTATCCGACACTCTCGGTTATTCGACACCTTGAGCCTCATTTGGTTGGCCAGCAAAGAAACTGAACTAAACGGCACCCCAGTTAACCGAAACCCCAGTTATCCGACACCTAGATGCCGGTCCGCACAATGAAAATGTGTCTCGTTTAACGGACACCTCTAGGAAAAACACAAAACAAAAATTTGAATTGCCGCGTTTTTTCTAATTAAAGCTGTTTCACTTTTTTTCCTCTTGTTGGTTGTGTTTGTTTTTCTGTGTGCTTTTCTTGTATTATTTTGTTTTTTGTGTTTTATTTCTAAAATCAACTTGAAATGGAAGAGGCTTTCTTTAAGTCTCACCTACGCCTGGAATATTGGTTGCTTATCTTCTACGTGTGGGCAAACGACTACTCAAATCAGCAAATAGTCAAAGAATCTGGATTAAGTCCTCAACATACTTGCGATTGGCTAGATCTTTGTCGCGAAGTTTGTCAGAAGTATTTTCCTTGGTGGATTTTTCCACGGCCAATTAACCTTTTCTTCGCTTTAGCTATTGTCATAATCAACACAAACTGGGCGGATCAGGCCGATTTGTAGAAATAGATGAGTCATCAATCTGTAAGCGTAAATACAATCGTAGCCGTTTTCGAAGGGGATCAACTCAATGGGTATTCGGAGGATTGGAACGTGGAGAAGGTGATTAATTTTGTTCAAGTAAAATTTGCAAAGTACTATTTTTACAAAGTTTATAGATGTATTAGCATTTGCCATCGAGTAAAAGATCGCAAGAAAAAGACTCTGCTACGCCTTATCAAGAGACATATTCTTCCAGGAACAACAATAATTAGCAACGAATGGCCTGCATATAGGAAACTAGGAAAGAAAATGGGTCGCTCAATAGGCTATAAGCATTACACGATTTGCCATAAAAATCGTTTCGTCAGGTTTTATTTCTTCACCGTTTAATTTTTTACATGATGTATAAACTGATTCTGGGATAATTATGGAAGAAAACATTCCTTTGAAAATCCATACAAACAAGTGTGAGGTCGGTGGGCTCATATGAAACATAAAGTGAAAAGGCTGTTTGGAACCAGTGACTCTCTGATTGCCTCCTACGTGCAAGAAGCTGTGTTTCGCCAAAATTGTAGGGCCAAAGAATAGAGTTTCCTTGAAATGTTCTTTAAAGGGCCATTGCCGTCTACGACAACGGTTGTCCCCCGCCAATTCAAAAAAGTTTCCTAATCATTGAACTTCTGTAGGGATTTTTTAATTTGGTTTCTAACAAAACTTTAACTAAAATTAAATTCTAGGCATTGTTTTGTTAGAAACCAAGCTGAAAAATCCGTACAGAAGTTCAATAATAAGGCGAAAATTTTTGAATTGGCGGGGGACAATTTAAAACAGGTGGCCATGGTCCTTTAAACAAATATCTGTCATATATAATGTCTCGTAAAAATTGTGTAGTCGAATAAAAGGTTCGTATGGAAGTTGTATAAGTTTCCTGAATAAATAAATAATTTTAATAAATTTAATAAAAAAATTTAAAAAAACAACAAGGGGTACCAAGTCAAAAAATGTGGCCCCTAAAGGTGAATAGGGCCGCGCAGATAGTAGTCGGCTTCTTCCATGTAGACGGTTGCTTCATTCCAGATTCACTTGAGATGGATCATTGCTTCCTGACTTCTTCTTCGGAGCTGTTGCAGAGACCCTTTCGGGTCGACGGTCCATCCCTCTTACGGTCCGGTCCAGTCCACTTGTAGCGGCGGTCCACTTGTCTTGTTTCTAGCATCCGCTGCGCAGTTTGTTTGGTAGCGTGCTGCTGTGCCATAGAGGTCAGCGATCGAGTCACAGATGACAGAGAGCGAAGCTGGCTGGGCCATCGTCGTTGAAGCTTCGGCTTAGGCGAGAGCAGAGAACTGCAGCTTGGATATGGAGTCGTCTGCTAGCTTACGGTTCATGCGTCCTTCGGCACTTCACTCATCGGTCTCCTGAAACACCAACCCTTTTCAGTCAACACACCCCTTTACACCTAACGTTTGGGTCCCAGATACAACACAATTTTCGGTACCACACACACCTCACTTTCTGTTCCCAGTCACATTCACGTTTCGGTCCACAACCACACCATACCCTTCAGTGCCAAACACTCTTCCGTTTCGGTCCTAAACCACACCTCCTTTTCAGTTTTTTTGTCACAGATTCACTTTTTTGTCACAGATTCATTCTTTTTTGTCACAGATTCACTTTTTTGTCACAGATTCACTCTTTTTTGTCACAGATTCACTCTTTTTTGTCACAGATTCACTCTTTTTTGTCACAGATTTAGTCAAAACCTCAGGGGGACCAAGCACTTTCAAAATTAGTCGAACAAATTTTTTCTCATAATGGCCTAATATTATTTCTATGACGTTTTTACCATGTTTTGAGCATTTTTGCCAAAAAAAAACATTTTTTTCGCAAAAATTTTTGCCTTGGGGGACCAAGGTCATATTTCAGGTTCCAAAGAAATTTTGTGTACCTTGGTCCCCTAATGCAAAATTTTTGCGAAAAAAATAATTTTTGGCAAAAATGCTCAAAATATGCTAGAAACGTCGTAAAAGAAATACCTGGTGTAACAAAAGTTCCCGGACAAACTGTAGACGATTTTTTTAAACAAAATTTATTGAAGCAAAAAAACCAAATACACAGCTTTGTTCCATTTTTCTTTCTTTTTCGATCGGTATATAAACATTTGCTTGATGACTAATTTTTATTTAGTAAGTGAATCAAAGAAGCAAGGGGAAGAAAAATAATTTATGCACACCATATTGTTTGTTATTTTCTTATTTCACTTCTGTTTACTTCTGTTTAGTCACTTCTGTTTGCTCACTTTTTTGTCCAGATTTTTGTTTGAGAATATGGAAGATGAATGGACCTTCCAACAAGACGGGGCGCCTTCTTACCGAGCATATGAAACTCAGGCTTGGATTAAGGAGAATTTTCCAGATGCAATCACAGTTGACCCTGATTGGAGGAACCCAATTGGTCAGTGGCCTTCCAACTCACCCAAATTGACCCTTATGGACTTCTTCCGTAAGGTATGGGCTGGCCATACCTACAATCAAAGGCCTGCTCCACTCCCCACAATTCAATTGATGCTCTGAAGGCATCCTTGGTGAAGGAATGGGATTACCGTATAACCTCTTTTAATCCCCCCGGGGGGATTATTTTTCAACCCTCCCAAAATCGGAAAAATTTTGGGTCGATCTCAAAATTTTCGGGTGAAAATCCAAAATCGAAAAAGCGGAACCGGTAGAGCTCATGGCAGTTAAGAAAACGCAAAAAACAGATTTGTAAAATATTTAGTTTAGGCTGAGATATAGGTCTATAAAGTCAGGGGAGGGGATTATTAGAGGGGGTGATTAATAGAGGTTATACGGTAGGTATTAGGCCATTATGAGAGAAAAAATTTTTGACCGATTTTGAAAGTGCCTGATACCCCCTGTGGTTTTGACTGAATCTGCGACAAAAAAGAGTGACCGGTAGGGTCTTGTAACAGACATATCACGAAGCGAATAGTCTTTTACTTTATTCAACTCGATAACATTATCCTAACAATTAAAATACATTCATTATTCCGATTAAAAATCACTTTCATCACTTTCTTCTACGTTATCCAGGTCAGGGTGAAACACTTACGCCGAAGAGCGTTTTGAACAGAACGAAGAATGTCATCAACTGGTCACCGTTCTGAACTGCTTTTTCTGAGTTTTCTTTCCATTCCATCACCAATGCATGAATCATTTGCTCTGATTGGCGTTAATTTGAGCGTACCAATCTGAAAGTTTATTCTGGATTGTCCTCGTGCCTTTAAAAAATTTAGTCAAAATTGAGCACCAAATCCCTGGAGCAGAGACGCTTTTCGAAAATACTCCATAAATGCTTAAAATGTCGTCTAGACACATAGATAGATAGAGCGAGAACAAACCTACCGCACGACTTTGATCTAATAATGTTGGGATCCCTTCCCTGACCAGTCTAGCAAAAGCCTCCACTAATGCAAGATACCCATGAATCACATCACGTTTACGCAGATAGGCTATCTTTGAAAAAAGGACAATCCAATTTATCAGATGCTCATTCTTGTAGAAGTTCGTTATTCCATGCTTATGAGCCCATTTGCGATTTGATTGAGAGAGATGAAACACACATTTAATTGGCTCGGCAACAGGAAAGATGGTAGACGGTAGATGGAGCTCGTTTGAAATCTGTATGAAAGTTACAGTACAGGAAAATAAAAGCGTGCTTTTTACCTGACAAGTACATCTTGACATTATAACACTCGGCAGGTAATGAGAATATTTCTTGGAAGACTCGTGTATGAGTAACCTCATTTTTGTTGGACATCCAAACGAACGCCACTGGCAAGGGTCGTCCATCGATGTACGCATGTAGAGTGAAATACGGTTATCATCGATATTATTCAACCTCTAATTTTTTATGCAAACAACTAACTTGATTAATATTAGTAGCTTTAAAATAGCAAAAAATACCCTTTGGCAGACGTAATAGTAGACATTCGACCATATTAGAATTTTTATGCTAGGCTCAATTTGCTCCTTAAAGGGGCATGCCAGCGCGTTGCACTGCAAATTAAGGCGGGGACCAGCAATTATTCAAAAATCGTCCTTGTTTTCACTCGTTTCATGTGAAATCTGATATTTATGACCTTACTCTACTTTTAAAAAGTAGGCAGAAAACTTTCGTCGGATTAGGTGGAACGTTTATATAAAATAGTCATGAGAGAAATAAATTGCTGGTCCCCGCCCTAATTGCAGTGTAACGCGCTGGTATGTCCCTTTACAGAGAAAGCTGACCACTTCTTCGTTTTCAGAATCACTGGACTTAGCAATTAAACTAAAAACTATGGTAAGAGAACAGAAAACCGAAACGGAAACGAAAAAATTACGCCAAATGTCCGCGAACGAATTTTAAAATTATGCGAGATGTCCGCGGACAAATTTCAGCGGACAAATCGCATACCGTATTATCTCTAATAAGACCCCATAGGACCTTATTTTTCAACCCATCTTTGGAGATGGGGTCTTATTAGAAGGTGAGTCCTTATTAGAAGTCGCATTTTTGGCCTAATTAGGCCTTATTTGAGGTGGGGCTTTATTTTTCAACACCTCTTAAGACATGGGGCCTTATCGGAGAGTGGAGTCCTATTCTAATAAGATAATGCGGTAATTATGCTAAATGTCCGGTTGCCCCAAAAGGCTAATATTTAAAGCTAAGTTTTGGACGTTTTGAAAACCCGTGCAAAAACCAATACCTGCAAAAACCGCCGAAATGAATTTTTTGTTGAATTCCCGCAATATCAAGCCAGACGCTAAACGATTACGCATCAAAAGTGTGAACTACCGTATTATCTCTAATAAGCGCCCCCTTTCTAATAAGCGCCCCCCCCCTCTACTTTGAGGGTCTTTATCTCGGGGCAGAGCAAATATTTTGCAAAGCTGTTTTTTGCATTTTCTTAACTCCCGCGAGCTCTGCCGATTCCACTTTTTAGATTTTGGTTGTGCACCCAAAAATCTCGAGATCGACCCAAAATTTTTCCCATTTTCGGAGGGTTGAAAAATAAGCGCCCCGGGGCGCTTATTAGAGATAATACGGTATTAATAGAATTTGTCGCGCATTTATGAAATTCGGTTGTTTCGCCCGAATTTCATTTAAAAATAGTCGACAATGTCGCGCGACAAATTCTACTAATAGTCGACAATGTCCGGTTGCCATCAAAAGTTTTGATTCAAAAGCAGTGTTTCCGAAAATAACAAATAACACTTTGCATTTAACACTTAACACATACCTTTTTTTCATATATTTTGTTTTCTTATCTTAGGTGTTTTTACACCGTCTTGTAGCTGGGATATTTCTCTATCGATGTTAAGTGTACACTAGGTTTTTTTTTTTCAAACTTTTGGTGTGATTCTGTCAAACATTATTTCTAACTGGTGTGTTTGACCACTCAATAGATAGAGAAAAATCTCATCTACAAAACGGTGTAAAAACATCTAAGATAAGAAAACAAAATATATGAAAAAAGGTATGTGTTAAGTGTTAAATGAAAAGTGTTAATTTCAGAAACAGTGTTCAAAACTGACATACAGAAAAACAAGTAAAGCTGGACCTTATACCATCGAATCTAATTTTACCGAAACCCTAAAAATCCTTATTTTACCGAAACCCTCTTCAGACCTCTCGATGGCTGGTGATAAAACATTCGTGCATGATTTGGAAAAAGATGGTGATGGTACGCTCGACTCATTCCTGCGGCTCTTCTGTGCCAAAGATGTTTTCAGCAAGTTTTCCGACTACAACAATGTGGTGATGCAAAGCAAGGACAATTCCTCAGAAGCTTGCAATTCACTGCCCGATAGCAATCGCTATGGTGATGTGCCCTGCTTCGATTACAATCGCGTCGTGGTCAAGTAAGTTTTTTACAAAAAAAATATGCCAACGTTATTTTCTTCTTCCAAGACATCCAACTGAAGAGCACGACTACATCCACGCCAGCTACGTCGATGGTTTCCGTGAGCACCGAAAATTCATCTTGACTCAGGCGCCTTTGGCACATACTATTGGTCAGTTCTGGGAGATGATCTGGAAAGAGAAGGTACTGGTTGTGTCTGTAACGCATCTAAGATTACTGTCTCCCTCTAGGTCGCTCTCATCGTCTCTTTTGCAATCATTGATGGGACGAAGTGTCCTGAGTACATTCCTGTGAGTGCCGGACAGCAATTCATCTCAGAGCCATTCGGCATTAAGCACACCGGTACGCGTGCTGTCAGAAAGGCCTACGATGCTACAATGCTCTTGGTCAGTCTCTTTTTATGCTGTATCCACAGTAGACGCGTACCGCAGAAAAAACGAATCAATGTAGGCGGAAACGCTTGAAGAAGTGCGTTTTTCCCGCGTCCATTGTGGCTCACCGAGCATTTTTTATCTTTTTTTGAGTTTAGGTTCAGCGAGGTACCGAGCCTCCTCGCAAAGTGCTTCACTTGCTATTCTATCGCTGGCCAGATAAGGGTTTCTTTTTTGTTTCGCACGAACTTTCAAAGTGTCAGCTATTTGTTTTAGGAACTCCGACTCATGTGACCGAGGTGCTTAATTTCATCGAAGATATGAATTTCAATCGTGACCTGATTTTGAAGGAAGCAGTCAAAGATGGATGGATCTCGGATGGCGAAAGGTTATAGTTTTTTTCGACTTTCCTGTTCTTTTTCTGATATGCTTTGCTCTGACAGAACTCCTATTCTCGTGCATGGCATAGCTGGCGTGGGAAGAAGTGGATCTTTGGTGGTGATGGACATCTGCCAGCGCAAATTGGATGCCTGTCGTCAGTTTGCTGTGGAACCTAAGATGCTGGATGTGGAGAAAACCCTCCTTGCTGTCCGTGGACAGAGAGCTATGGCAGTGAACAAGCCGGAGCAGTTTCTCTTCATTCATTTGTCGCTGATCGAATATGTTCTCCGCAAGCACTACTGCAGCTCTATTGAAGATGTGGATCTATCCAACTATACTCATATGCGTCAATAGATGTTTGAAGAAATGCTTGAAAGCTGTAGAATCTATTGCGTATTATATGTCTGTATACATGATCAGAGTGTTTCTGTGTTGTAATAAAAAAAAATGTAGGTACCCTGCACAAGGTCATACAGCTAAACCAATCAGCTGTCGACACAACGTATTAATAATACAAACCTTGTTTTTAAGGTTGTTTAGCCGAAGACTCGAAAACTAGTCTCTCGCTGAGGGTTCGAGAGTCGCTAAGGTGCTCGACAGCCCTGGCTATTCTAAAGTTAAGGTTTCCTTAGGAAACATTCCTGGATAATTTCCTGCATGTTCTACAATTTTTTCGTCTTTCATAGGAAATTGTCCATACTTTTTTAATAGTCACTGTCACTACTCTTGACTCTGAACGTCTCATGGAACAGGAAAGAATTTTGCTGTTCAATTTTTACGCGTGGTATAAACTTTATTTGTTTGATAACTGGAGTTAATAATTGGGGTAGTCTAGCATCAGTTTAGAACTTTGCTTCTCTGAATCTTCCACCTTACTTGATCGAGCATTGCGCAGTGAATCCGTCGGGTGAACTGCATGTCTAGAAAAATTTTGGAATAAAACAAAAATACTTTATGGAAAAATACCTGGTCGCCAGCTGGTTACTACTCATTTGGGCAAAACTCATTTGGGCTTCCTCATTTGGCTCCCTCTATTGGGCCCCACTCATTTGGGCCACACCTCATTTGGACCCCGTCAGTAAATATTGGATTTTTTTCATTTTAATCGTTTAACGACATCTATTGTCTTTTTTTGGGCAACTTAGGCAAAACCTCAGGCTCAGGGTAGGCATATACTTGTAACCGCATATTCTCTTGTAATTGCCCGTGGGTAATTATTTTTCAACCCTTGAAAAATCTCAAAATTGTAAATGAAAAATTGCCTTAACTTTGTAATTTCAGTTAAAAAAGAGGGGGTGGGTAATCATTAGAGAATAGGTAATAATTAGAGAATATACGGTAATTCAAACATTTTTCTGTGAACCGACGGTAGTTTTACTAGATTTCCCATGTACCAACTAAACCAAGTGGTCATCCACTTGGGTACGTGACGTTTGACCGCCGGGACGTTTGACCGCCGGGGCCGTTTGACCGCCGGCCGTTTGACCGCCAGCCGTTTGACCGCCGGCCGTTTGACCGCCGGCCGTTTGACCGCCGGCCGTTTGACCGCCGGCCGTTTGACCGCCGGCCGTTTGACCGCCGGGCCGTTTCACCGCCGCCATAAATAAATACATAATTAAATAATTAAATTTATTTTCCTATTTTTTGTTTCCCGCTCGGCTGTTTCACTTACTACACAGATTTTCTTTGATGTCGTTACCTTAATAGTAACCACTTAGTCATACATTTATTTTTCAATAAAACATAACAACAAAACAAAAGTAACATTTTATAAGTAACTTGACACTTCCTATTCGCCCATCGTAAAGTTCAATGCGATTTCTTGAAGGTACTCGATCACTGTCCTGTTTGCATAGTCTTGCGCCACAGCTAGGATGTTTGCATCTGCCTTGATGTACGGTGTCCGCTTGTTCTTTGGTCGATCACCTTGCAACCATTTCGCCCAAAGCTGATAGTTGTTCGTTCGGTGGTGCCCATCCAGTGTTCTTTGATAAACTGTCCACAAAACATTATCGAAGAGCGGATCTTTGTATACGAGACGTCGACCTTGCATTACTTCCTGACCTGTAAATATGACCATGTATTCATTAATAACGATTCTGAATTAAAAATCCTACCGATGTAATTTTTCACAAAGTATTCCATGACTTGATCGAGATTTGTTACGTCCTGACCTGCCCAATTTGCTGGTAAAAATTCCCATAATTCGTTTGCAGCTTCGCGTACATCATCAGGGGGAACGAAAGCCAGTGCTGAGATCATACCTAAATAAGGGAACGTCCATAAATTATGTCACGCTGACAGGGGTGTGGTCCCAGCCCAATCTGACAAAATCTGACAGAGGGGGTGGGGTAAATGGTCTTTTTCTGACAGGAATGTCAGATTTCACAGAAAATTTTCTTGAATAGTTTAAATCAGTTTTGAAAATTTTGACCTAATTTTTTGTGTATTTGTTTATCTGTTTTGCACGTCATATAAAAAATAAATGTATTTATAGCAAAATAAGATTAAAACATATAGTCCATATTGTTATGACATATTATTATGGCTCATATTTTAAGTTTTCCATTTCTAATTCTTGATAGTTTTCTTGAAGGGCTCGCACTTGCCTCATTTCCTCAGCCAAATCTACTTCGTCTTCAATGACGGTTTCTTCAGGATCCTGGAAATCCATGAAATCCATTTCAAATTCTTGGCAAGCCTTTTCATGTGCATTTTCCGTTTGACGCTAGACATATAAAGCCGACAATGCTTACATCATTTTCTCGTACTTGTCTTTCATAGTTGGACAGTAATGATCAAAGCAAATGGGTTCAGAAAAGCAGCTGCTGAGTGCGAGTCTGTCTGCCAAATCTCCAAATTCAGGTTTTCATCACCCTCTTCAGCTACTCTTTGTCCTCTTGCGTCAAAAACACATGGGATAGGCGCAGGGAGAAATGATGGTAGGAAATTTGGAAGTTTGCACATCGGTAACCTCCACAGCACCAGTCTTTTCCGCATTTTCGGATCTGCAGTGTGTAACGACTTTGGCGGACATGCTCTGTGAGCCAATGTTCTCCAGGAAGAGATGGCAATTCCGCGGCATCTTTTTCGATGTACTGTGCAAAAACTTGGTGGCCATTGATTGTCTAGACGTATTTTCAAATATTCCAGGTTAAATTTTTATACTAAAAATTACCATTTCTGACCAAACGTCACAAAGTATTTCTGCCGCAGCTTTAAAGTTCTGCCTCTCTAATTCTCCATTAATGGTTTTGCCTGAAGAATCAAGGTGAGTCCCAAATGTGGCGACTGGTAGTACAACACCGGATAGATGCTTTGAAAGCGGTGCCATTCTTCTTTCCACTGGAATGATCCAGCAGTTAACTCCTCCTCCGCCCCCCGTTCCTGCAGCCACACTTCCTCCTACTCCTGCCAGCAACTCTTTGATTGACGACAACATCACCATCGTAGATGCATTTTTTTATGGGCTTACTGTGATAGTGCTAATATCTGCAGTCTACTTTATGAACCAATACCTGAAGCTCCGAAAGTTGGATATCCTTTCGGCCAATGAAATGGTCTCAAGCATAAAAAAAAACAAGGCCTTAGAAAAAGAAGAGGCGAATGAGTGAGTCAAGACCAAGCTAACACATATTTACGAAAAAACTATTTTGTATGCTATTGAAATTTCAGTATGAAACTATAATATAAAAATACCTTTTGAACCGGTTAACCGGTTGAACTGGCAACCCGGTATATAATATATACAATGTAAAATTTGGAAGTCTAAAGTTGTGTCAGAAAACTGTCAGATTTTAATAAGGGGGTTCCGGCCCATTCTGACATCTTCTGACAGGGGGTGGGGGTCGCCAAAACCGGGCTGTCAGTCTGACATAATTTATGGACGTTCCCTAACAGAAAATGAAGCAACCATTAATTTGCGTAACATACGACATAAAATAGCAAAGTCTGGATTACTATCGTAAAGTCCGCGCAAATTTTGTCTTCCAAGTTCTTTCTTCATGTTCTGCACTAGATGGAACAAGCAGCCCCATACTTGCGACGTAGGAAATACAATTCTAATTGCGTTGATTGCGGCTAGTTCAAAATCGACAGAAAAGCTTGTTGGCAGGAATGCAGGCCACATGTCTTTAATCATATTCAACATCTTCGTGTAGGTTTCTTCCCGTTTGTTTAGCAGAAGTAGAGTATCGAGAAGACGAAGCCACCGCGTTCAGCCAAAATTACGTAGACCTATAACAATATTCGCAATTAACCGAAGCAGACAAATGATATACCTGTTTAAACGGCGCTGGAGTAATTGAAAACGTCCCGTCTACAAACACAACTTTCATCTCAGCCCAATCCCGATGGTTCTCACGGCCAAAAAGCAAAATCCTATAAAACATCCAGTTACAAAACGCAACTAAGATACAAACCTATTTTCATCACCAGAATCGCCCAAAAGAAACAGCCCGTTGTCATAACGCTGGTAGATTTCTGGGATTTCGAAGTTGACCGCTCCTGGAATTGCTGGTCCGTTCGCTTGACGAATACGACTTCGCGAACAATTTTCCGTGACGCGCTTTTCGTGACCTTCGCCTGAACCGCTTGCGATTGTGGAAGAACTTCGTTGAAGATTTGCGCTGGATCCTAAAATCAAAATTGTAAACATGGGTTATAATAATTAAGCGTACCTCCAGATTCCTTCAGATTGTTGTTGAATTGTGATACTGGCACAGCTGTAGGATCGACATCATGATTGTGAGCGCCAATTTCATGCGTACGACCAGTTGCAATTTCAGTGTGTATTCGCTTTTTGCAGCCATCAGATTTATTCTTCATGCACACCCAGAACGTTCTTTGCTCATCCTTGCTGTTCTTATCCTTCCACCCTTCCGGCACGGCGGTCAAACGGCCGGCGGTCAAACGGCTGGCGGTCAAACGGCCGGCGGTCAAACGGCCCCGGCGGTCAAACGTCCGTGTCCCCATCCACTTGGATCAAAAATTTTTTTTTACATTTTTGGGTTCAAAAGTTTGTTTTCTGCACTAATTAGAGCATTCTAAAGATGGTTTGACAGGGCGTTGAGCGAATTGATTCACACCGAATTCATCCACACAAGAGACAGAAAAAGGCCTTCAGGGTAAGTTTCGGGTTAGGGTTTACCTCAAATTTTTAAAAATTTCAATTTTTTTTTACTTTTTCAAGTTCCAAAACTTGTTTTATGGACTTACTCGGGCATGCTGAAGATGGTTTGATAGTGGTGAAATGCCGTTTTGTTGAGTATTTTTTGAGTTTTGGTAAAATCGAGTTTTGGTAAGATCAATTATTTCCCAATACTCAAAAAATACCACACAAAAGCTTACTTTAATACTATCAAACCATCTTCAGCATGCCCGAGTAAGTCCATAAAACAGGTTTTGGAACTCGAAAAAGTAAAAAAAAATTGATTTGAAAAATTTGATTTGAAAAATTGATTTGAAAATTGATTTGAAAAAATAAAAAAAAATTGATTAGATTTGATCGAGACGGATGTGAGAATCAAGCATTAAGAATAGGCAAAATCTTGTGTTTAGGTTACTGTTCTGACCACTGGACACGAGAAGATGCGCATCAATGTTGGACACTGCGCTCGAGATGACGGCAAGAAAATGAACCCTTATGTCCTGGTCAATCGGAAGCGCCCAGACCCGAAGATCGTCGACAAGTTCAAAGGAAAGCTGGTGATCAACTGGGCAGGCTCCGTTTGGATGAACGATTTGCACACTGAAGACTTCCTTCGCAAGGTCATCAACGGCTGCGGACCATTCAAGAAGAAGCGCCTCCTCGTCTGGGACGCGTTCGGCTGTCACAAGAGCGAAGCGACAACAGAAGTGCTGAATGAGCTGGAAATCAAGACGGCAATCATCCCCGGAGGCTGCACAAAGTTCATCCAGGTATACTGAAGATTGAATGAAGCTCTCTCATAGTGAACTTTAGGCTCCTGATGTATCGTGGAACAAGCCAATCAAATAAAAGATCCGCCATCGCTACAATCTCTGCATGATCAACGACGCTAACAAGGAGTTCACTGCAGCTGGCAATCCGAAGGCGCCGTCACTGGAGATCGTTCTTGGATGGGTTTGCGACGCTTGGGAAGAACTCGAAAAGGCGATGATCATCAAGTCGTTCAAAGGTTGGCCCAATTTAATTTTTTTCTTTACCGAAATGGCGTTTTCAGCTTGGGCTCTATCAACAGCTCTCGACGGGTCAGAGGACAACAAGATCTACTGCTTCCAGCCAGATGGACCAATTGGGACGCAAGGGCAGGACCTTCTCCGTGAATTCAGAGCCATCGCTTTGATGACGAAGACGATGGATTTTTTGACAAGGAAGAAAATGCCATTGCCGATCTTGAAAACATCTCGAATGACGATGAGCTAATAGTTATGGCTACCGATTATTAATTATTACCGATTATCGAAAGTTCCGTTATTAAAATCTCATATTCCTGGAGTCTTTGAATAAAGAGTTTTCTCCTTCATCTGCTTCTTCAAATTTTGTTGAATTAGTTGGTATAGGATCACAGAATTAAAAGATGCCTGTCTATTTTTTAACCACACTCTCACCTTTGGGGATGCCCGTTTATTGGAGGGTGCCCGTCTATTAAAGGGTGCCCGTCTATTAGAGGGTGCACGTCTATTTTTCAACCCATCTCTGGGGGTGCCCGTCTATTAGAGGTTATACGGTATGCTTATGTGTTAAATTGACATCCCCGAGGTTACTAATACCAGTAGCACATAGGATTCTTGTAGTACAATAAAAGTTTACTACAATAAAGGTTACCAAATCATTCAGCAGAACTGTTTGTTCTGCGTTTTCTACACTTTCTCAAATCAATAAAAAGGAATCTTTACAGCTTTTTCGTCGTATGTGCTTGGACTTATTCTGTTATATCAATCTATTATCTCTCCCGCAAATTTTCTCCTTATTCAACATTAATATATTCTCTTCTTAACTTCCTCTTTTTACATGCTTTTTTTTACAAATGCACACTAACCGCCAAAAGTGCGGCATTTCAATTGGAAATGCAAAGTGGAAATTCCTGGATGTTTTGTGTGACTCTGCTCCACTGCTCTTTAATTATTTACTTTTGTTTATAGAAACTATTCTAGCGGCATATGAGTAGCATTTTAGCTTGTAGTAGAACTGCAACCTACAGTTGTTTAATTATTGCTTTTGTTTTGTCATTCTGATTATCTGTTTTGTATTTTAAATGCCGATTTATTTGTGATTTCAATAAGTTATTTGCAGTGATTATTGTTCATTGCTAATGACTGTTTAGCTTGTCTTATTTATTCAGTGGTTATGCCTTTATGTCCAACCATCATCATCCAGGTGGAGAAGCTCAAATTAAAAGTGATATGCGTTGGAGCTTGAAACTGTGTCTACTACTGCTGATTGGATGTGCCGTGGTCTATGTTGTTTACGACAATAATATTCTGGGCGATGAATATCAGGTGTTTTTGATCAACAAATTGTACTTATTGGATTCGGAGCCGGGTTTTTTTTACCGATTTAAGAATAGTGTCCAAACATCTTTTAAGTCATTTTTATATGCTAAAAACAATAAAAAAGTTGCCCTCTGGCAGTTTCATACAAAAAGTTGACTTTTAAAAAAACTTTTGCTCAAAATTTAACTTGTTGCCTTAGTAACCCAAGGAAACCACCTTTTATTGGGGTATTCTAGCACCTTTTGGTCACTGGAGCTTGGCAAAAAGATCCTCTAAATGCATTCTTGATCAAGAGTCTTGCTTGGATTCATGTCTAAGGTAAGTAAGTGCGCGCATCTCTAACTCTCAAGCCCCTGCGCCCCCGAAGAAGGCACAAGGGGGTTGGTGACTTGGGGTTCAGATGCACACACACACATACCTTAGAGAAAAAATTACTCGTAAGTTACTCTGGATACATGAAAATAACATGCATACCACAGTTTCTTTATGCGGTAGGCCCCAGTTGCCAAAACTATGTTCAAATTTCATCATTTTAGGGTATTTAATTACCCTGTGAGGTTGGCATACCTTGGGTTACCAAGGCAAAAAGTCAAATTTTAAGAAAGAAAAAAATTTCAAAAAGTTCATATATGAAATTGGCAGAAAACTTTTTTTATCGTTTTTAGCATATGAAAATTACTTAGAAGACGTTTGAACACTATTCTCAAATCGGTAAAAAAATTACGGCCACCGAACCCAATAAGTGCCCAACAGATTTTTATAGGAAAATTCGCGGCTAAACTGTCTCAGTGCCCCTGTCTCTAAACACCGCCACAGCTACCACGTGGGTACCACCACCTAAGTACAGTCGGCTTTCTCCATAGTGATCACCCAAACATCGTTTTAGCATTTTTATCAAAACTTAACAAATACCCTAAAAATTGACATTTTACTATTATCAAACCTTCTTTAGAATGCTTAAATAAGTGCAAAAACATATTTTGGAAACCAAAAAAATATGTTTTTAAATCGCACCAAATGGACGACCACTTGGTTTGGTGCAGGGATTTTACGAAAGTGAATAGAGCCGATTACGGTTTATCGAGAGTCGATTGTAATTCGATTTTCGAAAAACATGAAAGCCCTTCTTATGGCCATGCTTAGGCTTATTAACTTTGACTACTTTTCAAGCTCTGGACTCCCCAGCAACTATTCTCAAGTGATGATCCATCCGAATCACTTCCAAACTCTTCTGCTGACCCTCTGATAAGGTTTTTTGATCCAATGGAGGATAATCTAGCCAACTCTACTACTTTGATCCAAGGTCGACTACTTTTTCTTGAAAGACTTAGGAATGCTCTGTTTTGTTTAGGCAGAAGCTTCGGCAACACCTCTCTACTTCCAGAAGGTGATCATGTGTTCAACTTCCAAGACCCATCTGTCGAAAGTTGCCCTTTGTTACCTCCTAACCTGGTAGGACCTATTCGGGTCTGGATGGACACACCTCCTATGGACAAACTAGAACTTCTCTACCCAAATCTAGCTCCAGGTGGTCATGGCCAGCCAGAAAAGTGTAGGGCAAGGTTATAAAAATTGTTTTTTTTTCAAAAATTATGACCATGAAATTAAGGCATCGAGTGGCGATCATTGTTCCTTACAGGTGTTTTTTTTTTAAATTTTTTTGTTAAAATCATTATAAAAATCTCAGCCAATAAAGTGTTAAAAAGGCTAAAATTTTACTTAAAAACTCTCAGCACCAAGACATCTGCTCAACTTTTTTCTCCTCAACCATTGAGTCATTTCAAGTCTCAGGATGCATATTTGACCTATTTTTACAGAATCTTTAGTTCTATTGGACAATGGATACCAAAAATTAGCCTCAGTCACCCCATTGTTTTTTACAGTTTTTAAAACTTTTAAAGTTACATTCTGAAAACACTATTATAAAAGCAAAAGATCAAGGCAAAAACTGTAAAAAAACAGCAGGGGAACCAAGGCAAGTTTTTGGTACCCATTTTATAATAGAGCCAAACCCTTTAAGGTGCTATTATTTGATTTTGCTGCGGCACACATCAACCACAAATACCGCAGCATTTCACTAATTTTTCGGAAAAATGAAATACCCCGTATCAATTTTGCAAATGGCACAATGCAGCAGCGACTTGAATTTTCGAAAAAGTTAACAATATAAAAAGGCATGGGTAAAGAACAGTGCAATTGTGACGTACTCAGGAAAATTTCAAGCCTTTTTACAGGGATCGGTTGACCCATTTGAGAACACTTTTACACAACCTCCACTCTCTACTCAACAAACAACAGCTGGACTATGGAATATTTGTCATTGAGCAGGTCAGCAATCAAACTTTCAATCGAGGCAAACTCATGAATGTGGGTTTTGCGGAGGCTATGAAACAATATGACTGGCAGGTAGGATAATTACTTCCAGTTGTTGCATAACATTTGAGTGTAGTTTTGCGAAATTGTAGTGCTTCATATTCCACGACGTGGATCTACTGCCAGAAGACGACCGAAATATCTACTCTTGTCCGGACCAGCCCCGTCATATGAGTGTGGCAGTCGACAAGTTTGGATACAAGTACGATTTTAAAAAAATATATGCAGTCAACCCTCGATAAACTGGGGGCTGGCCTGGGGTATATTGAAGGACCATCGCCGTTGATGACAATGGCAATTTCAAGTTTCTGAATTTGCGGGGAACAGCTTTTTAGGACGAAAATGCGGAAAATATTTTTTCGAGTTACCGTATTCTCTCTAATAGGCGAGCCGACCCGTCTATTTTTCAGCCCCCTCTACGAGGGGCCTGTCTATTAAAGAAGGCCCTTCTAATAGGGAGCGCCCCTTCTATTTTTCGATGCATAGAAATTTTATTCCCAAAAAGAATTCAGCCATTAGAACATAGCAACATTGTCAACAAGCTTCTTCACACTTCCAACTTTGCATCTTTATTAAGCACTTAAACAAACAATTTGACACTCAATGAACGCACTTTGTAATTCTTTTTATCGTAGTTTTAAAAGAGAAGTTTTGTAATTTTATAGTTTTATCAATACCACCTCGACCCCTCGGAAAATTAGAAATTGAGTGTTTGGTCTTAAAAGAAAGCCTACAATGTGCTGAGTACTATAGTATGTTAGTAGTCCAATAGACAAAATAGTAGTCCCAAGGTATTTTAGTAGCTCAATTATGTAAAAATCTGAAAAAAGGATAAAGGGCTGCACCGGAGGGGAAGGGAATAATAAAGAACCCAATTTTTAGACCTTTTTTGGCTGTTTCACCGTGTTTTTCAACATGGGCCGTGGAAAAAAGAGCCTCTATATGCATTTTATGATCAAGAGTCTTGCTCGGAATTATGTCTAAGGTAAGTGAGTGCGCGTATCCCAAATCCTCGAGCCCCCTGCGTTCCCATCGGGGGCGCAAGGGTCTTGGAGTTGATCTTTAATCTTTCATTTTGATCTTTCATAAGCTCAGCTAACTTCTTTTTTTCCTGCGCCATTTACAACCATAGTGACCGCGCCGTCCTCCGGGCCCGTCCCGTCCCCGTCTCCGTCCGGACGGCGCCGAAAGTGAGACAGTCGGACGGCCGCCGTCAAAAATAAAAATTAGACGGCCGGCCGCAGGCGGCGAAATTGGACGGCCGGCGGATGGCGTGATTATTTTTCGAAAGACGGCCGGTCGGACGGCCGGTCGTGAAAAGTCAGGACGGACGGTGGACGGCCGGTGAAAAAATAAAGACGGCCGGCAGATCGCACGGTGGGAAAAATTGACTGCAAGGTGATAAGTAGTATATCGCAATAACAATTTTGAAAACTTCCAAAACTTTTAAACGTCAATAATAAATGTGTAACCACTGATAACTAATCCAGAATACATGCACACTGCAATAAGAACAGCCGGTCGAAGACGGGCGAAAAAATTGACTTTGGACGGCCGGTGGACGGCCGGCAAAAAATTGGGACGGCCGGTAGACGGCTGGAATTTCAGAGGACGGCGAAATATTGGACGGCCGGCCGAAGGCCGAAAATTTTTTATGAAGGACGGCCGGTTGGACGGCCGGCCGAAAAATCTAAGGACGGCCGGTCGGACGGCCGGCAAAAATCAAGACGGCGGACGGGACGCCGTCCAATTTTCGTTTATCGCGGTCACTATGTTTACAACTTGCTTCGACCAGTACAGTCGACTCTCTCCATAGTGATCACCCGCCATAGTGATCGTGATCGCTCTCCATAGTGATCAGATTTTGGCGGTCCCCGCTATATGATCAACGCTCGCCATAGTAATCAAAACAAAATTTGGAAATTAAAATTTAAAAAACCCCAGCAGCTTGTTTTTAATATTGTCCTTGTCCTGAATATGAAGAACACGACTGATTTATTCGGTGCCAAAAAACCATGTAATTTGTACAAACAAAATTATTACTCAAAACTTTCAAATTTAAACGATTTTTTCAGTTATTGACTTACTGTGGGCAACATGCCTTTAGGGGGCCCGTCTATTAGAGAAAATACGGTATGCCTTTAAAATTTAAATTTCATGTATTAGTCGAGGCAAATCTAATGTAGCCAATAATAGGTTATAGTTCAATAAAATACGGATACATCGCCCGATCTGGCATGCTCAACCAGCGTTGGGCTCGACCAGTCGATAATTCTAAGTTTTGAACAAATTTTAAAATAAATTCGCAAAACATTTTCGGTTCCTGCGAATTAAATGTCCCCGCGAATTAAAAAATTCGAAATTGTTATTGCCATCAACGGCGATGCTCATTTAAGGGGGTGTACGGTCAGTTCGCCCGTTTTTTTTTCAAACCAATAAAGTAACCATTTTTGTCATGAAAAGTATCTTTGTTATTTCAAAATTTTTTCTACGAGCCAGTCTCGATACTCCATAAGCCGAAGGCCAAATGGCAAACTATTATTTGTGGTTTTCGAGTAACCCCTGTGCAAACCTTGTTTTAGCATTTTTATATGCCTTTTAGTGTCTCGGGTTTTTGAAAGTTAGACCAAAAGTTAGACAAATCTCGAAATTTTGATCGGGATCACGACGGGATCCCAAATTTTTTTAGCCTCAATCCCGATCCCGAAATCCCTCCCGAGGCCGAATGCACAGTTCTTATTGAGAGTGTAGGGGTGCCAAATTGTGGTTGACTGCAGTAAGGTTGATGCAATAAAAAATGGCGATTTTTGAATTTGCAGGCTTCCTTACGGAACCATATTTGGTGGAATCAGTGCAATGACCAAACAACACTTTAGAAAGATGAATGGATTTTCTAATGATTACTGGGGCTGGGGTATGATTGTATTCGACTTTGACGGTCCGGTAAATTTCATTATTCAGGTGGCGAAGATGACGACATTTCCACACGGTCTGCACATACATAATATTTAGTGCTTGCTTATATAATCTTATAAAAATGGTTTAGGGTGGTCTTAGCCGGATACAGCATCAGCAGATATCCCACAATAATCGCTCGTTACAAGATGATTAAGCATCACATTGAAGCAACAAATCCTGTCAATAAGTATTTTATTTTCTTACACCGTCAACTTTGAATTTTTATTGCGCCGAAGAAAAATATTGGTAGTGTGGATTCTTTTATTAGCTAAAAAATACTTCAGGCTGGTATTTAAACTTTCCAAAATAAGTACATTAAAAAACAATTGACCTCGTGAAAAATAAATAAAAAATTTCGTTCGTATTTCCTCTAAAAGCCCCCTTCTAATAGAGCTGTTTATTTGGGTTTCCTAGCTCCCAATAACTATACCAATTCTGCTTTTTAGAATTTGGATTTTCACCCAAAAGTCTCGAGATCGACCCGGAATTTTCCCGATTTTAGGAGAGTCGAAAATTAGAGCCCTCAAGCTCCATTAGAGGAAATACGGTAATAGGAAGCACTAAATGTTTAGAAAATTTTCACTATCACTTCTGTTAAATTTTTCTAGCCTTTCTAGCTGTCGCATTTGTGTTTTACGCCAAAGCAAAGAACAAAAATATTTTCTTGAAAATTTTGGTGATCGTCTTCTTTAATTTCCGGCCGAATACAGCATCAGCAGATATTCCACTATATAGTATGTCTTTTTAGATGTCGGTTCACCATTATGCGATACACTAAGAGAAGGTGGAAAAAGGACGGTCTGTCCAATCTCAAATACGAAGTGCTTTCATTGGAGTTCCATCGACTTTACACCAAAATAAAGGTGGATTTGTTAGAAGGCGAGTCAAGAAAATGGTTAAAAACACAAAATCTTGGTAGGAATTGCTAGGTTTGATTAAAAACTTTGTGTTTGCACGATGGTACGCAAAATAACCCAAATTGATCATTTTTGATTATAATTAAAAGATAATTAAAAATTTCACTAGTTTGTTTTGCCTCTTGGTACAGTTTCGGTTTTTTTGTAAACGTCAAAAGCAAAGTTGTAGAGCAGAATCTCCTGAGCAACTTTGCTTTTGAACGCCGCGAATTTCCGGAAAAATCGAAACAAAGAGGCAAAACAAACTCACAAAATTTTAAATTATTTTTAATTATAATAAAAAATAATCAAATTTAAATTTTTGGGCAGCGAACGATTGCACGAAATCAAACTGCGCATATGCAGATTGCGCTAAAATCAACTTACCGGATTTCCTGTTAAAAACCGGCATGTCGGATTGTTAGAGATAACACAGTACGCAAGTGAAAACAGCACCACGGTTTTGATTGAAAATGTATGGTGTAACATTAGTCCTAGCAATCTTCAGCCTTATCAGCATTTTTTGCAATCTGCATTTGCGCAATTTGATTTTGCGCAATCATTGGCTGCCCAAATTTTTGCCTACCATGGTTTGCACCCTGTGTTTAAATCATAACCTAAGTCGCAGGTTCGATTCTCAGCTGAAATTTTTTTATTTTCTTCAAATTGTTAAGATATTTCTTTACTAAAATATTCTTTATGTAAAAAGGTACCTTTAGCTTATCTTAACTTTGTTTATTTCCTCAGGAATTCGAATTTATTCAAATTCCTAATTGCTGAGATATGAGTGCACGTTGGAGTAGCAACATTTCCAGGCGAACACTGTTCAATTTATGCTCATATATCAGGAAATAAGAATTTAAATAAATGGTGATGTAGGATTCGTGAAAAAATTTTGCATAATACGGTAACACAGAATAAAACTATTTTGCGAAAAGTTACAACCGTACTTCCTCTATCAACTCCCCACCCACTAATAACTCCCCACCCTGTTTTTTGACTAGGATTTCAGAGTTAGGGCCATTTTTGATTAACAATTACAAGCTTTTTTAGCGGTTGAAAAATAACTCCCCATGGAGAGTTAATATAAATATAAAGTAGAAAAAAGTTCGAAATGCTGACTGAGAATCAAACTTTATTGAAAACATTCCAGTATTACTTTTTTGTCCACTTTCCTTTATTAGTATCATCCTGCCTCCTTGTTTCAAAAGAAAACTTCTCTTATGTAATGAGATCAGTAGTTGAAAATATTTTAGCAAAAAATTTGTTCAGCAAAGTATAAAAATACCGTATTTTCTCTAATAGAAGCCCACCCCTCATTTTTGACTAGGATTTCAGAGCTACAATTTCAATATTTTTACAGGATTGAAATGTATAAGTACATGGAATTTAATTGGAGAAAATGCGATATGTGTTTGGTACTTATTGGGCTGGTGGGCCCCCTAAGAATGGTTAAGAACTAAGAACTGATTTTTTTTATTTTCTCTTTGTTATATTCCACACAATAAATAAATTGATTGATTTTTTGCTGAATTTAAATATAAAAGTAGTCTTTAGCAGACTACTTTTTACTAGTCTGTAGCAGACTAGTTCTTAACCATTCTTAGGGGGCCCACCAGCCCAATAAGTACCGTTGTTTTCACTCAACAGAAATTTCTAATAGTTGTAATGAATAATTGTCTTAGCTGGTCTGTTTATTCCTGTGTTTGTGTATCTGTGATATATGTTGGATTCTGTATTCTCTATACTCAACTTCTATAGTAGTTGCGCACAACAAAAATTAGTTGTAACTGTGATGAATTTCTATGGTTTTCGATTGAATGTTCCCTGCTGTCTTGCCTACAATACGCTAACTACGTTCTATTGTTATTCTTAGGTTTTTGAATTATGATTTGTTGATTTTGTGTTTGGTTGAACACAACTCGTTTACACATTTCTTGTTAATAGTGCTAAATAGGGTTGCATTCGGTCAGTTTTTTTTGGATCGGTCGGTTTAAAAAAAATGGTTTTTTTCAAAGCCGGTTTTCGGTTTCGGTTTATTTGCCAAAAACCCGGTTTTCGGTTAACCGACCGAATGCAACCCTAGTGCTAAACCCTTTAAAAAACCACTAAAATTTTTTTGCTATAAAACTATTTTGATATGAGGCTGACTTTCTTTTGGTCCCCAGGGGTGGCTTTATATCAAGGTTCGACTTACACTTTTTATGGCGCAAATATTATTTGGCCCAAAGATACTTTTTTTTTGGCGCAAATAAGGGTATCCCTGAAACTGATAACATGGACAACTCAGCTATTGGACAACTGATCTTCGGACAACTGGCACATATACGACTGAGATGATACAAAATTGGCCCAAAAACAATTGAAATAAAGAAAAATTGGTCTTAACACGATTTGTTTTTAGGACAACTGGGCAGCAGTATTGGGAATTTTCAAATTTCTCGTCCTCGTACCGACTTTTTAAAATCGCTCGTACTCGTCTTTTTCTCGTCCTTTATGTTTTTACTCGTAACTTTTACTGAAAAGCAAAAAAGTAATTTTTTATTAAAAGTTTATACACTTTTGCTTAAATGCTTATATATTTTTGTTGTTCAATGATAACAGAACACGATTTCCTCAAAGTAATTTCATGATTTGACTGTTTCATTAAAAAACTACAAAAATAGGTACATTGCAAATTTTTTTCGCCCATTGTGAAGTGAGATCTCTGAAAAGGCTAGGTATTAAATTTCTGGCTTTGCTTGGCATTTCTATTGCCACTGACCAAACAGCTCTTCTTTTTAAGGATGACGATGAAATAGCTTAACGCATTGTTGATTATTAGGAACTTGTTTACTTGGGGGGGGGCCTTTTTTGGTCAACTGTGGATGGTGTTCAGACGTCTCCTAAGTAATTTATACGCTAAAACCGATAAAAAAGTTCTTCCCAAACAATTTCCGTACTAAAAAGACATGTTTTGAAAAAAAAATTGGTTATCGAAGGTTGACCAACTGCCTTGGTCCTCCAAGGTAGGCTGAGCGAATGAGAGCGGTGTCTAAAAAAATTATTGAGATATTTCCACTACGTTTTGGTTGCTGGAGCTGGGCAAAAAGAGTCTTTAATGCATGTATGGTCAAGAGTCTTGCTCGGAATCATGTTAAAGGTAAGTGAGTGCGCGCATCTCTAACTCTCAAGCCCCTGCGCCCCCGAAGAAGGCACAAGGGGTTGGTGGCTTGGGGTTCAGATGCACACACACACATACCTTAGAGAAAAAATTACTCGTAAGTTACTCTGGATACATGAAAATAACATGCATACCACAGTTTCTTTATGCGGTAGGCCCCAGCTAGCAAAACTATGTTCAAAATCCCATTTTCCGGTATTTTTGAGGATATGAAGGTACTTTTTTGGGTTATTTAGCTCAGGGGACCAAGGCAGTTGGTCAACCTTTGATAACTAAATTTTTTCAAAACATGTCTTTTTAGTACGGAAATTGTTTGGAAAGAACTTTTTTTATCGTTTTTAGCGTATAAAAATTACTTAGGACGTCTGAACACTATTCACAGTTGACCAAAAAAGTAAACAAGTAAGTGCCGATTATTATCTAAAGAGTCAACAATCAGTTCAATTCTATTTCAATCTTTCTTTCGCCCCTATAACTGACTAGAGGATTGGATCAGACATTTATTGAACCTCTATAACCATAACGTTTGATCAGTCTTTCTTCCACATACCATTATTAGCAAAAAGTGAAAAAATCTGAAACAAATGATTTAATAAGAAAATAAAATTTTTGCTTAAATATTGTAGAAATAATAATACTTTTCATAAAAAAACCTTATCGCAAGAAAAAATTTTAATAAAGAAAGTTTGAGTTAAAACAAGTCGTCTTTATCTTTCGTCTTCATCCTTGCCCCTTCGTCCACGTCCTCGTACTTGTAATTTTTTGAGCCTCGTACTTCGTCCTCATACCTCTTTTTTGAAGCTGCTCATACTTCGTTCTCGTAGTACGAGGACTAAGACGAGCACGAAAGACGAGGATGAGTTCCCAACACTGCTGGGCACAAATGAAACTCAGCTTTTTGACATTTGGGCGGGAAATAATTCGACTGTTTGAACATTTGTTTTCTGTACTTCTGAGCTATCTTTTTCTTTGTTTTGGTTAGACTTACCTGTTTTACATTCAATTCTTTGTTTATTCAATAAATATTTGTCTGTCTTCGTCAGTGCTGGTTGCAATATTAGTCTTTGGATATCCGAGATTTGAATATCCACCTAAATTCCCTGAATAAAATAAAACCCGAGAAAAAATCACAAAAAATCAACAGGATAGACCAAGGCAAAAAACTGTCCTCCTCTCTTATAGAGCCGAATAAGCTTTAAAATGAGGTATAACTTGCCTAATAACAAGAATAAAAATGTTTAAAAATTGTATCATTAAAAAAAATTAAAAATTTTACATGGGTCGAAAAGACCCATTTTGCCGTCTCTTGCTTTTTTCCTCTTGTGTGTTTCAGGTGCATTGCGGTGGCGGTGGACTAATAAGGCGGCGGTGGCGGCGCCCGTGGCGACGGCGGCTTTTAATAGCGCCGCAATTGAACTTATTTTAATAAAACTTGTTTTGCAAATTTGTGACAAGCGTGGCTGCAGCGAAAAAATTTTTATATCAACGCGAAAGCCGGCGGCACCACCGGCGGCGGCGGCAAAATATGAGGTGCCACCGGCGGCGGTGGCGGCGGTGGCGGCGGTGGCGGCGGAGTAGCGGCCGCGGCGGCGGCGGTGGCGGCGGCGGCGGTGGTGGTGGTTTTTCGGAGATGCACAACTATGCTCATAACATACTATGACTCTTTGGCCAGCGAGAAAGGTATCGAAGTTTTCATGTGTGCGGTAAGGAGCTAATCGACTATCGCTCATAGAAATTCTCACACCATTATCATAGCCTGTTTTCTTTCGGCACACTGGACATACCATATTTCAGATCTAACAAACATCAAATTAGTTTATTACTCGTAAACAATCTGCTACAAAATTCCACTGAATAAATTTTTTAGCTCAAGAGGAGAAGGAGAATTACACAAAGGAATTTGCAATACTAATAAATAACCATGAACAATAACTAGAGGTTCAGACAACTGGTTCAGACAATTTTATTCTAAAATTTATTTACAGATACACAAACAGCAAGAAAATAAAAATGTGTAGAGATCACTTCAGCGCTTGTTTTTCTTTTGCTCATCCATCTAAAGGCACCCAAAACACATAAAAAAGAAAAGGCGCTGAACACATAAGAGAAACTTATCTAACACAACACCTGAAGCACTCAGTTTTTGAAGTCGAGGCTGAAAATAAGTAAGAACTGTCCGCATAGTACAGTCAAACCTCGATATAGTGGCCCCGATATAGTGGCCCCTCCAATATAGTGGCCCCCTGAGCTCGATTTGGTTGGTTAAATCTAAAAACTTAGATAAATGAACCCCCAATATAGTGGCCCTCAATATAGTGGCCCCTTCAATATAGTGGCCCCCGGGCCTGGTCCGCGCTAATTAAAAGACCCCAATATAGTGGCCCCCTAATATCAATAGCAATGCAATTTACAGCCAAATTTATTTCAAGGAAGAATAACAACTTGAGTAAACTCTAATGGTTAGATGTGAAGAAGCTAGTGATTACTGGCAGCATTTGTTTTTTTCGCGCTCTTCGTAGAAGTAGTCATCTATTGCATCGCTGTGACGGAGAACGGTAAGATCAGCAGACTTCTCTTCCATGTACTGACGAACGAATTGGAAATACCTTTGTTCTTCAAGACGACTGATCGGACGTCGCTCTACTTCAACTTCTACGGTTTCTAGAATTTCACTGCTAATGCTTTTGCCAGAGCTAAATTGATTGCCAGAGCCATGGTGTTCCGACAAATCTTCGACAATTGCTGTTGCCATTCACGAAGTGATCCGAAGTCGACGGCTCCGGCTTCCCCTTGGCGATCCTTGAACTTCTCAAGCCATCCTCTGCTCGCTTCAAAATCGATGATACCAAGCTCAGCTGCAATAGCCAGGGCCTTTTCCTAAAAATATGGCAGTATCTTTATCACAAGTAAATCAAATAATTAAGCAAAATCTCACCTGCAACATCTGCTTACTGGAGTGTTTTGACTACTGAATCAAATCATGGACTCTTTGTGGGCACTGCTACAGATGGAATGTACAAGTGTCAGATCTACACACAACTTCAACCTACTTTTAAATTTGATGACGAAATACATGTATCGAAGGTTTCAATTCAAGCGCTCTTGGTGGTAACAGTCATATCGGAAGAAGATGCTCAAGTTTTCAGCGACACAGAAAACTTCAAGATTGTTGATGCTAAAGAAATTGATGAGTCAGATTATCCTGAAAACTCAACGTAGTTATGAAGCGATTATCTGTGTTATATTTTTTATAGTTATTGTTACAATAAATAGTGAATCAAAGGTTCAGTTTTTTAATGTATCAAATTTCAACGCCATTCGCTTTGTTGAGTTCCACGTTAGTATTTTTTTTAAAACATCTACACGAACTGAACTTAGAAATAAAACGAAAGTAATTTTGCGTTGAAAATGTACTGGGAAGATTAAAAGTGTCGTATCTTGAGCGTACCTAAAAAATTGAATATTTAAAAATTCACTAGAGTTCTTCAACAGGCAACAAATTTCTAGATAGTTAACAAATAAAATTTAAAAAGTTCAACTGCTTCAAAAAATTATGTCTGAAAAGCAATCGCAGTGAAATTAAGCGCCCAACGGGCGCAGCTACACTCGTATATATAAATTGTTTATTTTGTTTTCAGACACGGATTTTTATCATATTAGAACCATTTAAAATTTGGGTTATTTCATTGTTGTATGATTTCTTAAAAAGATTTAAGAATGAAAACAATATTCTATATTTATACAATTTTTATTTTTTATTTAGAAGTACAAATATTTATGCCACGGACTTAGAATGTCTTTTTTCTAACAGTATTTACAAGTGGTTGAAGCCAGTCAAATAAATAAGTCTCAAAATATAATCACAATAGGATGAATGTTTAGGTTGTTTGGGACGCATTTATTTACATAGTTCTGCAGCGGATCGCACCGGTATCTTCGCCATGAGCTATTCTGCCCATCCTTTGCCAGTCGAATTCTTCGAATATTGAGTTGGACAGCTAAAATATTAGTGTTAAAACAACTTGCTAAAACTCCTTTACTGAAAAGGCATAAAGTGCACTTGGTTTTTAAGGGTGCAATATAGAGAGAACGTGTGTTAAATAAAATTTGCACGGAGTTTTATTATGATTTTCTTATTTACCATCGTTTTTAAGGAATATGCCGTACAGTCGAGTCTCGATATAGTGATCACACAAGGGACCCCTCACAGGTGATCACTATATAGAGTGATCCTTATATAGAGGTTTACTTCATCTAAAAATGACTGGGCGAATACTATAGAGAAACTTCCCATCGGAATCTATATTTTCATTAAGTAATCAAAACAATGACGATTGTCTTGCTACCATTGTGGTTTTTACTCATTTTTGCCTTGGTTTTCTCTATGGTTTTTGGTCATTTTTCGACTTGGTCGTTTCTGTTAAACCTAAGAATATTGAATTTGAACATAGTTTGGTTAACTGGGGTCTACCTCATAAATTAACTTTGGTATGCATGCTTTTTCATGCATCCAGAGTCACTTCGAGTGATTTGTGTCTAAGGTATGTGGGTGTGCTCATCTCAATTTCAAGCTCCCTGCGCCGCTGAAGGGTTCAATAGAGATGACCAAGTCGAAAATGACTAAAAACTATAGAGGCGTCCAAGGCAAAAATGACCAAATACCACAGGGGATCAAGGCAAACAAATAATTTTTTTCGAAAAATGTCCTACTTACACTTTTTTCTTTAGGCCTAAAAAATGTTGAGACCTTGAAAAACGCACTTTTTGGGCTGGGCAAATAGCGTACTTTAGCCGTTTTAGCCTTAAAATTAGCAATGATCACTATATAGAGTGTTGTTTATACTGTTGGGACGATCACAGGTGATCACCATAAAGAGGTGATTACTATATAGAGACTCGACTGTAGTCCAGAAGAATAATTTCGATGACATCTACATATAGTATTTTTGTAGGATTCTCACGCTCCCAAATGTTAGTCACGCTTTTTAACCCACTTCCCGTTATAAATCTTTTTGTTCTAAACGTCTTTCAGAGTAAACCAGGGCGTAGAGTTCAGAAAACTCATCAGAATTGACATGTGATGCTTAAAATTTTGAGTTTTACCTCAAAACTTTGCAAAATCAGCCATGCTCAAGGAGGTCGTCAAACCTGAGACTGAAAAATTGTTCAAAATTAATGTTTCAGGCGCCAAATGGCGCCTCTTCGGTTTGTTAAGTTAATTATTTTTGAAAGATGGGTAACGATTTTTTGACAAAATTCTAAGGAAATTTCGTGGTCGATTATCTTATAGAAGTGTAATTAGAAAAAAGTAATTGGAAAAAACAGTTCGTCAAGGTTGAATTATAACAAATGCTTCAAGCGAAGAACAGAAAATAATATATTATAAATCGTTTCCATTATAAATCGTTTCCACAATTCATTTTCGAACCATAATTGCTTTAAAAAATTGATTGTAAAAGACGCATCCAGCTGCTGTCACCACGTCTTGTGCACCCATTTCTCAGCCGGACAGCCTTCATGCCTGAAAAACATCAAGCTAAAGATTGAAAAGCAAAAATAATGAAACATAACTTATCGCTCAATGTCATGCTCCACCGTTTGAACTCGCGATTTCATCCATTCGATGACCTTCGATCTCAGTGGTTTCTGGAGCCCTCCAAAATGTTGGTTGTATCGTGCATTCGAACCTGATAGGGAGATAAATAGGAACTGCTTCGAGATGTGGACACCAAATATTTTGGTCAAAAACGAAAGAGCCCACGCAGATTCAATGCCTTCAGATGATCCATATTACCTAAAAATAAGGAAATAATAGTAAAAACAAAGGAAACAAGTGATAGAGAAATAACACATTAGTCGCCATGAACACAAAAACAAAGGAAACAAGTGATAGAGAAATAACACATTAGTCGCCATGAACACAAAAACAAAGGAAACAAGTGATAGAGAAATAACACATTAGTCGCCATGAACACAAAAACAAATACAGAAAATGACTGACTGCGGATGCCTAAGCGTAAGCCAACCCCCGCCTAAGCCAAAAATTTAAAAAAAGTTTGAAAAAAAATCCTAAATACGGGAAATGTCTATATGCCAAACAAATTTACCAATATGAAATGATTCACAATTTCAATGAATTCCTGGTAATTTTTGACCAAAATATTTGGGGTCCACATTCCGAACCAATACCATAAATAAACGATAGGGAGATAAATTTTTTGGATGCCTAAAAAAGTTTATAGACAATCATACTCGCCACAAATATTTGAAATTCTCACCGATTCCTCCGTGTAGCTATGCCCTTCCGCACATGGTCACAGTTTATGCTTCTTCAACACTCCATTGCTCCCACTACGTTTCTGCGACTTGTCGATTCCTTCAATCGCTACTTCCCGGATGTAGAGAGGTATCTTCTGCTGGCAACTACTAGCAATTTATATGTTTTAATGCCTAAAGACTTCAAGAATTTAATCGTTCTATCTTACAGGAAACACGGCAAGTGCAGAATGCGATCATTTGAAGTATTATCGGGATGCACTCAAACGATAATGATCTACACAAAAAACATCAACATGAATGTTGCTTGCACGCGGTTAAATTGGCAAATTTTGCCGTTTCCGCCTAACGCCCACCAGATCTGGTATGGATCGTTTTTTTTTGAAAATGAAAAATAAAATGCTTTTTCTAATAAAAGAAGAATTTTTTGGTGGGCCCGTTTATCTGTTGTGTAGAGGTTTTCTTAGTAGTCTCTTCTGCGTCGAATAGTATATTACTTGTAAAATAGAGTAACTACTCGCGACTACTCGAAAGTTTTTAATGTAAAAGTTCGTCGACATTCGAAGAAATTTTTTGCTTTGCCTGTTTTTCTCTAAAATTTTGATCTTTTTTTCAAGGTTATAACATCATCAGGTAGCCCTGCGATTCTACTTTCTGATAAATTATCATTTATTGCATTATAAAAATGTGAAACAATAAGGTCAAAAGTAGAAGAAAGTCAGAATAATAATTTGGTTATCGAATATCACAAAATCAGACATCCGAAGAACATATCTGCAATGACCTCAAAAAGCCTAATTTCCACAGCGACTCTTTGAAAAAAAAAATTGTTTTTTTCTTCAGGCTAGTTAGCAAGTAATTTATTTAGCCTAGCATTTTTTTACCGTGTGTAAAACTAATAAATAGTGCTCATAAGAATGCTAAATAGTGCTCATTAGGAAGCCCTTTGTCTGGGCTTTCTAATGGTGTATCGTTTGCGTACATTCAAAAAAATTATCGAGGGTAGAAAATTAAATTCTGATTCTGAATCTGGAGTCTATTTTACGGCTAAACGACCTCTGTGCTAAAATTTCCCATCTTATATAGTATTTAGCATAGGTGGGTAGCGCTATTTTTAAAGCTATTGCTTTGCAGCCCGATTTTCAGCCACTTTTCTAAAACCGTGTCGGATATATTCTCGGAAAAATTAAGTACAACATTTTAGCTTCCTTTTAAAGCACAAACAAGTATAAATGAAATTGCTTAAATAAAACGTTTTTGTTGCCCTCCAAATTGGAGACGGAAATTAGCTTGGATTTTCCATACTCACTCTGACTTGAACCACGGTACCCGGATGGTACCTGAACCATTTAGATGGTACTTTAACAGCCTGGGATGTACCCCAACTACGTGAACGGTGCTTGAACTATCTGGAAGGTAATTCAGCCACTCAGTGGGCACCCGCCTGGAGGGTACGCTGGAGTGTTTTTAGTGTTCATGATGATAGACTTATTTTCACCAGGCGCCAATCCACCTTCTTAGTCAATATTAAACCCAAACTTTCAATAGAAAACTGTAGAGCAACAGAAGTGGCTGATATTTCTGATATTGTCAAGCAATGTTGGGCTCGACTAGTGGATCACAGCGTGTCAAGCGTCAGATCCAACCTCAAATTTAGTTTGAAATTATTAGTTTTGTGTCAAGACATTGCGATAATTGTTAGATACGATTTTTTCATTTTTTTATTAAATTTTTAAAGTTTCGTTATGAATTACTACTCTTAGAGATTAATTTGCATACTGCTTCTACCAATACCATCCGAATGGTTCAAGATTTTGAAAAATTTTTGAATGCGAACAAAAATAATTCGAAATATTATTGACAAAATTAGGTTGGTCCCGCGTGAATTCAAATTTCGCAAATTGTTGTGCTTACCGAGTTTCATGGCCTTTTTGGGAGGAGTTGATATAATGAACCACGGTTTATAAAACTGTTAATACGATGCACAAAAATTGAATTTTTTGTTTGGGTTTCTGAAACTATCTTGGTTGAAGTTTGTAGCCATATAGAGCCACTATATTATATAAACGATCTAAAATGTCTATTCTTTCAAAACAAGGTTCTTTGCTCCCACAATCTTTGATATTTGGATTGTTAGTCAATAAGATTTCTCAACACATATGCAATCTAGAAATTTATCAAACCGAAAATATATTTTGGCATTTAAATTTTGGCATTCCGTTGCAATATATTTTTTTAAAAAATATTACTTTAGCAAAACAATTGATTTTTTCAGTTTTCGCGCAAATAACGCAGTAATTTATTTCATAAAATGATGTAAAATGACCAGTATTGTTTAAAGGACCATGAAACTTGATAAGCACAGCGATTTGTGAAATATGAATTCGCGCGGGACCACCATAATTTGGAATTATTTTTTGTGTGCATTTAAATTTTGAATCTTAGTTATCGGTCAATATAAAACGGTTACTTGCTGTAGATACCGTATAACCTCTTTTAATCCCCCCGGGGGGATTATTTTTCAACCCTCCCAAAATCGGAAAAATTTTGGGTCGATCTCAAGATTTTCGGGTAAAAATCCAAAATCGAAAAAGCGGAACCGGTAGAGCTCGTGGCAGTTAAGAAAACGCAAAAAACAGATTTGTAAAATATTTAGTTTAAGCTGAGATATAGGTCTATAAAGTCAGGGGGGGATTATTAGAGGGGGGGGGTGATTAATAGAGGTTATACGGTAAGTGTAGAGCAATGGAAGTAGCCTAAATGGTCCGATCTGGCAATGTCAAGCGATGTTTGGCTCGACTAGTGGATGGTTCAAAATTTTGTACAAATTTTAAATGCAAACAAAAAATAATTCGAAAACATTTTTGACCAAATAATGATGGTCCCGCGCGAATTCAATCAAGTTGTAAATAGAGGTGTCGTCCCGTGCACATCAATATCAGTATTGTCCACGCCTGGATTTTACCAACCACCACATCAACCATCAACCGGTTAATAAAGTTGATCAACCGGTTGTCCACCGGTGAATCGACCGGTTTATAACGCCGGTTGATTGGCCAAGACTGATCATTACTGTTTAGAATACAGCGCACTCTCGGATTAACGTAATAGGTGAAAAGTTCGTTCCCGCTTAGGGTCCGCACATCTTTTTACCTCTATTTTTGAAGGCTTTTGTCAGTTCTGTTTTGACAGTCCAATGCTAAATATCGCAAGGATTGCGATTTTACCGATCATTTTAGCAGAAGAAAATAATTTTGACTCATTAAAGGCAAAAGCCCGCTCTAATGTAAATCCAATTACATTATGTAATTCAAAAAAGCCTTACGTTAAAGCGAGGTTTTGCCTTTTAAAAGTTTAAATAATTTTCTTCTGCTAAACGATCGGTAAAATCGGAATCCTTGCGGTATTTAGCATTGGACTGTCAAAAACGAACTAATAAAAGGCTTAAAAAGGTAAAAAAATGTGCGGACCCTAGGCGGGAACGAACTTTTTACCTATTATGTTAATCCGAGAGTGCGCTGTACCTGTTTTTCGGCTAATTTTACAACTAAAAAACTTTACATATAGCTTTTTAAGCAATCTACACTTATTACTCCCTCTTTTTGAATGGTTCTAGTCAAGAATGTTCGCGCAAGAGAGCTCGCGCAACAAAATCCAGCTAGATTTCATAGAGAAAACGTCTCCAGTTACAACTTTGTAGAATGTATGCAGCATAGCAAAACACTAGAAGTAACTTTTCGGTTTTAAAATAGCTAATTTTGACCAAAAAAAGACCAGTACTTGCCTGTTGGCTCCATCGCTCTGAGCCAGAGCTTGAGACTTTAAAAAAATTGTAAGAGCCTAAGTCCAAGATTACTTTTAACAATTAAAAGCCGGTTTGTGCTAATGGGATCGATTTGTTCAGAATTTCGCGCTGAAGTGGCCAAAGAACAAGCACAATATTTTATTATTTTTTGAAAAACCTATGAAAAAAAATTATTTCCTTCTTATAATCACCGAAAAATTGTTGGTATCACCGTTTATATTCCAGCACTTGACTGTAGCAGAGAGCGCAGATTCTGTTCATCCTTTTGATACCAAATGGTGACCAGGCGTTTTCTGGGTTAATTCAAATTCGCGCCTTTTTTGATGTTCTGTATTTTTAGGTTTTTAGAAGGTTAAGCTTTTCTCAACATTAACTGCCCCATATTTATAAAAAGAAAAATTTCTTGAGAAAACATGGAAATACCAGAGTTGTGAGATTTTCGGGAAAATTAGAAACTGGGAAATTTCCCGGAAAAATAGCAAATTTTCGGCGAAATAGAGAAATATAGTCAACATTCATTGAACAGTACTCGTTCTTTGATCAATATCTCATCCTGATTCAGCAAAAAACTTTATTGACACCAAAATAATACATCTACTGAAACAATACTTACCGGAAAGTTGAAAATGCAGAACGCCAAAAAAGGCGCGAATTCGAATTAACTCGGAAAAAGCCTAGTCACCAACAAATTTTTTTCTTTCTCTTGTTTGGTATCAAAATAATGTGCAGTTTCTGTGTTTTCTGCTGTAGTTAAGTCCTGAAATTCTAACGGTTAAAGCAAGGAGCATGTGGCATTTATAAGAAATAACTGGCTTCTTTGTTTTACAGAATTTTTGAAAAAGGCTGATTTTTGCAGGTTCTTCGATCACTCACCCAACTAAACTTGTATTTATTTGAAAATAAATTCTGAAGCAAATAAGTACTTTTCAAATGAAAGATACGATCAAATAATAAAAATAACCCAAAAATGAGAGTGTCCAGCAGTCAATCCCTTAAATAAGTCGCAGAAAAGAAATTCTTTCGAAACTTTCTCGCGCCTATCTTCTTCACCACAAAATTCTGAACAAAACGCTCCCATAAGCACCAACCGACTTTGAAGTGTTAAATCCTAGAGCAAAATATCGGAGCCAATGCCCAAATACATAATGATCTGATTTTTTAATCGAACCAATTTTCGGACCGATCTTTCTGAAAATATCGAAAAATCGTGTCCTGAATACAACGTCAAACTGAAAATCTCCGGAAACACAGAATTCAAAACAACAAAATTTTAAAATCGGACCGATTTTTATGCATTTGGGCACAGCTCCTCAGGCAATCACTAGTGAGGACCAAAAGTATATATTCTTATGTTTTTTGCCTCATTAACTCTGTTGTTTTTAGGCTCATAATGGTTGTGTCAACAGCATCTGTTGGAATCAGAGTGGATCTCTCTTAGCAAGTGGCTCCGACGATAGACACATTTGTTTGTGGGCTGAAGATGGTCGCTGTGTGCAGAAATTCATGTCTGACCACGCCAACAACATCTTCTCAGTGGCTTTTTTGGCGGAGCAACAAGACAGGCTTATCGTATCTGGTTGGAATTTTTTTTTAGTGATGTCAATAATTTTTGTAACTGCATCACAGTTATTCGGCATTATTGATATCACTGTAATTTTAAATTCAAAAGTTTGTAATGAATAGGGACCGGATTTTTATGGATTTCCATATTTTTTCTAAGACCTGTTTCGACATTATTAACACTTAAAACGATGTTTTACGATGGTTTGAACGTATAAAACGCCAAAAAAGTTTCCATATTTCCCATATTATATGGAGTTGTCCATATTTTGCAAATTTGGCCATATTTTTTCCATATTTCTCGATTTTTTCGTGAATTTCCATATTTTTGTCCATATTTTTTATTTTTTAGGAAAGATGTCAAAAATTCAGCTAAAGAAGTGGATTTCTGAGTTTCCGGAAGGCGTGTTTACAACCGATGGCAGGGTGGTGTACTGTCAGCCGTGCTCAAAGCAGGTTCGAGAATTTGTCTTAACTCTATGGCGACTCTTGGCTCTCTATTACAGGTGTCGTGTTCTGAAGTATTTCAGCTGAAACAACACAGCGCAACAGCTAAACATCAAAAAAGTCTTGAATCTTTTATGCGAAGCAAGAATAAGCAGCCGTTCGTGTCAGCTTCTCTGGAGAACGTCCGTGATTCCTTTGCGATGGATTTGTGCAACGCATTGATCGGAGCCAATATTCCGTTTTACAAACTGTCAAGTGCACCATTCCGTGGATTCTTAGAGAAGTATTGCAATCGTCTAATTCCCGATGAGTCTACTCTACGAAAAAATCACATGAAAGAGTCGTATCAAATTGTAAGTGCCAATGTTTTCTGTATTATTGGTTCATTTACTCTTATTCAGGTTAGGAATCGTATCAAAGCTTCAATTGGTACTTCGTATATCTGGGCCTCTGTGGACGAGACAACCGGTATGATGGGCAGATATGTGGCAAATTTAATTGTTGGAAAGCTTGATAGCCAAGGTACTATATTAATTTGTTTGCACGCTTAATATTTTGTAGTGTTATAGGGGCATCGCGTCCTTACTTGGTTTCGGTGAAGATGTTGGAACAAACTAATCACTGACAATTTCTCGCTTTGTGAATGATGGATTAAGTAAGGTTTCAGCTTGAATTACAAAGCCGCAACATTTTGATGTTCAGAGGACTTGCTTGCTGATGGAGAAAAGGAAAACAGATTGCTTTTGCTTGTCACAGATGCTGCATCTTATATGAAAAAGGCTGCGGATGTACTCTCTGCTCTATATCCCAAATGATACATGTAACTTGTGTGTGTCATGCATTGCATCGGGTCTCTGAACAAATTCGGTTTACATTTCCGGAAGTGAATGATCTTATTTCAAATACAAAGAAGGTATTTTTTAATATTTCACATGTTTTCTGCTTCATTTGATGCTAAGAATGGTTGTAGGTTTTACAAAAGCTCCGACACGCACTGCTCTGTACAAAGACGTTTGTGGGAATCTTCCATTGCCTCCTGAGCCTATTCTTACGCGTTGGGGTACTTGGATCAAAGCCGCCTTATTCTATTCGGAAAATTTCCAACAAGTGAAATCGGTAGATATGTATTATATGGTTTATTTTTAAACATCCAGTTCATAGGTTGTTGAGAGACTGAATCCTGGTGATGCCGTTGCCATTCAATGCTCAATCAAAGCTTTTAACCGAGTCGATATTGCTCAGAAGCTGGCTTACATTAAGTCGAATTTTGCACTGATACCAGACGCGATTACGAAACTGAGAAAAGTGGAATGCCTCTAATTGAAAGCCTGAATATTTTATCGCAACTTAAGACAGCGCTATCTACTGTCCCAGGTTGTACCGTTGCGTAAAAATTTATTTGAAAAATTATCTATTCCGGTTCTAGGTGAAATTGGCCAGCAAGTACGGGACAAATTGAAGTATGTTTTGGATAAGAATCCCGGAATCAATCGCCTTTCAGAAATTAAAAATGTGCTAGAAGGCAGAGAAAGCTGTTTGAATATGGATCCAAATATGATTGCCTCTATGAAATTCGCTCCAATCATGTCGTGCGATGTCGAGCGTTCATTCAGTGTGTACAAAACTTGCTAGCCGAAAATCGAACAAATATTACACCCGAGCATCTTGAAATGTATATGATTTGTATGTGTGAAGTGAAAAAATAAATGAATGTATGTTTCCATATTTTTCCATATTTTAAAAAATTTTCCATAGTTTGACCATATTTCGCCATTTTTTCGGCCATATTTTATGGCCATATTTTGCAATTTCTTGGCCATAAAAATCCGGTCCCTAGTAATGAAATATATATTTTTTTAGCCTCCGCGGATCGTTCTGTGCTGCTCCATGATCTAAACCAGGTAAGCACTGGTCAGTCCTCACATGTGCAGAGGTGGGACTGTGACAACAGGGTGAAAAGGTACTTCAAGATGTAAAATTACAAAATTTTGGACAAAAAGAGTTTTCATTTTAGGTTAGCCATTACAGGTGGCTTTCCCAAATTGTTCTGGTCGGCATCAGAAGATGGTGTTTTGAGGTTAGCATTTTAAAAGTTTTAAAAAATTCGCTACGACAAGAGTGGTGACCGGTAAAAGGACTATTTTTGTGTTTTAATATAAAAACAAATTTTTTTGCCCTTAAAAAATATATTGTGAGACCTTGTAGTAAGCAAAAGGTCTTGAGTAGAAAAATAGGCATCAGAAGCGCACATTGAAAATATTGAAATACGATTTAATTATTTAAAGATGAGCCTTACCTATCGAAAAATACGGATAAGAAAATAAAAACAGTAGTCGAAAATTCCACGTACAGACCCCCTTTTTTTGCTGGTCCCCGCCTTAAATTTTCAAAACGCACGCGCATGACCTTTTAAAGCTAAATGGTCGCTATTTTTTAAATATCAGTTGCCCAACTTATGGTCATATCCAGGGTGGCCAGCATAATTGCACGTTTCGGAAAAGAGGACGCCAGCGCCAGGCTTTTAAAAATTTCGGCACCGGGCATTTTCAAATTTTGGCGCCGAGCGCCAAGGTATAATCAGGGCGCCGGCTGTGGCGCCGGTACTTTTGTTAATAAATTGACGTTTTGTAATTAAATATACATTATTTTATCTTAATATTACTGAACTTAGAAAAAATTAAAGAAAATTTTTAAGAAAGTTAAGAAAATTTTGAAAACATTTTTGAAAACTTTGAAAAAACAGCGTTTTTACAAAAATTATGATAAGGCTGGCGCCTTTCTTAAAATATTGGGCACCGGCGCCGACCTTCTAATCCAAAAGGGCGCCGGGGTTGTAAAAAATCAGCGCCGGCGCCCGTGTTCAAATACAGATTTTTGTTTGTCTTTGGAATGTATAGAGCAAAATATTTTCCTCCCTGATTTCGAGGTTTTTTCTTCTTCAAAATCCTTATCTTTAGAATCGAAATCCTGATTTTAAGATTTTGGATCTGGCCGCCCAGGTCATATCTCAGTAAATATATTAGAAATGTAGTCCGAGATAAGCGATAAGAACCCCAAAAGCCTTTTTAGGCAATATGACCTGAGGAGCAACAAAGTAGAAAAGCTGGTAGACTTGTCAGAAACACACCAGCTCAAATCCCTGGCTGTGAATGAAATGTATCCAGAAATGATTGCTTTAGCTATGAATGACTCTATGGTGCCCATCTATGACAGAAGAAATACCAAAAGTCCTATGCTCAGGTTATTGCCAGGTAATTAAACAACTTTTCGGTTTTATTAACGACGCTAACCTATTTAGCCTTGCCCCTTTTTAATTTTTTTTGCCTGTAGTTAAGCTGAGGGAAGGCCAGCACAAGTTAAAAGTTGACTTCTAAACTTCAAAAAAGTAAGAAAAAGCATGTTTTAGGTCATCCTAACTGTAATTTACCCATCCTAACTGTAATTTACCCATCCTAATTTTCAGTGGCTTATTCAGCCCCTAACTTCAGCCCCTGTTGGGGGTGAGTTGGTAGGGTGGGGGTGGTACGCCCATTTTTTACTATAATTGAATGTAAATAATCATGGTTATTTTGATAAGCTATATGGGCAATTTAACACTCTAAAGGCGCAGTCTGCCAAGTATCGCTTCTTGTTCGGAATTTTGCGCTGAACACGGTAGTGAAAATAAATTTTAAAAAAAGTTACTATATGAGGGTCAGCTACCAATCTGAGCCAGTCAACTCCACATTTCTGCTTTCGCAACTTCAAAGGGTAGATCTCGCTAATTTTATCACTGATTGGAGTGATTTTTTATTTCAAAAGAAAGCGCAGATTACGTGCTTTCTAATGACATATCGTTGAGATATTTATGACAATTATATGGGAAACTTTCGGTTCAAATAAACAATTGTGTCATTTTTCGAAGTCGTTGTTGATACTTAAATATGCACAAAACAGTGTAATAAGACCAACTTTTTAGTTATCAGCACCATTCGACAGCGCAAAAAACTGCATCAGAAAAGGCTTTGAAGTAAAACAACAACAGGCTTTTGAAGTGTTTAGGAGGACTCTCAAAAAGAAAGTTCAAAAAATATTTTAATGTGAAACTTCTATTTCACTAACACTACGTGTCCAATGACGCGGCAAAAGTCGCAGTCACAGTCGCAGTCGCAGTCACAGTTACAGTCGCAGTCACAGTCGCAGTCGCAGTCACAGTGTGTGTCCAATGACGCGACTGCGACTGTGACTGCGACGTAAATTCAAATCGATTTGAAGCGTCAGTCGCAGTCACAATCGCAGTCACACTTTTCCGCGTCATTGGACACGTAGTGTAAAAAACTTTGGATTTCTGACACTGAATTCGTGTTCGGCATGGTCGATTTGCTCATACATCTATCTTAAATTCCGCTCCAGACAACAAATATTTAAATATCGAAAATTTCAAGATTTGAGTATTTGTTGTCTCGAGCGGAATTTAAAGGTAGTTTTATGAGCAAATCGACCATGCTGACCGCGCTTTTAGAATGTTAATAAGTAATTATATTGATCAGGGTGAGTATAGTCACTTTGATCAACATAATCAGTTTTATCAACCTAAACCGAAAATTATAGTAAAAATGGGTGTCCCCCACAAACCGAAACAGGTCCTTTCAAAGTGAAAACACCATCGGGTAGCCCTGCTATTCTAGTTTCGGCCCTATCCAACAAAAATCCCCCCCCCCTGATGTTTTTTTTATTTTAGACTTAGGCAAGGGCAGGCCAGCGTATGTTAGGACGGACTCAAATAGGAGTCTAGGATATGCTTTAGTCCGTCCTAACATACGCTGGCCTACCCTTACCTAAGTCTGAAAAATAACATAAAAACAACAGTGGGACCAAGGCAACCCCCCCCCTTTCCCTTTGTTGGATAGGGCCCTAGTGGCAACCTTTAATGAAATTCGGTCGAAACAACCTAATTTCATTAAAAAATAGTCGACAATGTCCGGTTGCCGCCCTAGTTTCTAACAAGCTATCATTTGTTTCAATATCTGTAAAAAATTAAGCACAAAAATGTTAAACATTATTGTTCTGATTTGGTTCATATTTTTACCTTTTTGCGTTACATTATTTAAAGACTGGGGGCAACAGGCCTTGTCGTCTTGCCTATCTATCCTCTTACTGGGTACCCTTCCCTGCTTACCCCTTTCTGACTACTGACTAACCTCCTCTTAAGTACCCCTCTCCTGGGTACCCTCCTCCTGGATACCCCCATCTGGACACCTCGACCTGAGTACCCCTCCTGGGTACCACGACCTGGATATCCAGGCTAAAATCCACCATCTCCAATTTGGAAGGACTTCAAAACTTTTTTAGAGTCACGTCAATTTCACGATTTTGTGCTCAAAAGAAAGCTAAGATGTTGAATTCTATATCCGACATAAATTTGCAAAAAATGGCAGAAAATTGGGCTTAAACACAAAAGTGGCGACCCACACAGCCGACCCAAATACTATATAGAGATATTGCAATGTGTTATATGTCTATGGAAACTAGAATCGCAGGGCTACCCGACGGTGTTATCACTTTGAAAAAAGATTAGAAAATTTGAGAGAAACAGGCAAAACCAAAATTTGCACCAAAAAAATAAATTTGCGCCTAAAAACAGTATTGTCCTGCAAAAATTGGCCAGCTTTTTAATAGGGCCAACTTTTGCATAACCTCAGGCTAGCGAAATCTCTCTGTTTACAGGTCATTTATCGCTGTACAAAGAGGAAGAAAGGAGGTCTTTACGCTCGGCTCTTGTCACGCACGTGGCTTTCAGCTCCTTAGGCAGCGAAATAATCACTAATGTGGGCTCTGAAAACATCTACATTTTTAATGTTCGTGACTCTGAGTGCACATCCTCTAGTCCAGATGTATTAGGTGCACTCCAAGAGTGAGAAATTTTTGACTTATAACTACTTTGAAAATTGATTTGTTGCAGATTTCTAAACGAGGACCCAGATCTACAAGCTTATCGAAGAACCAAAAATGGCAGACGGGACTCCTTGTTCCATAGTATTAGGTCGCAGGCAAAGTTTTACTTGAAACAGCAGGAGCACACCAAGTCTGTAGACCTTATTTCCACTGCTATGAGTGTTTATTTGAAGAAAAACAAGTGGGTTTGTTACCGTGTTTTTTCCAATAACAACCCGGAGGATTATATTTCAACTTCTCGAAAATCGTGAAAATTTTGTGTCGATCTCATAATTTTTGGGCCAGCAAAATTAAAAAAAATGATATTGGTAGAGCTCGAATAAAGAGCCATGGAAAATGTTTGCTCTGGGCTTATAACAAATCCTAACAGCCGAGGGCGGGATATTAGAGAGAGGGGGCCGGGGTTTATAGAAAACAAGCTATATTTGTTTCAGTCATCAGAGTGCCTAGCAGAATGTAAGCTGGTTGAATGAGACTCAAAAGGTTCGATAAAACATCGGGGTCTCAACTCATTCACCTAAACTCGCTTGGGTTTTTTTATAAGATTAGATCCATAATTAAGCTCAACCATTTAGCAAATAATCAAATCAATCTCCCTCGGAGATTATTTTTCAACGCTCCAAAGATCAAAAATTTTTGGCCCAATCTTGAAAATTTTCCCTGCTTAACCGAAGTCGAACGCTAGAGAAAATTTTGAAAAAGCTATTCTGAGGGTATTCGATAGATATCCATATATCCCCCCAGCATATATCCCCCCAGAATATAAAATTGCATAAGCCAGACTATTTCCTCTGCCTTTGTATTTTGAATTAAAAAAAAATCTACATCGTTTTTCGAAGTTGATTTCTTTATTTCTCATGTTCTCTGGTTTTTTGTAATTTTTTCCTTTACTTGCTTCATCTTTTTGTTTCAGAAATCTCCACGGAAATCAGAACAAAAAAAGGTAATGCTATGCCGCTCTGCAATGGTTTTCTGATGTGCAAGCAAAAACTTAGCAGCGATCGTCTTCGACAATTTTGGGAGTGTAAAGATAGGAAGAGCGGATGTCGTGGTCGAGCCGTCTCAGCTCTTGGTTCGTTGTTGCTGACACAAACTCAGGCTCACCAAAATCACGGTGAGAGTCCGCTCGAAGTTAAGGTTTGACTACAGATTATTTTTTTAAGTTCCTCATATTCCTGTTTCAGAAAAAGAGCGACTGACTATGATGAAAATTCTCGCCTTGCAAAGGATGCATCCGCTCCTGAAGAGGATCAACTAGAAATGGAAGAGGAAGATGCCGATGAAGAACAGATAGCTCCCGAAAACCCAAATTTCATTTTTGATGTTGAGTTGAATCTTTTCCGTCGGCGTTAGTTTGTGTGTATTTTGCTGTTTGATTGTAATTGTTTGGTTATGATGTTATGATTAAATGTTATGATATTGCGTCGGATTGATTGGTAGTTTTGGAATAAGTGTTTGGCGAAAATTCAAAATACAAAGGCAGAGGAAATAGTTTGGCTTATGCAATTTTATATTCTGGGGGGATATATTCTCATAACCATTCTGAGGCTAAGAATTGAGAACCATAAAACTTGTCTCTTTGAATCAAAACTCGCAGTTTTTACATTTTCGTAGTTTGAATCACCAATTTCAGACTTTCTTGCACACCTTTTCTACCCTCTTCTAGCACATCAGGCTACTCTAGAGGCTTCGCGAGACTGCTTCTCCACCGAGGCCAATCTTATCAGCAAAGAAGCTGGGAAGGGGACAAAATGGCTGCCTTAAGAGACTTTCTGCACTGCTTACAGATATGCAAGGACAACAAGGAAGCTCACACCTCCCTGATCAAGGCACTCATTGAGTTGAAACAGTTCGCAATGGCCAGCACTTGCACTCAACTATATTCCTCTCGGTTTGATGACGAGATCCAGACCAAGGACCTAAAAAAGCAGTTGGAAAAAGGTGGATCTCGAGGTTTTCGCCAACTTTTTCTTGAACTTTTCCGATTTAGCAGTGGAAGAAGGTAGTGATTCAAAGAGTAGAACCTGGAAAAAAGAGAATTACAAAAATTTTTGTGATTATGTGGACCGCTTCTGCGGACACTATAATTTCAACACTGACATCAAAGAAGGTGGGTTAAGTTTGTTTTTTTGCAGTTGGTATAACTGATATGAAATCCTGGGTCACAACCAGGATTTTTGGTCCCGATGGTTAACCCCGTTAACGGTCCGAACAATTCTTAAAAAGCAAATTTTCAAAACAACACAAATCCGGGCCTGGTGCAAATATGGTGTCCAAAATATGCCATGGTCCCCCTGCTGATTTTTCTTAAAAACAGCTTAGTCCCGCCTGTTGTTTTTTTACAACAGGGGGACCAAGCTGTTTGGCACACCATATCTGCACTAGCATCGTTTTTCGGAAACACTAGTTCCAATGAAGTCCTGAGTTTCACCATTTTTTACAATTTCAGCCAACTGGTTTGGTGGCAAAGACGAAATGATTGTGGGTGGCAGTGATTGTGGCTCGCTGTTTATTTGGGAGCGAGCCAGCCAAAAGGTGTTGAAGTTGTTCAAAGCGGACGAGTTCTCCGTCAATTCAGTACAGTGCCATCCTAAAAGATTAAGTCTGGCCACTTCTGGGATTGACCATGTGATTAGGTTGTGGGAACCAAAAATGGTTGGTTTAAAATTATACTAATTATATTTTTATTGTTAAATGTTTTACAGTGCGAGCCAGAAGCCCCAGAAGAACGAGATCTGAGTAATCGGGTCTATGAAATCACGAAAGAAAACCAACAAAGAACAAATGCTTCTATTTGGGAAAGTCTGATTAGTGCATCCATGGGCATTGACATGGTAGTGGGTTTTTTTGACGATTATGCTTAGGTTACAATGAAGGTGCCAAATCGAAGCCAAGATTTATTTTTATCGCACAAAACAACCCAATCTGTAAAACTTAGAAGCTTAAAAGCTGTTATTTTAGCTTGAATCAGCGAGTTCAACATAAACAAGAACTTCGGACCTCAATTACAACCACCCTGTTACAAAGGAATATATGGTGTCGAATAAACTCAATATCAAGCAGGATTGTAAAATTTCTGCAGGCAGGGTTCAAATATTGAAAAATATCGAAAATTGAAAGGACGACGATGACATTTTCAAAAGACTTTACAATTTTGGGGTCGAACTCGGGAAGTAATACCATATTAGTTTTCGATTTAATGCAGCCAAAAACTATATTAAACTAGCACTTGCCCGCCATACGGGCCAGTTTTCTTCCACTTGTTTTAGCATTTTTCAATTGGATAAAATGAAATTTAAAATAAAAATATTTACGGTTTTCAGTAGTGGAATTACTATAGTAAATACGGTATATTCCTTAAAAACGATGGTAAATAAGAAAATCATAATAAAACTCCGTGCAAATTTTATTTAACACACGTTCTCTCTATATTGCACCCTTAAAAACCAAGTGCACTTTATGCCTTTTCAGTAAAGGAGTTTTAGCAAGTTGTTTTAACACTAATATTTTAGCTGTCCAACTCAATATTCGAAGAATTCGACTGGCAAAGGATGGGCAGAATAGCTCAGGGCGAAGATACCGGTGCGATCCGCTGCAGAACTATGTAAATAAATGCGTCCCAAACAACCTAAACATTCATCCTATTGTGATTATATTTTGAGACTTATTTATTTGACTGGCTTCAACCACTTGTAAATACTGTTAGAAAAAAGACATTCTAAGTCCGTGGCATAAATATTTGTACTTCTAAATAAAAAAATAAAAATTGTATAAATATAGAATATTGTTTTCATTCTTAAATCTTTTTAAGAAATCATACAACAATGAAATAACCCAAATTTTAAATGGTTCTAATATGATAAAAATCCGCGTCAGAAAACAAAGTAAACAACTTATATACTAGCCCGGCTGGCGCCGTTATCGCGGCGCCTAGCCGGGCGCTCGCTTCATTTTCATATTTTCAAGCATCTGTAATTATCAGATAAATATCTCTGATCATCTACTCACATCTACTCACAACATCTAAAAAAACATCTTCCAAAAAATCTATCTAAAATAAAAATTAATAAGCCAGCGCCGACAAACAATCAAAACAATTGGCAATTGGAGCCAACAACAAAGCAGGCTACAATTTCCTCACGGGGTTTCAAAAGTCACTTTTGTGTTCAGTTCAATTTAAACAAAACGCCAACGATTTCAAACCAATTTTTTTACGTTTTTAAATAGTTTCATTGGATTTTCAAAAGATTTAGGAAATAATATTACAATTTCACTTCATTTCTTGGTCCTTCCCATTGAATTAGTTACGATATTCAAAAAACTACCGTGTTTGCGAGCTTACGTAAGGCGTTTGTCCCCTTTTCCCCATTTTTTCACGCCTTTTTGAATTTCAAATTTTTTGGCTGTTTGGTGTACAAGTAAGTATTTAAGCACTGCAGAGTTCACTTCGTTGTACTTGCCGTGACCTCGCTGGTTCAATCAATTTATTTATACGAATAAAAAGGGCCTCTTTATAACTCACAAAAATTTATCTATCCCAATTAAAAGACTTCTTCAGATCTTACCCAAATCTTGAAACACGATTTATTCATACTGCGTTCACAATACATAACAAGTGATCTGAAGAACGTTGTTGCTCCTGCTACTGTTTGGCTTCACTTTCATCCACAGCTGCATCCCTCTTGTCCCGCTTCTTCTTTCTTCTGATGGCACTGTTCAGCTTCTTCTTTGACTGCTCTTCCGACTGCTGAGTCTTGTCCGTCCTTAATGGCTGCTGCTGTTCGGCTTTTTCATCATCGTCGGTTGATGGATCTCCAAATCCACAGAGCTTCTGCTTGGCAATGAACTTAGCGACCCTCACTTTCTCAAGCTTCTTCTGCTCCGGCGTCATATTGCGGTGATCACCCCCGATGCTATTCATCTCAATGATCTGGCGTCTGGGAACGTACTGATCAGAGAGCCTTGTACAATACATGTGATCTCTGCCATCCCTGCCTTCAGTCCATCGCCAACTAGATCGCCATTCAGGATGCTTTTCAAACTCTTCTTGAACTTTAGCAATCTCCTTCTTAGTTTCCGTGTTTGGTGACAGCGACTTCTCCAGAGACACAGCTCGGACACAGTCTTCAGGAATATACCCTTTGGAGCAGGCGGTGACTTGGGCACTTCTTCTGAGAGACTGCAGAGTTCACTTCGTTGTACCGGCTGAGACTTCGGCTTCTTGACTTCTTCTATCGGATGCTCAACCACTATGGCAACTGACTCTGCAGGCTTCTTTTTCCTGGAAGTTAAAAATCAAATTGCACGCATTATCAGTGACGACTACTTACGCTTTCTCAGTTTCTTTCGGCGGAACAGGCTGTGTTGTATTCGATTGGTTTTTTTGTCCAGGCTGACACGTCCCTCCCACTGGTTGCTTCTGTTTTGGCTTTTCTTTCTTCGAAACCACTCGCTGAAGCTTCTCCTTTTGATTCTTCTGCCCCTTCTTGAACAAACAGCAGTAGATCAGCAAGCAGATAAGCCCAAGCACAGCAATAGCACCCACGACCGCACAGCTGATCCCAATAATGCAGGCGTAGACAGCGAACCTGAAGCTGATCGCACTACGACTGATTCCTGCTGAGCCATCATATCCTGTTTCATCTCTTCCGCTGCTTTTTTCTCCTTTGCTAAAGTATATAATTCTCATGAGTAAATTGAACAAATGCCTGGAAAGAAGAGGAAAGCATACCCATTCTAGCCTTTCTTGCAGCCTCCATTTGAAGTGATTTCAACTTCTTTTGTTCTTCTTTAGCTCTTCTTGCTTCTGCTGCAGCCGCTCTTGCATTCGCAGTCTTCGACTTTGGAAAGAATTCAAGACTTTCCACTTTTGCATGACGACTTCTGAGTTTCATAGCAATATACCTGAACAAGGGACCACAGGCGCCTATCGGCGCCTCTATAGTATTTCGAAATTTCAATGAGGGGCTATGACTTCATTCATAAAAATAGGTATATCCCTATTAGAACTCATTTTTCGCCTGTTCTTTTTAAAAAAGCTGACATTCTGGGGAATACGATGGTATTAGCGACAAAAGTGATTTCGCTATCTACGACCCGTTCTGGCCTTCGAAGTAAAAAAGCGTTACCCACCCACCCACACATGCCAAATACTATATAAGATGCAAAAAAACTGATCAAAGTTTTACCACAGACAAAAATCAAAAAACCACAGACTTTTCTGAACATTCGATATACCAAAATGTAGCTCGCGATTTTTAGTACAAGATCACCAGAGGGATTTTGAAAATTTTAGAGATTTCGGTAGTTATGGTCATTTTAAGCTGAAAAGACACGTTTTTCTGTATCAAAATGTGACTTTACTATCTCTCCGCATGAAAATTCAATAAATTCGCATAAATTAAAGTGATATTTCACATACAAATGTAAAAACTTATGGGCTATCACGTTAACGATTTTTTTTGAAGGCTTGTATCAGAAAAACGGAAGCTCAAGATAGATTTAGGACTTGACTGGATAGACCCTCTAAATCCTTTTTCCATAAAAGCATTTGTGACCACCGAATTTGATATCTTCTGCTAGCAAGTTCAAATATTTTGATTTCGCGCAAATTTCTCTACTGAACACAAATTCTACTTTTGAAACCCCGTGTCCTGCACACAAACACAGACAAAAAACTCCGGAGCAAAAAAAGCCGGAGCAAAAAACCGGCACAAAAAATCAAATGACTACGACTGACAAAATAATGCTGTGCCGTTGACAAAAGCTCACATTCAAAACGCCCAAATTTCAAACGCGCAATTTGAAATTCAAACACATTTACCAATCCGGCTTCTTCCGGCCTGCACAATAACTGGATCCCCACTCAAAACTCATCATTTCGGGGCAAATTTTTTTTTGATCGAAAGCTGAGATTCTCAGCTACAACTTTTATTTGGACCACAGAGCAAACTTCGCCAATCTGAAAGACGAAAAATTCATTTTTCTCTCATACACCCAAAAAATCACATTTTTCAAAAATCATAAAATCAGAACTCAGAAAATCAAAAATCGGGCTTCAGTACGCCTCTCATCTCGTCGAGAGGCGTCGATCAAAAAAAATTGGCCCAAAACGATAATTTTGGCTTCACAAACCGACTTGTGACATACAGACAGTAAGTAGCCAAATACTTTATAAAGATATTTAAAAAAAATTATAAATTTATGGTGAACACCGAAAAGATTCGGGAAAGGCAGGTTTGAACTCAAGCAATATTTTTTTACCAAAAAACTTTTTTGTTTAAGTAGCGATGACCACAACAATCTGACTTATTTTCTTTAACCCTTAAACTACTAAGTGGGTCTTTTCGACCCAAGTAAAATTTTTAATTTTTTAATGATACAATTTTTAAACATTTTTATTCTTGTTATTAGGCAAGTTATACCTCATTTTAAAGCTTATTCGGCTCTATAAGAGAGGAGGACAGTTTTTTTGCCTTGGTCTCTCCTGTTGATATTTTGTGATTTTTAGGGTTTAGATTTTTTAGGGTTTTATTATTATTCAGGGAATTTAGGTGGATATTCAAATCTCGGATATCCAAAGACTAATATTGCAATCAGCACTGACGAAGACAGACAAATATTTATTGAATAAACGAAGAATTGAATGTAGAACAGGTAAGTCTAACCAAAACAAAGAAAAAAGATAGCTCAGAAGTACAGAAAACAAATGTTCAAACAGTCGAATTATTTCCCGCCCAAATGTCAAAAAGCTGAGTTTCATTTGTGCCCAGCAGTGTTGGGAACTTATCCCTCTTCGTGCTCGTCTTCGTCCTCGTACTACGAGAACGAGGACGAAGACGAAGTACGAGGCTCAAAAAATTACGAGTACGAGGACGTGGACGAAGGGGCAAGAATGAAGACGAAAGATAAAGACGACCTGTCCTAACTCAAACTTTCATTATTATTAATTTATTTTCTTTATTAATTAATCTCTATATAGTATTTGGCATGTGTCCGTCCTACTTTTTAATGGACATTTTGACCACATTCAGGCCATTTTTGCTTATTTTTCCGATTATTTTCGGCAATGTCTCGACGGAACCCCAAACTTCAGACAATTCAGCGTCTTTTTATGCCGAGACCCAGGAAAATGTCTTCGAAAAAGAAAAACTTTTGTGGTCCCTCAAAATTGGAGTTGGAGGATTTTGGGGTAGGCCTGGAGGATGGTTTTTCTGCTTCCAACGATGGCCATTTTTGCGATTTCTCGAAAAGAACGTAGACGTAGATAGACGCGTAGTTTTTCACGATGAATGCACTATCGAAATTTCGAAATACTATAGAGGCGCCGATAGGCCCTGTGGTCCCTTGTTTTTATGTATTTTCGATTTTTTCTTCATTTTTTAAACATTTACGGTACATTTACACTTATTCGAAAGCGCAGTTAATTCTGCATATGATAGGCTTTAAGAAGATAAAGAAAAGTATGTGAAGAAAGGATATGGCGAAAAAATCACATTGTCTCCCAGCCAAATTATGTCAAACCAAGCAAAAATTACCCGCAAAAAAAAATTTTTTTCGCAGAGAGGATCGATGTAAAAATGATCAGCACAGAATTCTGAGCAAGCATTAGTACAAACACCCGTTCCAGTGTTAAGTATTCATATTATATATGTTTTTCAGGTGTATAGAGATGGCTTATCCAAATGCGGCTAGGAAAACGACGCCCACTCTTACTATTATTATTATTGTCGCTTCGATTTTGGGCGGGATCTATTTGTAAACATATCCTTTGAACTGGTTTTTAGACTCTACAAGTTATTGTTTTAGCGTTATCTCTGCCATCACATTGATATACTTCCTCTGGATGACCAACAAATCAGTCGATGAAGCTTGTATCGCTGAAATCTGTTGCAAGCAAGGCATCACCAGACGAATCGCAGACAATGAAGCGTTCGCTAAGCTCAATGAGGAATATGCCAAAGTGGTCGATGACGTTACTCAGAAGGCGCAGTTGGTGGAACGTAGCACTGTGCTTCGCAATCGAAGGACTGTTTTGGAAGAGGAAGTCGAGACAGCTACTCAGAAGACGCAGCGAAACCACCACAAGTATAGTCAAAATAGGTCGAAGAACTTCAATCGTCCTCTGGTCATTGTTCCGCCTGTTCCTCTTGGACATGCTGGGTATGTGGGGAGCTTTATGTGTGGGAAAACATAGAAATTTTGTTTTCAGGGCAGCTCATGTGAGAACTAGTGGCCATCCAACAAGTGTGAAAGCTCAGCAGCCTGTTATCAACGATATGTCAGTCACCTACGGAGGACCTACTCGTCAGCCAAATCCATCGCAGAAGGATCCGAGTGTGTCTTTTGGCAAGATGGAAGATCGTTCTCTGGCTCTGCGTGCAGTGGATTCTGATCTTGTCGTCAACAAGACAATGCCATCTTCGCCTAAGTCAGCCAAGAATTTGATGCTGCAAGCTAAGATTTCGGGCTCCTCAAAAGATATCAGCAATTCGACTATAAATCTGGATTAGTATGTCTCTGTCTGTAATTGTCTTGTTATTGCTCAGTAAAAAACTGTAACTAAAATAAGTTTAGTAAATAAGGCTCCAATAATCAAAAATTCTCCATGTACCCGATTAGGTTTGAGTGGTCTTCTCGTTACCTCTTTAATTTTCGTCTGCGCGAAGATTTTAAAAATTTCGTCAGGTCTATAATCTGAGTCTTGTACACAGTTATCATGTTTATCTGAATGCGGAGCTCGTTCTAAAAAACTGTTTATTGGTCTTTCTTTTTTCTGAACCTGCTCATTTTCAGGTATAGCATGCACAACACGGTGGTTTTTTTTGGGTTATCTTCCAATTTTCAGAAAGGCCAAACATGGAAAAGAAAGATTCGTCTTCAGGTGGAATTGCTCGTGTGGGTGGACGTTATGGGCCTATTCGTTCAAATCCGTATGTTAGGGTTAGTTCATCGATTTCTGAGTGTCGTTCTTTGCGATTATAGTCTAGTTCTGATTTAGTCAACCGTTCGGTGGGATTACGCTCCGGACATTTGCAAAGGTTTGTGGACTCTCATACTATTTTTGAAACTAAGCTAGTGGCTTTCCAGATTTCAAGGAGACTGGCTTCTGCACGTTTGGAGGTGTAACCTATTTTTTATTAACCAATTTATTATTCTTTCATATTCAGACTCGTGTAAGTTCTTGCATGACCGCGGAGACTACAAACATGGCTGGGAATTGGAAAGAGGTACCATTTTTCTCTACCGATATATTTTATTAATCATTTATCACCATTTTTACAGATTGGGAGGCTGGTAGGCTTAAAGAAGCCAAGAGTGATGAATATGCAGTTGCAAGTGATGAAGACCAGAAGGTAGAACTGCCTCGCCTGTGCTTTCTTTGTCACAATTCGCTCAAAAACCCAGTGGTCACTAAGTAAGTACAGGGAATGTGTAAAAATATCGTACTTCTTGTGCTTAATTTTTAGGTGCAAACATTATTTCTGCGAGAAGTGGCATGTTATAGTTCATAACGAAATGGTTTTATTGTAAACTCGGTATCTTTTTAGTGCTATCGATCATTATCGAAAATCTAAGAAATGTGCAGAGTGTGGTTTAAAAACGGATGGCTGTTTTTCCGTGGCCAAAAGTAAGTTGATAAATGTTTGTTGTCCTTTGATATGTTGATTCATTCTTTTATAGTGAAGCATAATGCGGATAATGATGAGCAAGTTGAATCAGCATCCAATGAAAATAAAGGTGAGCTAGGCTATGGTACGTACCCTAACTTTTGCTTCATACTTTAAATTTTTAGATAACCTGGAAGAGGACAAACATGAAGATCTGCCAGATGATGAAGAAGAAGATACTGTTGATTTGGCCCATCTAAAGCGTCAACAGAAGAATCGTTCCCGAAATCGCAAGCACTCGGCTGAGAGTTCTGATTCAGAAACGTCCTGATTTAGAAATAGAGTTATCATGAATTGGATGAATTGTCTTTGTTCACTCCTTTTTGGAATAAATTGCTAGTTATGGTTAGTTTTTGTCCATGTTCTTGCGTTGCTGATGTTTGCAAAGAATAATTAAAGTTTTTGTTGTAAGATGATTTAATATGTCATTTTAAAAACTTTTCGGTGCTGTAGACTGTGGTACGATGCAAGTGAAAATTATGGCTTGCCTATAAAATGACAATTAGAGAAGGCAACGATCACTTATAACGTAAAAAAGGAAAAATAACAATTAAGGGTTTGGCCAATTAGCGAAAGAAGGAAAACAAAATCGCCTTCTATTGTAATGTCTTCTATATGGTACCCTTCGGAACCGAACAAGAGTGCCGGATAGAAAGGTTTGACCGTACAAACCTTTTTTTACCTCTTTTTACGAACCCGTACAAACCGTATGTCAGAACATATTTCAGGTGTCTTCAGAATTTTTCACGACAGTTACGAAGCAAGGCGTGGCCACTTTTTTCAACATATCCTAACCCCTTTTTATTTCAACAAAATAACTGACAACAACGATAAAAAATTTCTAAACCACATCCAAACAAGTCAACAAAGCATGATTACGTAAATAATACTTTGCACACCGCCAGTGAAAATATTGGTCAAAACAGTGATTGTCAAAATGTATTCTGGCAAAAAATGTATCCTGGCAAAAAAACGTGCCAAACTATTCTTAAACATTTTTAGTGATTGTCGTTTTACGCTAATTGGCCAAACCCTTAATTGTTATTTTGTCTTTTTTTGCGTTATAAGCGATTGTTGTTTTCTCTAATTATCGTTTTATAGGCAAGCCAAAATTATGGAACACTCACGTCTGAAAAGTTAATTTTAAGAGCTTTAGCAGCGCATCTGAAAATACAGTTCATGTACAGTTCATTATACATTTTCCAGTATTTATGGAATTTGTGGGCCGACATTTCCAAAATATTAAGAAAATAATAACAATGCCGAAACTTAGATGCGCCTTATTTAAAAAAGTGATTTTCTCATGTGAAACACCACAAAAGACAATAATTTTTTAATATCGGCACTTCAACAAATAATTTCTCGCCGTGCTACTTTCTTTATTCGCAAACACAACAGTAACAACCAGTTATCAGCCTAGTTATTTATCGTCGAATTCTTCTTCTTTGCTTTGTTCAATATCTTCAAAATCCGGGTGTAATCTACGCTTTCTTGCGAAAACTGTAAGAATGAGACTATTTCATCAAAGCTTTCAACTTCATCAGACGGCTTTTCTACCGATTTCACTAGCAAAACATGCACGAACTCATCTGACATTTGCTGAGACAAATAGAATGGACATTTGATTAGTAGGGCACTAGGAAACAAATTAGGCAGTACATTTGTTGAGCAATCTAAGCAACAAGGGTTACTAGGGTTCAACAAGGGTTGAGTTAGTAATCTCAATGTAGTCAGCACGTTGGCTTCTTGGCGGCCGTCGTCCCTCATACACATCGTACGCATCCATCTCTTCCGTATGTGTTAGCTAAAATGAGTTAGTCAGCTCAAGTAAAATTCAATAACTGCTTGAAATCAACACCTGTCTAAAAGACACCTCCCAATGTCCCAACTTGGAGTTGATCGAGAAATGTAGGCGTTGCTTGCTATGGTAGCTTTCTGCATGATTAGTTGTCCGCGGTCCAGCGTAACCGAAGAGGCAGAAGATATCCCCACGTGACAGCCAAGTGTTTCTAGAAAACATGGTTGAAATAGAAACCATTCTTTGAAATCGGTATCTTACTCGAAATTAGATTACCAAATCTTCCAGCTTCTCCATCAGATTTTCGCACCGAGCATCCTCATTTGTTTCATATTCCTGTGATAACACCGACTGATTGGACGTAGGCAGAGAAACATGGTCAGCTTTGACTAAAATCTAGTCAAATGAACCCTCGTATAACGACATCTCGATATAACGACACCGTTAAGACGGTGCCTTGGGGTGTCGTTATATCGAGGTTCGACTGTAGCATGGAGTTGACGGATGAGCCCGAAGATTCGATATACTTGCATCGTCCCCCTCAGAGCGTATTTGGAGGTGCAATCAGAGATGATGTGGCTGTAATTGATGAGGAGATGGAGCTGTCTGAGTGAGGAAAACACGAGCATGTCATTATTTGAAAGGCCATGACAAGTACTGCATTATAACATAAGAATCTGAATCATACCCCCGTAGAGAAGCAGGTTCTCTCCAAAATGCTGATGTTCCTGTTTCGCTCCTGATCCTCGCAATGTGAGATGCATTGTTTTGTTCTCCTCCGCCATGAATTCTTGAAAGGTGTTGATGCTTCACCACTTCTTTCTCTTGGCCAGGTAGAGAGCTCTTTCTGTTGCTATGGCACTCCCCACTGCAGCGTTTGAGATTTGCCTAATCAAGGTAGCTACTAAAGTTTTTACTTAATGCCTGCAGGGAATATTCAGACTTCAACGTGATTCGAAACGCTGCAGTGGGGAGTGCCATAGCAACAGAAAGAGCTCACTGCAAGAAAAGAAGTGGCTAAGCATCAACACCTTTCAAGAATTCGTGGCGGAGGAGAACAAAACTAAATTTACTAGTCTTCGATCAATCCTCACTCTAGCTTGACCTCCTGTCTCGTGCGTTCCGGCTGCTAGCTCTGCGCGGATGCTTCGGCGGGCGTTTATTCCAATAACCTAAAAAATGATTGGAAAATTACAACAAATCACCCAAAAATACAGTAGCGTTGCACCAAACTTGCACCAAGCATGTTTCTTGCAAACTTTGCCCCGTAACTTTTGATAAACACATTATTTCTTGTAACCGTAAAAAAACAAAGATATTCTACAGGATCTCAGCTACATTTTGCGCTCAAACATTTTGACTTGCAATGAAAATTTAAAAAGTGCGTGACGCATTTTTTTGACTCTGCATAATTTTCAAGGCGGAAAAAAACTTGCACCAAAATTATTCCTTGCTGTTTCAACCTTACGAAGGCACAATACAAAATACAGCTTTGATAAAAACACTTTATTTCACATCAATACTTCGTGGCATATCCTTTCGCGTCAATAACAGCCTGACAACGACGCGGCATCGACTCAACAAGTTTCATAACAACATTAAGAGAAATTTTCCTCCATTCTTCAGCAAGAATCTCGAACAAATCGGCTGTTTTGGTGAAACTTCTAAGACGAATTCAAGCTCCTCCCATAGATGCTCGATCGGATTGAGGTCCGGGGACTGCGACGGCCACTCGAGAACATCCACTTCGTTGTCGGCAAACCACTTCTTGAGCAACTTCGACGCATGCTTCGGATCGTTGTCTTGCTGCAATATCCAGTCGGCGTCGAGGCATGTGATGGCGTGCTTTAGCATATTCTCCTCTAGGATGTCCCAATACGGCAGCATTCATAATTCCTTCAATTCGGAAAAGAGGACCGACACCATCGCGCGAAAAGGCACCTTAAAACAGCCAACTAAAATTATTCAGGATTTGTCAATTCTTACCCCAAACCATGACAAACCACCGTGCTTGACAGTCGAAACTTGATACTTCGGATTGTTTCTCCGACCCGGCGGACGTCCAACGTATCGAATCTAATCCGAAGAGAACAGATTGAACTTTCTTTCGTCGCCCAGAGCACTCTTCCCCAGTCGGCAACAGACCAATCCAAATGGGCACGGGCGAACTTGAGACGAGCCTTGACATTCTTCTTGGAAATCCACGGCTTCTTTGATGGCTTGGCAGCAGGCAAGTTTGCACGTCTAAAGACAAGCATCAGAAAAGCATTAGAGGCAAAAATAAATGCTTACTTGAGAATATTCCTGGCCGTTCGATGGTGATTCCTAGCTTGAGATGCTCCTTCTAATATTTTGTCACATCCGTAGCTGTCTTCTTTGGGTCATCCTTCACGATTTTTGATAGTACCCGATCGTTTCTTGGAGTCGACTTGCGTGGGCGACCACTTCCCGAGAGATGAACAGTGGAATTGGTATCCTTGAAACGCTTATAGACCCGAGAAACTGTAGTATGATTGGTGGAGAAAAGAGCTGCAACTTGTCGATCCGTTTGACCTCCTTGCTGATATCAGATTTAACCTCAGGCACTAGTTCCTTGAAGCTCATTGCAACTGAAAATACGATGGATAAACAAATCAAGCGCAAAAATCAATTGCGGCGACCGGCAGGGAATAGCAAGGAATAATTTTGGTGCAAGTTTTTTTTCCGCCTTGAAAATTATGCAGAGTCACAAAATGCGTCATGCACTTTTTAAATTTTGATCGCAAGTCAAAATTTTTAAGCGTAAAATATAGCTGAGATCCTGTAGAATATTTTTGTTTTTTACGGTTACAAGAAATAATGTGTTTATCAAAAGTTACGGGCAAAGTTTGCAAGAAACATGCTTGGTGCAAGCTTTTTTTCCGCTACTGTACCTCATTGGCGTTCTTGGGCTCGCAGATATGCTGGTACTGATCCACATCACCAATCCATTCCATCGCGCTGAGGTTAAATTTGATAGATGAAATTGATGCTCGCTGCGCTTGACAGGCATCTTTGATTGTTTGACATCCGGAGCATCGGAAATAGCGCTGCTGCACACCATCCTCGATAGATGTCCGGCCAGTTTTCGTCCAAATTCAGCACCCTTTGCGATCTTCTGTGTAGATTATGGGCTCCAATCCGCTTTGAATGAACTAGTTGCACGTTAGCCATCAAATAACCTGTAAATAAAAACGTATTTGTAAACACAGACAAATAATAATAAAATGCTATAAGATTTCGAAAAAGCAATTAACAAAAATCGATCCGCTGAATCTAATGATTAGTATATAGAACCCTTAGTGTATCGAATCGGTGTATCGAATCGTCGATGTATCGAATCAGTTTTTGTATCGAATCGGTGGTATATCCTTTTGAATGCTTCAACTCTGAAATCTCTTTTATTTTCGCTACTATTTTTTCTGTGATTTATTTGATTCATCCATTGCTCACCAACTAGTTCATCTCTTCTACGGCTTAGGCTAAAGCAGTTCGCTTAGTCAAAACTTTTCCAATACCATCATCTTCTAGTCTTCACAAGCTCCCAAGTCATTTAAGGGGGTCAGTTCATTCATCATTATCGGTGGCAGTGCCCTGGTTAGCAGGCCAAGACACACACGCTCCAAAGCTGTCCACTCCCTTAATTATCTACTCCATTGCATCTAGCGGGAGGGGAGAGAGGGTATGCCCTTCCCTCTGAGATGAGTGTGTGTCTATACCAAACACATACTCTGAGCACATCTGCTGTGTGTGTGTCTGGTTTGGCCGTCGATGTTTGTCCTCCTCCGCCCTACAATTTATTTCTATATTTATTTTTGGTAAGAGACAGATTCCTCCATTTCCACTTCCGTTTTGGCTGCTTTATCGATTGAGCGAGTTGTTTTTACAAGGGAATTGATTAGGGATCTCACAAGTATACGAATGAAATAATTTGTCTACGAAGTTCTTGGTAACTGAATGGCATGGCTAAAAACAGTTGATAATGATGTTTTTTTATATTTTCGCCATAAACTGTTCTTATACCCAATTGTATAAAATTGGGAAGTGGTCAAACATATTCTCTGTACGATTTCCATTTGCATCTTACATATTATGTTCTTACTTTGTTTGACTTTACAGGCAAATGCCGGCTGGGAAGTGATGCTTAAAGCTTAATTCCGCATCGATTTTACCTGGTTTTGCTTGAGTAATGGGCCAGTGCTTCTCCAGATCGTCAGGCCATGTGAGAGAGCAATCCGAGGAGCCATTCAAAGCCATCGACTTTGGTAACCCCGAGTTTGGGGCTGCTAGCAGCAGGGGTGTGAATAACTCCAGCTACAGAGCCGACTCTCTGCAGCTGGGCAAGGGATCCCTTGGAGGCTTTAGCCATTCAAACAATTTGATCGAAGGCCATGCTATCCTTGGAAGACAACAAATGGGTTACCAAGAAGAGTTTGGATCCACTCCCAGGAGTGCTGATGGTCATAAAGGTAGGTTGTGACTTTACTGATCAATGGTTTTGCTAAAAAAAAGTTTGGGGTTTTGGTAGTATTGATCGCCGCAAAATTCGAGAAAATCACCTTTAAAGAACCATGGTTTTTGTACGCAGCGGCATTTCCGAAATTTAAATTGGCGGGGGACACTTTTTTACTCCGAAAATGCGCAACAATTATTTTCGTATTATTTTTGTGCTTGCACCTATAATTTTGAAATTTTTTAATGACTAATCGAGCCCAACGTTGCTTTACATTGCCAGATCAGACAATGAACGGACAGTTCGTGGCACTTTTTTAAAATAATACGAACCCTTCGAGTGTTTTTTGACTTTACGTGTCTTTTTCATTCTACCAAGCTGGTTTTGCAGCTTTTATGCTATTTTTTCCAAGCAATGGTTGAAGAATTGATTGTTTGCCATTTTCCGTCTATTATTTTATGTGGTACAGGTGTTTGGAGATGTGGAAACCGCAAGCTAATGAAAAAGTGGAGCTTATGCACTCAACAAGAATTGGTACTGGGCCTTTTCAGGAACGTTTTCTGCTATTTCTGCCCCGCCTTAACTTTTCGAAACGCTCTGGTATGCCCCTTTAATACCCAATATAACCCCTTTAATTTTTGCATCTTGTAGCATGGTTGTATTTTTGAAATAATGTTTCTGTCATTGCGCAGATGGCTGCTTAGGTTAGCTGCAATGTTCTCGCAAGAGCTTAGGAGCGAAAAAAAGGAATTAGAGAAAATTTCGATAGCCGTTTTTCTGCAAATTCTGTTTTAACTGCAGAAAATCTGTTATTACCAAAAGATACAATATTAAAAGTTGCCCGAGAAAGGTGTAGATAAAATATTTACTTCTTTTTATTTTTTTAGTTAAAATAGCTCCCGAAGTTGGTGCAAGTCGTAAAAATGGGTCAAGCTCTAAAACCAAATTTTAGCTTCGGTCCTAATTTGACCTCGAAAAATCATCTTAAAGGTGATTTTCTAAAAATTTTGCGACGATCAGCACTAGATTTTGGTGCTTCTGTTTATGAGGGCACCACCCGAGAGTTGTATTGGCCGCCTTATTGTTTTTTTGGCTATAGGCACAGGGTAGGCAAGCAAAAAAAGTAAGAAAACCATGTTTGAACCGTTCCTAACGGCTGTCCGAAAAAAAAAGAACAGTGAGGACTGAAGGCAATATTGGACTAGCGGCCTTGGCAGCAGAATTATTTGGATGAGTGCAGTTGAACTAGTTTTTTAAGAAACTTCTTTTCCAGAAAAGGGACAAAAATAGTGATAAATAGCGGGGTTTTCAATTAAACTATTTTGAAAATGGGTTTGATGCAGGTTTTTTGCAGATGCTTCCAAGGAAAAAGTAATAGCCTTGTATCAGTACGAGTCAAGGTCTGAAGGAGATCTCAGTTTCCAAGTTGGTTTTGTTGAATTTTGGTTTTTTCCATTTGCAAAAAACATCGTTGCAGAAAGGAGATGTCATGTACCTGATGGACAAAAGGTTGGATGCAGTTTTTACTTTTGAAATATTTTGACTACTGGTATAAATCTGCTCTTCAAGTTCGAGCCACCCAGATTCTGCCCTACTTTTGCTAATTTTTTTTTGACTTCTCTTGAACGAGATATACCAAAGAATAAGAAATTTTCTACTTTTCAACTCAGACAAGTCAACAACAGTTTTTTCGGGTCTTCTCATCTGAAAGCGGAATAACTATAGGTTTAAAAAAATTTCATTCTAAAAAATGAATGGCACGTAAACGTCCTTATTAATAAGATTTGTCCTTATTTTGGGATTCCAATTTTTTCAGAATTTTACGTCAAATCTTATTTTTTAGCATAAAAAGGGCAAATAAGCACTGGATAAAATAGCATATTTTGCAAAAATACCCCAACAAATCTTGCGGGATGGCCGGGCCGCCAAAAGCACGGCTTGTGCACATGCCAGTTTTCCAACTAAAAGTTTACACTTAAAAGCCGGTTTGTGCTAATGGGATCTATTTGTTGAGAATTTCGTGCTGAACAAGATAGGAGCAAAAAATCTGTGGAAAAAAATCTTTTTTGTGATTTATTTTACGTATTTACCGATGGAGAGCTCCCAGTTTGGGTTATTTTAGTTATTTGATTGTAACTTCTTGTTTGAAAACAATTTTGTATAGTTCAAGCACTTTTCACGTGCAGTATTTAACGAGCTTTCAAATAAATACAAGTTTAGTCGGGTAAGTGGCCAAAGAACAAGCACAATATTTTATTATTTTTCGAAAAACCTCTGAAAAAAATTATTTCTTTCTTATAATCACCAAAAAATTGTTGGTATCGCCGTTTATATTCCAGCACTTGACTGTAGCAGAGAGCGCAGATTCTGTTCATCCTTTTGATACCAAATGGTGACCAGGCGTTTTCAGGGTTAATTCAAATTCGCGCCTTTTTTGATGTTCTGTATTTTTAGGTTTTTAGCAGTTTAAGCTTTTCTCAACATTAACCCCCATATTTATAAAAAGAAAAATTTCTCTTGAGAAGACATGGAAATACCAGAGTTGTGAGATTTTCGGGAAAATTAGAAACTGGGAAATTTCCCGGAAAAATAGCAAATTTTCGGCGAAATAGAGAAAGATAGAAAGATAGTCAACATTCATTGAACAGTACTCGTTCTTTGATCAATATCTCATCCTGATTCAGCAAAAAACTTTATTGACACCAAAATAATACATCTACTGAAACAATACTTACCGGAAAGTTGAAAATACAGAACGCCAAAAAAGGCGCGAATTTGAATTAACTCGGAAAAAGCCTAGTCACCAACAAATTTCTTGATCGGTGCGCTTCTTTCTCTTGTTTGGTATCAAAATAATGTGCAGTTTCTGTGCTTTCTGCTGTAGTTAAGTCCTGAAATTCTAACGGTTAAAGCAAGGAGCATGTGGCATTTATAAGAAATAACTGGCTTCTTTGTTTTACAGAATTTTTGAAAAGGGCTGATTTTTGCAGGTTCTTCGATCACTCACCCAACTAAACTTGTATTTATTTGAAAGCTCGTTAAATTCTGAAGCAAATAAGTATTTCTCAAATGAAAGATACGATCAAATAATAAAAATAACCCCAAAATGAGAGTGTCCAGCAGTCAATCCCTAAAATAAGTCGCAGAAAATAAATTCTTTCGAAACTTTCTCGCGCCTATCTTCTTCACCACAAAATTCTGAACAAAACGCTCCCATAAGCACCAACCGACTTTCAAGTGTTAAAGAACCTTTTCTGCATACCATGACACACCAATGATATTTTTTTGAATAAAAAATTGCAGCCCTGAGTAGAAATTTAAATTCTCACACTTTTGCAGCAACGTCGACTGGTGGTACGTCAAAAACCAGAAAGGAGCTGCAGGATATGTGCCTAGAAACTTTGTGGCTCTACAAAAAGCTCCTGAAAGCGAAGAGTGGGATTTTTTGCAATCAAATTTGACCAAATATACTAACCTAATTTGAATCCCCCACTTCAGATGGTTTGCTGGCCGTATACCGAGAGGTCGTGCCGAACGTTTGGTAGCCTCCAACAACCTGCCCAGCGGAACGTTCCTGATCCGCGAGCGAGAATGTGACCAGTTGGAGTATGCTCTAACCATCAGGGATGCGGGTCATGTGGACTCGGGGCGCGGCAGTTTTGTGAAACATTACAAAATCAAGCAGCTGGACAATGAGGAGGGCTTCTACATCACCACCAGAATGACGTTTGCTACACTCAAGGACTTGGTTGCTTACTATTCTGGTAACATTTTGTGTTTGCTTTAGAAAGAGATTTTCTAATTTTAAACTTTTGCCTATTACCTCGATTTTTTTGAGGTTTCTCCTAAGAGCATATTCTTAATCTACACGTTATTTTGAACAACTTTTGTTTTTACCGTTGGCTGTTTTGATGTAATTGATGCACTTTAATAGCCCACTAAAGTTGACGTAAGCGATATTTATCAAAAAGTGGGACAACAAAATTCTGGAGCATAATGAATAAACGAGTTCGACGAATGTACTAATGAAGAAAGCTTAAAAAATTTCTCATCGCTAGGCAACCTTGGAATTCTGGCAACGGATTCGTGTTCAGCGTGGTCGATTTACATGTGAAACTACTTTTGGAATTTAGAAACCACTGTCATATTTCGAATTCCGCTCAACACAATAAATATTCGAAAAATATTTTTCGAATTTATTTGAATATTTATTGTCTCGAGCGGAATTCGTAATATGACAGCGGTTTCTAAATTCCAGAAGTAGTTTCACATGTAAATCGACCACGCTGAACACGAATCCGTTGCCAGAATTCCAAGGTTGCCTAGCGATGAGAAATATTTTTTAAGCTTTCTTCATTAGTACATTCGTCGAACTCGTTTATTCATTATGCTCCAGAATTTTGTTGTCTTACTCTTTATTAAATATTTTTGGCCAGTCATATTCAGAATTCTCTGCTCTCTATAAATCTGCAATTTATTTTTTTGCCACTTGGAATAAATTTTTGAGATATGTGGCCGAAGACTTTTATCCGGAAACTGTGTACTAAAATTTTAGCACTTTTTGATAATTTTGAATTTTTTTCGGCATTGTATAAAAAACACCGTATTTCTTCTAATTAGTGCCCCCCCCCTGGAAGGAAGTCGACAAAAAAACGCGACCTTCTAATTAACGCTCCCTCCCCTTAACTGTGAACTATCGATCCGTGGCCATTCTTTACCTTATTTTTTGAAATTTTTCAATAAAAATCAATAATTTTTGTGAAAAACTTCTCTTAAAGTAATTTCTAAATTCACAATGTCTTCCTATATGCAAATCTGTTAAGATTAAGCCAAAATACTTACAATGAGCTAAGATATGTATAAAAAAGGTGAGAGGTGCAGACTTTTTGTTCGTGGGTAGTCGAGTCTTCTTGTTAAGGTAGTCTACTCAAAACAGCAATATCTCATTCTTCTAATTATTGAGCTTTGATTTTGACAGATTCGAATTCAGGATTATACAATTTATACAGGGTGTGTCAAAAAAACGCGGACATTTCCGAAATATTTTGTCAAGGGCTTCCACGCATAGTCAGTAAAAAGTATAATCGTTCGGTATAATCAATGATGTTAATAACGGTTGTGAGGCCGGTACCGAGTCCTCTCGTTCTGCCGTAACCCTAGGTATAGCTCTCTTAGCATGAGATTAACGTGACTCGCTGGACAGGGCTAACTCACTACGTGGTTGATTCCCATATGCGTATGCTCGTACTTGAAGCTGACCTTCTGACCTAGGGCTTCAACTGTCCATCCTTCATATCCCAGAGAAACCAACAAGCACAGATAAAAAATATTTCCACTCTCAGTTCATTTATTAATATTCATTTATTAAGGTTAATTAAGCGCAGAGAAATAAACTGACATGAAAATACCAGCCAAACTACAACGATATAAATACTTAAAAATATCAAAAAATCATAAATGAAAAAAACAAATACAATTCAAGGGTGTCCGCGTTTTTTTGACACACCCTGTATTATACGATACAATTATGCAATGTAATTTTAAAAAAAAAGCTTTTGAAAAAAAAATTAGAGGGTTATTTATCCAAAAGTTAGATCATAAATAGTCACGTAAATTTTGAGGCCTAAACCTAGGGCAGTAGTGCCAGAAACGGTTAAATGAGTGCTGAATCTCTCTTTTTAATCATAATATGGATGTTATAAACTCAAAAATTGCAATTATTTGATCGTTTTCCTGCGCTTTTTTTTTATAAAATTTGATTAAATCTTGGGATTTTTGGTCAAAATTTTCGTCGCTGCCTGGTCAAAAACGAACCGCCCCCTCTCTAATTAACGGCCCCCTAGAGGCAAGTCAAAAATAAACCCCGGGGTGTTGATTAGAGAAAATACGGTCTGCAGAAAACTATATACCATTGGAAAGCGCAACTCAAGCGCTTTCTTACGAGGGGTCAATTGTAAAATTCAAAAAAGAAATATTGGTTTAGGAGTCACTTTAACGAAACAGTCACTTTTTGGCAGTGGTCAACTTGAGTGGGCTATTTAAGGGCAAAAACACATCAAAATAGTAAACAATAAAAACAAAAGTTGTTCGAAATAACGTGTAGATTACGAATATGCTCTTAGCGGAAACCTCAAAAAATCGAGGTAATAGGCAAAAGTTCAAAATTAGAAAATCTCCTTCTTAAACCGCAAAGATTTACGACTTTACCAATCGTTTTTTTGAGAAAACGATGTTTTGCCCTTAAGACCAGTAGTTTCAAATGACCCGGCACTTTATTATAAAAATGATGCAGGGAAATCGAGCGATACTGTTCTTTATGACAAAAAATTAATTTTTTGTCATAATTGATCTGCAAAATCGAAATTTTCACGATTTTTGGACTGGACTGAACTGGACTGACCAGAGACAACTGCAAAAGGACTAAAAATTTCAGTAAAAAAGGTGTAGAACCCAACCGGGTTGAACTCGAGCTAGTTTCGGGATATCGGAAACGGGCTTGTTGAAAAAAAAGAAAAAAAAGAGAAACTGGAAACTAAAGTAAAGTAAGTTAATTATTTACAATTTTTTAAGAGAGGTCTGATGGACTTTGCTGTCAACTGACCTTCCCAGCCCCCAGGACAGCTCCCACAAGACCTGATCTAAGTCATGAGACTCAACAGAATTGGGAGATACCTCGTCACCAACTTCAACTAAAACAAAAGCTCGGGGATGGTAATTTTGGAGAGGTCTGGCTTGGAAAGTGGAGAGGTTGGCCTTTTTAGCCTTTTTTCAAAGTTTTCCAATATAAAATTATTGTTGGTATTTAGGAATTGTTGATGTAGCCATAAAAACGATGAAACCAGGCACTATGTCTCCTGAAGCTTTCCTAGGGTAATTTTTTAATTCTTGCGTTGCAATTTTACGTCACGAATACAAAAAACTTCCGAAAAGCAGAAAGTGTAAAAAGTGTAACATTGGATGCTGCATGGAGAAAACAAGGAGACAAAAGGAGGCAAGCTGAAAGCAGCTTCGATGTCCGTCTACCTGCAGTAGATCGTGGAAGCATGAAAAAGTCTTTCAAAGGATCATAATCGACTCGTTCAAGGCTTGCGGAATGACTAATACCACAGATGAAAGCGAGGACAACAAAATTCACTACTTTAAGAAGGATGGGCCAGCTTTGAGTGATCAAGCAAAACTTCAGCTAGCACTTGCAGAGAAAAAATTAGCCAAGCTCTTAGAACAAATTAATCTCGAGCAAGAGTCTCGAGCAGGAGGATTTTGAAGACAATAGTGATGTATCTCTAGATGATCTCTGTCAATGCTTTGTTAAATAGTGGTTGTCAAAAAAGAGTTTGTCTGATATTGTTGTAAAAAGTAATGATATTTTGCTGCAAACGTTGCTCAAATTTTATCCGCAGGCTTTTCGACTCCAATGGGTCGTAAAATGGAACGCCACTCTCTAATAGAACGCCATGGCGTTCTATTAGAGAGAATACGGTATGCTGAATATTCCCGCTCTTCCAGATGAGCATGAATATCTTGAGATCTTTTGAGCAAATGTCCTTATTTTCGAAATTTCGGATTCATAAAAAGCAAACAAAAGCAATTGTGAAGAAGTTGACTTCATATTGAAAAAATGTATTTTAATTGAAACACAGTGTATTTTTTCATATTTTCAAAAAAAGGTCCGAATTTAGCTCACTTTTTGACCACCTAAAACATAAATCCTAAAAAAATTGCATTTGCAGTGAAGCACAGATCATGAAGCAGTGTGACCACGCCAACCTGTAGGCAACTACTAGTGTTTCAATTGAAGCAAAATTAACGTAATACTTTTAGGGTCAAGCTGTATGCAGTGTGCACAACTGAAGAGCCTTTTTACATCATCACAGAATATATGGAAGGTGGGTCTATGCTGCAATACCTCAGAAATGACAAGAACCCGCTGTCCATCCAGGCCATGGTCGACATGATCGCTCAGGTCTTTGTTTACAACCTTTGATCCCATTTTTAAGTAAATATACTTGAAGATAGCCAATGGAATGAAGTACCTGGAAGAGCGAAAACTGGTGCACAGAGACCTGGCTGCGCGAAATGTGCTGGTCGGCGAGAAAATTTCCGGCGTCCCAGTGGTCAAAGTGGCCGACTTTGGGCTGGCCAGGAAACTGATGGAGGAGGACATATATGAGGCCAGGACTGGCGCCAAATTCCCCATCAAATGGACGGCCCCTGAAGGTTATTAATAAGAAAAATAATTTAGTGGATAGTTTTGTGATTAAAATATTGGGTTTCAGCTGCTACTTGCGGAAATTTCACGGTGAAATCGGATGTTTGGTCTTATGGTTAGTTGATTTCTCAGGGGCTTAAAAATTAGCACGGTGTTTAGGCTAGTATACCGGGGTTTTAAATAAAAATTTTCGGAAAAAGAACATTTGGCTAAAAAATACATTTAGACAATTTCTCAATCTCTCTTTTGACAAAGCTTGTTGCCTTTTTAAATTTGCCATTCGACCGTCGAATTTCGACGTCATTAATAAAATAAATGATTTCGAGTCCTAAAAAGGGCAATTTTTAAAGTGATAAAAATGATTTTCTTGCCGTAAAAAACTTTTTTGCCACAAATTGCTTTTTTCTGCAATTCCGCCAATTTTCTTTTGTTATAAAAAGAAATTTTACAACAAAAAAAATTGCGGCAAAAAAGGTTTTTACCGTATAAAAGTCTTTAAAACGTATAAATTCTTATTTTTATGCCATTTCATAGTTATATTCACATCTTGCAGGAATATTGCTCTACGAGGTCAGTATTTTTTGTCGAGTGAAAATTTACCGCATTTCTTCCATTGGGGCGACACCCCATTGTGTTTTGGACATACTCTTTTTTATAGCTGCTCTCAGGCAAGTGCCAAATCAATTTGTAGCCATTGAGATGACTTACCAAATATGGAGCTAATTTGCCTGAGAGTGGTCTACAAAGAACTTTGAATCAGGGACGTCGCTCTATTACAGAAAATGGTGTAATTTCGGTTTCCGGACGCAACTCGAAATAATTGAAAATAATGTTTTTTAACGTCTTATCACTAAAAACATGCTTAAAACGTGTTTTTAGACGGCGCTCGACTATTTTCGGGGAAAATTTTTTTTTGACCAAAATTTTACAATTTTGGCCTTGGTACCCCCTTTGGTCCAAACGTCCACTTTTTATGCAACAGTTTATTTATATATATTTATATGATATAAATAGGCTGTAACTTATTTCTGACTTACCCCTCCAAATTAATTTTTTACCTCACCAAATTTGAATTTTAAGCAAAATACTCGTTTACCACACCAAATTATTCATTTACCTCGTCAAATTTTAACTTTACTTGGAGATGTTTGTATTCTGCCTATGTTAGTTTTCATCCCTGAGTACTAGCTTCAGATGAAATGGCACGAGTCAAAACCACGTCAACCATACTTTATTACCAAAAAGCTCAACAAAGCAAAAAATTGACATCAAATTTAAGCAAAATAATATTGACGCATAAAGGGGAACTAAATTCGCTCCAAAGCTTGACCAACTTTCTTTTTTCTCCCTCTCTTCATTCGTGGCTCCAGCGGTCGCGGAAAAGGATCGATCAGCTTTTCAGTTTCCATAAGCAGCAAGGAGTGCTTGCACAAGCCATCTTTGATCCCAATTGGACAACTGCATGAGATGTAGCCAGGGAACACAGCAGAATACCTCATCACAAAAAACGATTCTCGTAGAGTTTTGTACCTAAAATATTTATCTAAACAAAAAATCAATAAAAGCCAAGCTATTTACGTTTGCCAAGTACTGAAAACCCAGTCTGGATCCTCGGTAATCATTATGAAAAGCCAGGAACGGAAGAATTTTTCGCATGCTTGAAGGAGTCTTGGTGTTTCTCTCCACTTGATTTGCCAGTGTTCGTAGAGCGTCCGAGAAGCTAAAAGAGTTCGAAAATGAGTAAGACTAATCAGGAATGGATAATTAGCAAACTAACCAGCAGCAAGTTCCAGCAGTGAAGAAGCCATAGCAAGTTTTGCCACATCATTTTTTATCTCTTCACAGGCTTCTTGGCATATTCTTGCCTTCGGCAGATCCCTGTTCAGATCCATTGTCACATGAGCGTAACACATACCTCGCTCTGCACTTGTAAACACTTCATGGCAAGCTAAAAAAATCCCTTACATTTTATCTTCTAGCTATTGACCTGTTTACCAGCAGTGGTTTGTGTTGCTCTATCAGCGACAAGTAGTTTTGGTTTGTAGTTGCCTGCTTGAGAAACAGCCTCCAAAAAGCCCTTGTAACTCCAGGTGTCCTCATGCGAAGAAATTGCAGCATAAGTTGGGAAGAAAGTCTTGTCTGCATCTGAAAAGCCTGCAACCTAGGAAGCTATGTTAAATTCTATCGATAGCCAACGTAAATAATACTGACTAGAAGAGGATAGTTAAGAGTCATAAGCTTGTACGTTCCGTCAACTTGAACACTCCCGAGTTTGCTTAGGCTTAGGTTTCTTTGAGCTGATCACCAGATAGCTCAGAAAGCCTATCCACACCATTCTCACGCACATTAACAGACCGGTGATCGAAGGCAACAGCGAAGGACTTGTCCTCATCCACTAAAGCAAATTTCTTAACAAATAGTAGCACAATCAATATTACAGAAGTGAAAGCTACCGGGAATATCACTGTTCTGTTCGAAGTACTTTTTCACGTCTTCAAGCGTCAGAGTGCTTGTAAATCCTTGCTTTCTGCATAAAGTAGACTACTGGTTTTGCACTTGCTTCAGCGATGGAAATACCAGTCCTTCGAATTCTGTATCATCCTAAATTTTTCATGTTCTTCACGCTGCCAAACAAAAGTTAACCTGAATGGATCTCTGAATTTGTCTGGAAGTTTTTCCATTAAAAGGGTCTTCCAGCAATCGAATTTTCATCTTGACTGGTGAGCTTAGTCCATTATCACCATTCGTTTGTGATCGCGCACACCAGACTTTTGAATGAGAGCCACCGACAGATTTTTTGCGTAGCGGATTCGCATTCGAGCCCTGCAATTGAAATTTCTATCACGATTCCTCTTAGACTATTGGCAAATGTAGCGATCAGTGGCAATCTGAAGGCTTTCTTGAGACGAAATTGAGTTCTCGGCTAACCATAAGTCGATTTCTTCTTTGTTTCGGCAAACCTTTTCCTCATTCCAAGAAGCAGCAGGTCTTCTTTTCATCTGAAGCTAGTACTTAGAGATGAAAATCAACATAGACAGAATACAAACATCCCCAAGTAAAGTTAAAATTTGACGAGGTAAAATGAATAATTTGGCGGGGTAAATCTGTAATTTGGTGGGGTAAACGAGTATTTTGGTCAAAATTCAAATTTGGTACATTGACCATTTTAAAAAAGCACAGATTTGTCAAATTTTCGAAAATCTGTGTTTTTTTAGAATGGTCTGTACTCAGAAATTATCAATAAACAAAAAATTCTGTTTTTACAGTTCGAAAAAGCATTAAATTTTGGCAACTTGACAACCCTGAGTTAAATAAACTGTTGCATAAAAAGTGGACGTTTGGACCAAAGGGGGTACCAAGGCCAAAATCGTAAAATTTTGGCCTAAAAGTTTTTTCCCGAAAATAGTCGAGCGCCATCTAAAAGCACGTTTTAAGCATGTTTTGAGTGATAAGACGTTAAAAAAACATTATTTTCAATTATTTTGAGTTGCGTCCAGAAACCAAAATTATTCTCAGAAAATGCAGTAACGAAAAATTCCAATCTCACTACCATTTAAAATCTTTCTAAAAACAAATTTTCAGATATTTACCAGAGGTCAAGTTCCATATCCAGGTATATGACACAATTATTAAGCTCCACCCAGACTCCGGCGTAACAAGACCTGCGTAACAAAATTTGACTAGTGTTACACGTAACACTGTTTTTGAGTCGCGTAACACGAGTCACGTAACAGAATTTGTTACGTGTTACGCCGGAGTCTGGGTAGAGCTTTAGCAATATTTCTTTTTTAAACCCCATCAATCTAGGTATGCACAACCGAGAAGTCATTGAGCAAGTGGAAATGGGATACCGAATGACCATGCCTAAAAATTGCCCAGAACAGATCTACGACGAGATCATGCTTAAGTGCTGGGACAAGTACCCAGACAGACGCCCCACTTTTGCCTTTCTCTACAGTTATTTTGACGATTTCTTCGTTTCATCCGAAGGTGCTTACCATAAACAGTGACAAATTTTCATATTTTTTTAAATTTGAAATAGCCTATGAGGTAAATATGGTCTTTTCCTGCTATTAATTTTTGACTTGTTAGCCAGAGAAATTTTTTTGGCATTCTATTTTGTTCACTTTGTGGTTGTCTTTGTTGTTGTTCGAAACCTCTCAAGTTTGATCTCCCCATGGGTCCCACCACTTTTGTTGTCCTCGTTTTAACGTCTTTCATCAATTTTGTTAAATCGTTTGGTTTTCAATTCCACAATTTTTTTAATTCACTGATTTCGGTGTCAAAAGTATTTACTATTGATGTAAGTCAAATCTCGATATAAGGAGCCCTGGACTTTTAAATCAAATTTAAATGCAAGATTGGCTGGACCTAGCAGGAGATTGAACTGAAGAGATGACTTGTTTATTCGCCGCTCTATAAATTATGATTTTATGAATCAACAACTGTCATAGTAACTTGTTTTGAGATATTTTTGTAGATATATATGTAAAGTGTGCTTTAACTGGTCTCTCTCCCATATTGTCCTATTGTAGGCTATTGCATTATTTGTAATAATAATAAAATATAATTTTTTTCTGATTCTAATGTTAAAAGTTTATTTTGTATGGTAGAATATCAAGAATAAGCGATTTTAGAAATTCATCATAAAGTTCACCGGAGACTTTTTCCGTGAATGTCACTTATAGTATTATCGAGGGAGGGCATATAACGAACGATTGCGAAATCCATAACGATACGACTGAAATCAACCTCACTGATGAATACGTGAACAATTATCAAACAATTAAACTTTTATTTCTATGTCGATTCAGCCACTCAACAACAGAAAGTCGTATAACAAAATATCGTAGGAACTCTCCTATCCCTTCATAGATTTCTTTTTCCTCGGCTTGTAGCCACCACTCTTATTTGTTTCTGTTACGGCATATGGGTCACGTCCTTTGGCTGCAATCTCAAACCTGAAAATCAAAACAGGTGTAAAGTTAAGAATAAAATCTTACTGACTCACTTCTTCGATAGACCATAAATCCTCTTACGACGCTTTGAAACCACATGCATCTGGGATCCAGTCTTAAGCAATGCCTCAGCAATTCTTCCATAATCGAATTTTAGCCCTTCTTCTACACCCTTCTCCCCATCTGATTCGCCTTCTTGCTCAGATTCAGCCAGTCGATCAGAGAAATCATGCAAGATGGTGTCGAAGATTTCATTGCACACCGAACGGAAAAATGGGTCCCTGAAAATTGACGCAATCAAATACGAGTCATTAAAAAGTCAGAACTTTGCTCAACCAGATCACCCATACCATTTGTCAAATTGTATGGGCAACCCCAAAAACAAAAGATGCACTTACGAAACATCGTCCTGTAGGATATCCACATATGGAGTCAGAAACACCATAACCATTAATTCGTCCAGTCCACCTGAAAAAACGGAGAAATATGAATAAAGAATGATAGCTCATGCTGAAGACACCAACCACAGTTGTCGAGCTCATCAAGGTATATAGAGGCGAAATGAAACCTGAACAAGTTCGTTTTCCAAAAGCACATCAAAAATCAAAATTTACTTGAGTGAATCACTTATGGTGGAGCTTGAAGAGATAGTAGTGGTGCGTAGGAAGTCGATGTAGTCCTTGACTATGTCTCCATCCCAACTGTAGACATCTTTGAGCCGAGCCAGCATAGTGCGAAAGAGTCGACGAATAAGCTAAACATGAGGTATGGTAAATTTTTGAGCTTTAGAATTAACACAAAGTATTGAAAAACTTTTCTTTTTTGAGAAAAAAACTAGCGCAGGGTGAAGGTCCTGTGGCGGAATATAGCTGAAAATTTCGGTTGGCCAACCGTTTGACCAACCCTATTTTTGTATGACAGCTCTTCCAATTGCGGACAAAGCATTAAGTATATATACGAAGTTTGGCTCTATGGCCACCCAAATAGACGAATCAAAAATGTTTGGCGACCGTAAAAAAATCCCATCGTAAAAAACGGTAAAACGGTAAAAATTATTTTACTTAAGTTTAAAAAGGCAAAATTGTTGGGGTGGTGTTTGTTCGCTAGTAGAGTGTCTCAACAAATTCTGCTCACCCAATTCACATAAAAAATAAACATACCATCAAGAATTTATCCATGCGCCAGCGATCGATCAGCGGCCATTCTTTAGACAGAGCAACAAGCAAGGCACGGACAAAGTCAAGCACTTGGTCCTCAGACTTGAAAAGGTTGATCAGATTGCTGATGCTGTCGGCCAGTTCTTCTTGCAGCAAAGGCTTGTCCTGCATCCACATTGTGTAGTGTATACCTGAAAATCAGCAGCATATTTTTAAATATCAAAAGTAAATTATCGAAAATCCGAACCCTTGCACAATCTGGCGAAAGATTCATCCGTAAAAGCTGAAAAAAAACCAAATTGAAAAAGATTCTTCACCGAAGTAGTTGCTAAGTTACCTTTACTCTTCGATTTAGTTACAACAAAATCCTGCAACAGCTTCAGGGCCCGCTTTCTTATGACCGGCTCACCGGAAGCCAACCTGCAAAAAATTAGCATAAAAATTGTAAAAAGATAAGAAGTCCAAAAAACGCAAACCTTTGAACAAACACGATTTCCACACTTTCCATATCAGCGTCCATTTCTGCGAAAGATAATTCTTTCTATTCTTTTTATAATCTGAAAGTAGCACTATTACCGTATCCTCTCTAATACCATTGGTATACCACCACTATCTATTAGAACACTACCCTTTAGGACCAAAATTAGTGTGGTTAACCATGTTTTATTGCATTTTTAACATATAGTCGAAAAACGTTGGAGGTTACTGTGGCAAGGGCAAGGGTAAAAGTTGTGAAAAAAGACATTTTTAGCAACAATTAACATGTTAAAATGCAAGCAAGCTATCATTTCGCATTTTTGTCAAAAGTTTCAATTTCAATCGTGAAAAACTTTCGAAGTTTATCCTGAAAATTGATCTAAAATTGCGCCAAGTCATTCGTCATTCAAACATCCATAATTATTCCACCTCCACTTGGGTGGTCAAACATTTTGTTTATTCCCAGGTTTATATACAGTCGAGATTCGGAATAGCGCAACTTTGGACTATCTGGTTTGGTTAACCATCAATGAAATTCACTGTAGAGATACTTTATCGATAGTGCACCCCCAAAGCCGGTCTCGGAGAGGTGTGCGAACTAGAGACTTGCTTTTACAGGATCTTCATCTTGACTCATTTGTGCCCATGTGTATTGCAAATCGATGTAAATTACCCACTTTTTTCTTACACGTAATTTTTTTTCTGTTTTCTTTGCAGAGAAGTCATATAAATGGGTAAATGTTTATGAATGTGATTCGTCAGGCTAATCCCACAAATCGTAAGGATTCCGATTTTGTCGATCGTTTTAGAGAATCACGATAGTTTTGCCATTTAGACCTGCAACGCTCGTTACAACGTCTCCGTTTTTTTAAAAGAAGGTAAACCCTAGGCGGGAACGGAGAGACATTATAACGAGAGTCAATTGCATGACCGGATAGAGATATTTGTCCGGTTGCCTTATTTAAAACCAATTTTTTCATAATTTTAAAAAATTTGCACGTTTTTAAATATGGTCCAAATATTTGTTCTGATCTCAAATTTGGCCTTTTCAATGAATTCCAATTAATTTCCCTTTTCCCACTCATGGGTTAATCTCACCCTTTCCCTCTCTAGTAAAAGATGGGAAAGGCATATGCATATGAGTGACCACCGACTACACCTGTCTCTTTCGAAAAGGAGTAGGAGGAGAATATATGGTTAACAACAAGCACATGAAGAGACGCTACCACTGCTTGCCTCTGTAAACACAAATGCCAATGGTTGGATGCCCTTCGGAGCTCTCAAACAAAGTAAAATTAGCAGTGGGGACATCTCTATTTATTCTAAAATTCGCTTTTCTTTTTTCCATTCCATTGTCTTTTTATATTTTTTGCTTATTCATTATCTTATATTTTGTAGGCGTGTCATTTGATGTTCTCACCTGGAAGACACTCAAATGGACTTCCTACAACTGATGACTTGGCTGAGGAGATGATGGCTGATTTGTTGAATGTGGGTTATAATCTTTTGTTTAACAGCACTCTTAACTTAAATATTTTTTTGTTTCTGGTAATTACAAAGGAACATGGCTGTCAAATTTATCGCCAAGGTTGAAATTTTTTACAACTAAGAAAATTTTAAAACAACAAAAAGGTCGAATTTGAGGTCGCCTCAGGTAGAAATCGATGAGCCTAAAAAATTTTCTGAACTAAATTTTCAGTTATTAAAGCTAAAATTTAAAAGGGGATGACAGCTGTTAAGAAGATAGTCTCGACACGAAAGGATTATCCCAAGTTTTGTGTTTTTGTGGTCTAAGATGGTTTTTGTAGTTTTGTGGTTAATGTGGTTTTAAAGCCATTTTTTGTTGGCAACTCAGCGTTGCTCTGTCAGACAAACATGTACAGAATTAAAAGTTCGATCAGCATCATCAATACCGGAATTTCTAAATTCTTTAAAAAATGCCCTAAAAATCGAAATCAAAAAGGGAAAAAAACCATCAACTTTTAATTCTGCACAAGTTTGTTTGACATTGCAACACCGAGTTGCCGACAAAATACGGCTCAAAAACCACATTTAAAAAGGTGCGTAGACGTTTCGTCCATAAATTCCCGTTTGGGATTTATGGATGAAACGTCTTAACAGAACGCAAAGTTTGTACGCAAAATTCTTTATCACATCTGCTTCGTTAAAATTGTGCGCTTCTTTTATTTATCATATTTTTTACTTGTTGTTTCTTGAAATTTCTATTGTGCTATAATCTCAACTATCACATGATTTTTCTAACTTTCTTTATCCCTCGAATTCATGAGAAGTTGTTAAAACGAAAAGTAACGAAAAATCGCTCTATTCTGAAATTTGATTATCAAATATTAAAAATTAACATTTTTCGTCTACCCGTCAGCTAATTTTCCTTTCCTTTTGAAAATTCGAGTCAACTGTGTAACAACCAGTGTTTGGACTTTCAGGAAATGGTCGTACTCGTACTTCGTACTGCTAAATTTCAGCCGTCGTACTTCGTACTCGTACCTCGTACAACAAAAATTTAAAGCTCGTATATCGTACTCGTACCTCGTACCAAAAAAAATTTTGCTCGTACTTCGTACTCGTACTTCGTACTACAAACATTTTCTGCTCGTACTTCGTACTCGTACTACAAAAATAATGACTCTCACTTCTTACTTCTTTCCATAGTCTTAAAATTGCAGTAGTTTTTAGTTCTACTTCATTTTTGCTCGTTATTTTGAAAATTTATGAATTTTAAAAGAAAAATATTAGTTATTAAGTACTTATTTCTCACAGCATTATTTATTCATGTGTTTAAAAAAGAACGCGTGAGTTATTTTAAAAATGGTTGGCATAAGCATAGTGGTAGACGAGACGATAGATCTGCTCGTAGGAGATGAAAAAGATAGAGAAGAGGTCCGACAATATCTGAGAGAACTGGCGACGGACTTTAAAAACAAAGACCTCTTGTAGTCTATCAAAACCTCGGTTTTTGCTATTCTTCAACAATATAAAATTTTTTGATAATTTCAAAATAAACATTTCACAAAACGGAATTTCACTAAGTGAAAAATTGTCAGTTAATCTATTAATGCTTGTATTTTCACACTGTTCATACTCGTACCTCGTACCTCCAAATTTTTTTCTCGTACTTCGTACTCGTACTTTGTACCACTGAAATTTCTTCTCGTACTTCGTACTCGTACCTCGTACCACAAAAATTTCTTCTCGTACTTCGTACTCGTACTCGTAGTACGAGTACGTGTACGAGTACGAAGTACGAGTACGAGTACGAGGTCCAAACACTGGTAACAACCATACCCATAGCGATTTATTTATTCACAGTAGTGTCCGTGATAGAATTATAAGTCATCATAATTTTTTTTTATTTTGGCATGGTGGCTTATGGCGTATAAAAAGTGCACAAATGCCTTGCTTTATATAGGTTTCCCAGAAATTACACCCATAGTCTCTCCAGTAAAACCAGGCAACTGTAGTAGCAACATGAATACAACGCAAAATTCATGTAAAATTCATCTTATGCTAAACATCTAACAATAAAATAAAAGAGAAAAAAAATCAAGAAAGACTTGTCAAAAGATTTATTTCAACCAAGCGGCACTGCATAACGGCAACACGCAAAATAGTGCATCAAATCACATAAGTCAACAAATTGCAGCATATAATAGTTTTCAGTAGTTAGAATGACGTTGGCTCCAGACTTAAGAATTTTTTCGATGCGACGCTTGGCGATGTCCATTTCTCTGGCAATCATAAGTGATCACCGTAACTTACTCTCTACGAATAGCTTCAAGCTTAGCAGGATCTTCTACCACAACCGAAATTCCCAAGTGCATTTTGGCTTTCTGCAGAGAAAAGTCTAGGCAGGCAATTTGGCAAGATGGAGCTGTTTGCTTTTTAGCTTTTGCAAAACCACAACAACGTCCTTATTAGACTAAGCAAAGTCATTTATCTAAACTCATAAAATACGAATTACCGATTTCGCAAATCTTTAATATACACACTCGATAAGAGCTTAAAAACCCCGACTGTGAAAAAAATAAGTAGGAATTCAAACGTGTACAAAATTGGCGTTTTGTTAAGACGTTTCATCCATAAATTCCCAAACGGGAATTTATGGACGAAACGTCCCTATGCCATTTAAAAAACCAAAACTTGGATTGATCCATTCGTGTCGAGACTATCTCCTCAACAGCTTTCACCCCTCCTTTAAAAAAGGCTGTAACTGAAGTGCGCATTCAAAAGTCTGAATTTTACAAGTACAGAGTGGACCTTTATTTTGTGAAAATTTGAATCGGTCATGACTTTTTAAATTTTTAACTTCATATTTCAGCGCACAGTGTCAGTAAAACATTTTTTTGTGTCAAGCAAAACGGGAGACGCGGGGCTTTCTAATTAGAGATGATGGCTTGACCTTTTCGGGACGGACGGGTCAGAATTCAAATTTAAAAATTTCGGGACGGGACGCGGGACGGGACAGGTGCCAAAAAATTTCCGGGCGGGATTCCGGGACGGGACGATTCTCTAAAATTAACGGGACGGGACGAAATTGTCCCGTCCCGTCATCATCTCTAGTTGACTGTAATTACAAGTTGAAGGTAGTTGTTGAAAAATTGAATTTTTCGGGGCCGGACGAGACGGAATTTAAATAATTTTTTTCGGGACGGGACACCGGGACGGGACAGCTGCCAAAAAATTTCCGGGCGGAATTCCGGGACGGGACGATTCTCTAAAATTAACGGGACGACGGAATTGTCCCGTCCCGTCATCATCTCTATTTCTAATGAGCTATCGAGAGTATCAATGGAGTTGAAAATTAAAAAAAGTCATGACCGTTTCAAATCTTCCCAAAATAAAGGTCCACCCTGTGAATTTTATTTTGACCTACTGAACTTATTCAGTGGAATTCGATAGCTCATTAGTGAGCCAAGATCATCATACAAAAAATTAAAAATTGCATTTAATATACAAATGAAAATGTCGAAAAAAAATTATATTAGCACCTGGTTCACAATGGTCTCAAGCAAAAAATTGCTCTAGAACACAAAAATACATCATGTTACTTTTGTTTAGGAGCTGTATTGGAGAAAATATGGTAAATACATTTATTATTAAAGTATAACCTTGTTATAGCGTCACCCGGACGCTATAACAAGGAGTATAGTGACACTCTCGTCATAGTGACACCCCTGAGCTAGATCTAACAATAAAAGCTAGTAAGTCGAATAAGTGATACTTTCGTTATAATGACACCGAAGGGTCGGACCCCAGGGGTGTCACTATAACCCTGGTTTTACTGTATTAATTTTTTTCTACTGGCGCCAACCTCAGGGTCAAATTTGGTATCGACCATGAATGCCCCTCGGCCAAGATTAAAAATTTTGGACATGATTTTAAAATTTTTACAAAATTGTTAAGCAGGAAAAGTGAACCAGTAGAGCCCTGAATGTATTTAATTTTATCCAACTTTTTAGAATCGTCGTTTTCAAAAGCTATGGACAGATATGTTGGTCGAGGTACTTGCCAGTGATACTAAATCACCTAGTCCAGCCAATCCAAGGGTGTCAAGTAAGCAATCCAGGAAGACATCCTGCACCCAAATAATTTCTCTGGTGGACAATGCTCTAGCCCAGCTGATAGACACTATTCACCTGACTGTCGACATTTTCCTTAGAGGAGGCTAGTCTACGAACATTAGCTGATTTGTAGTTTTAATGGTTGAATTACAGTACGTCTAGCCTTTTCCGACAACACCACAGCTGGAGATCTCAACCGCGAGTTCTCCGCTCTCTATTCCATCCGAGTGCAGCTGGACAGATTGTTGATGACACATGAGAAGGGTAGATCAGACCAGTGGAGAACCAGGGAAAATGCGAAAACACTGGTACTGTATTTTTGTGATAAGACAACCGCCCTAAAGTGACAAAATGCACAAAATAAACTATTTCCAATTTTCCTCTTTATCCAACATTTTATATCATTTTACGACATTATGTTATTTGCCACTGTTTTTCTGTCGTACTTGCATGCCACTGGGATTAGTTTCAGCTCGATGTCACTTGCCTCTTTTTGTCGCATTTCAAGGCGAGGATTCAAAATTTTCGAGGATCGAGATTTAAGGCGAGGCCTCACCTTGAAATATTCGAAGACTGAATATTGAGGCAAGACTTTTTTCATTTTTTTGACACCTGTTTTCAAAATTTTCTAGTTTTCGAGGTGAGGCTTCGAAATTTTCGAGGTTCGAGTCGAGACCTCCCCTCAAAATATCCGTGGCCTCGAAAACCCTAGCCACCTATATTAACCCTCTTTTGCCGTCGTTTCGAAGATGCCCCTTTTTAAATAAATTATCGGACTTTTTATGAGAAAACCAGGAAAGTAGTAGCAATAGCAGAAAAGGAGTTCCAGAAAAGTTGAAATCGGAACTGGCCAAATTTTGGCCAACCGGATCAATAGTAGGCTCAATAACAACCGGCTCAAATAGTTTTGGCGCTAATTCAAAAACTAAAGTTTGTTGTGTACAAGTGTTTGAACATTTTTACGATTTTGTAAATCCTTCCAAACAAGTCATCAAATGATTTGAAAAATTCAATCTGGAGTGGAATCTGGAATTTACAGCTTTTGCACGTAAAGACAGGCAAATGCTTGCTTTTTCAAAATTAGTCTTTTAACTCATTTTCCAATATGGCTCAAGCACTCTTTGCACTCATTTTCGTTTAAAAACGACGTGGTTGACAGAATAAAAACTCAATAAAACCGATTAAAAAACCGATACATGGATAAATGTCTTACCTAGTTTTTAAAAAATTACCGCGTCATGCCAGTTGGCCAAAATATGGCCAAGAGGCGGCAACCAGGCAATTTCGATAATTCACAAGTTTTATTCAAACTTGTAAATAAAACCCTCTTCAAACCTCACCACATTTATTCAAATTTCACAACGCTGTATACAGTCTCTACTTGCAAATTTCCTCAAAAAATTTTGCAAAGCAAATGGAAGGCGATTTAACTGCTATTTTTACATCCATATCTATATGTAACTCAACTATGAGACTGTAAACCCACCTTTGAAAAACATCCTATCAAGTCATCATATAAAAATTTAAATTTTTATACAACTACTCAAGCAAAAAAATCAGCATCAAGTGGTCCATCAATAATACTCAATACTCTCCTTCTTCTTCGCTTTCATTATCGCTTTGTTCTACATCATCTTAGTCCGCATGAAATCCTTTTGCATATCATGGTGACTCTTGCACGGAACAAAGGAAGCCCAGTAATTCATCGTGAGTTCAAAGTTCTCCAGCCGGTTATTCTTCCCACTCCATGAGCAGAGCATGAATTTTTCTTTCAGATCGGAGTTGGCTATATAGCATACTAGTCGGAATGCTTCTTCTGGATTGTCTTCATGCCTAAACACTCAATATGATCTATTTTTAACGCAAGGACACAACTTCAATTCAGGAACTAATGAATCAACTTTCAATTACTTCAAATTGAGGTTCAAAGTAAGTAAAAAATATTAAACAAAAGAAAAACCTGGTTCAGTCGCTCGAGAGTCATAAACCAAAAATGGTTCTGCTTCATGCGTCAACTGCGACTCGAACGGAATGATCATCATATGCGCTTTTTTACAGTCAATCGTTCCTGAATTTATCTGAAAGGAAAAACCATGAACAGCTACTGAAATTGTAAAAAAACCCCTTCATACCCTGTATTTTTACGTTTAATCTGTCTTGCTAGGCTGCTATCCTCCGAAATAGTGGAATAATAGCCTTGCATCACCATGCTTAATCGACCAAACAATAGACTTCGTCTTTGTGATTGGTGATGAGCCAGCCACGAGATAACCAGCTTGCAGTCTTCTTCGATTCTAAAAAATTCTACGGAGGATGCACAAGACAACGCGAAAAACCTCTGAATCGTTTTGCTTTGCATTGTGGCTGTGGTATTTTGTCGGATGAAAAAAGCGTTCGCCTCGATTCACGAAACTTCTTCCTTTGCAATCACGTTGTTCTCCCAACTTCGGCTCTTTTCGGGTATCGGAACCTCCATTATTTTTAAAAATTTTGGATGCTGATCATGGTGATTAAGGTGATCATGTTAACATACACACAAATCCGGAAATCACAAATCCGGGAGTGTTGGCCGAGAATATCTGAAAAGATTGTTTTGTACGAAGCAAAAGATGATAATAAACAAAAACATAAAAAACGAGCTCTACCGATTCCATTTTTAGATTTTGGTTGAACCCAAAAATCTCGAGATCGACCCAAAATTTTTCCGATTTTATAGGGTTGAAAATTAAGCGGGGCGCTTATAGAGATAATACAGTATATTGCTGAAAAGCTCTTAATAAGAGGTCCCGATAACCGAGAACAACCTGTTTCTGACTTTTTTCTGACAGATAAAGAAGCTTGTGCCCATCAGCTTTCGACTTTCCTAAAGCAACTGTATTACGAAAAGCCATAAAATGATAAATCACCGTTTGGTAGACGTAATGATACCCGTTTGACCAAATAATGTACTTTCCACTTTGAATTCTTTCTTGTTCCTCAATTGTCTCTCTTGGCAAAAAGCTTATCTTTTCTTCGAAATCTCTAGCCATGATACGTATTTCTCATTAATTGATTCAAATGTTTTATGTTTGACCCACTTTTGATCTATTCTCTCAGGAAAGTTACCACCCATTTTGTAGCCAGAAAGATGAGCTATTAAATGGTTGGTAACTTGCCTGAGAGAAGTGATCAAAAAGTGGGTCAAAAACACAATGCCAAAAACACGATTTTGAATCAAGGGGGGGCGTTAATTAGAGGAAATACGGTAATTCAACTAAAATTACTAATTAAATAAAAACCTAGACAATTCATGCAAGAACATTGACTGAACGATGGGAAAACATAGAAAGGCAACACCTCACTCACCTAACTTGATATAAATTATCGAAAATGTCGTGCGACAAATTCGATAATCATCGAAAATGTCTGGTTGCCCAACAGCCAAAAGAGGGTTGAATTTTAGACAACCATTTTTCAGACTGGAAACTCTGAAGCAGCTGCTGGTTTAATAGCTCGAAGATTGGTCCACTTACTCAAAAATTTTGGTGTCAGAATTTCTACGTAAGTTTTTTTCAATATTAGTTTTTCCTTGGTGTGTTAAGGAAGGAAGAAGGAATAAATTTAAATTCAAACAGCGAAATAAACTTGCCAAAAATTTTATTCTTATGTTCCGCTAGAATGAATCTAGAAAACATTTTGATAGTAAGAACTTGTAAAGTTTCGTGTAAGATGCTTCAGAATTCAGCAAAATAAGCTGTGTAACAGCGGATTGAGTCACATAACACGTGTTTACAACACTGAATTTTGCAAACTTTTTCAATGTTTTTACATAACTGTCTGCTTAAAGATCAAAATAAAATCAGGTAAAAATTTAACCATTCACCAAAAAATGAAAATATGAACAAAAAGTGACAAGTTTCGTGACAACTATCGAAAAAGCCTATTTTCGGGTACTTTTGAGAAGGCATCTAATAAGGGATTTTTTAAATTAGTTTCTAATTTCTAATTGGATTCCTAATTAGGGATTTTAACCATTTTTCACTGGCATGTTCTTTGGAGAAAGTATTTTCGGAATATTATTTTTTGGCTCCTACTCACATCAAGTTCAACGAAGCCTCGTGCATACGTTTCATCTCTGCATATATTAGCAAATGTATGCATATTACGACAATTTTGTGACTCAAAGGCCCCTATGTGACATTAATCCCTTTGAATTATATAGTTTCAGACCATATTCCGTGAAGAACCATGCCTTCTTTGCCAGCAGTATTTGTGATTTGCTGTACCGCTTTGAAGAGTTCTGCTACACCAATGTTGATTCGGAAGAATGTGCACAATTAAGAAAAGCTGTAAATGAGTTTTATTCCACTTTGGTCAAAGGCCTAGATGAGGTTAGTGTTTTGGATCCAAGTGCTCAGTGTTGAAAAAACAAAAATATAAATATTTTTCAGTTGCTTCTAAAGCAAACTAAAATCAGGCTTAGGCCAACCACTAACCAAGAAGCTTCTGCCAACCTTACAACCCCTCTAAGCACTACCAAACGGTCAAAATCTCTGGCTAAACTATGTGGCTCTACACAAACTGCCTTTATTTTGACCCCAGGTGCCAGACCTCAAGCAATGCCTTTTTGCAATGCATTTGATTTTAGGGCCAAGACCAAATATACCTGCTAGTCAGAAAAGTTTTCTACTACCAGCGCATTTGGACACAGCCAGACGACGCACTTCCTACCACAGAAATGCATCTAGAGTTTCTGAGCAGGTGAATGCAGGCCAAATAAAGAGATCAGGAAGTGCTCCTTGCAGAAAACCAAATAGTGCTAGGAGATTAAGCACACAGAACTCCAAGGTATTATTGTGGAATCAAACTTTTAATTTGGATTGGTTTATACCGGGTGTTTAAAATACTCCCGACCTTTTTAAAAGCAGCTTGTATTTTGCAGCACCGAATCTCCTCTTCAAAAAGGATAATTAAAAAAACAAATTATTTAAAAAAAATTAAAAAAGGAAAGAGCATAGATGGGCAAAGGGATAAAATAGGCCAAAAGGGATAAAAATTTATGACGTTTCGTTTTCGCTAAAAGGGATAAAATTTCCTATGTAATTTTATCCCCATTTTATGAACGAAACCCAACTGTCAGCCATTCTAACTGTCAGCCCCCAACTGTCAGCCATGCCAACTGTCAGCCCCCAACTGTCAGCCATTCTAACTGTCAGCCCCCAACTGTCAGCCATTCTAACTGTCAGCCCCCAACTGTCAGCCATGCCAACTGTCAGCCCCCAACTGTCAGCCATGCCAACTGTCAGCCCCAACTGTCAGCCATGCCAACTGTCAGCCCCCAGCTGTCAGCCATCCTAACTGTCTTCCCCCAACTGTAAGCCAAAATTGGTAGTCCTGACAAGAACAAAAAATTTAGAAAAAAAATGTTTGTTTGAAAATACTCTAAGTATAATACAGTCGTATTTCTTTCGCTTAGCTCTCTGATTTTTTGCTTAGCTTTCTCATTTTATTTCCTTTGTTTGTTTAATTCTCTTTTGTTTTCAGATGTCCGCAATCCTTTTTACGTACAATCAGCGATACGGAAGCAAGAATCTGACGGTGACGGAAGGTTGTCAAAGTCGCAAAAACGTCGCTTAATGCTCTGTTCCGTGGCAAGAAGGAGCGCCGAAGAAGCTAGATGAGAAACCGTTCAGAGAATCTCTTGCATTGCATACCCTGTTGTTTGGATTTACAATTACAATTTACTATTCCTCTTGGTTCTATTTCTTCTTTTTCATGATTATTTGCGGTGGCTGGGTTTGCGAATGTAATAGTGACTGACTTTTTGTAAAGTGTTTCGGCCGGTGTATTCTCTCAATTTGTAAGTCATTCTTTAAGTCGCGTTTATTTGGCTGACCTCCCTTCTTAACTTTTTTAATACTACCGTCTGCCCATCATCACATCCTACTTTACAAAATCTTAGCCGGCTTTTCCGGCCTTTTTTTTATATAGACCAGTCGTCCAAGACCAGAAGAAAAGGCTAAATTCTTTCATTCGGACTATTTTTAATAAAGCAGATATTTTAGTAAAGTTTTTCGGTGCATTACCGTCCTCTGTCTTGTCAAGATCCACTGGTGGGCTCACTATGGTGTGACAACATGAAGTGATCTTTTATTTATTAAGAAGACGAAATTCTTCAAATCCATTGAGGTCTTTTGACCAAATAAGCGAACTTTAAGAACCACATCTCACCTATTGAACTCTTGGTTCGGGTAGTTTTTTATGAGATTGTTCTTGTCTTAGTCAGTAATAATTGGCTCTATTTAAAACTGTGTCCACAGAAGTCTCTGTACAGCCAATAGATTGTTTGGGTTATAGCTATGTTGCAATAATTTTAGAACATCTGCTAGAAGGATGTGACACCCAACAAGAGAATTATACATTGTGCTGTAAAATAGATTGCTATTCTATATACCTTTCAATACACCTTCCTTATCGTTGCAAAATTTTTAATAAATGAGAATTGGCACTCAATTTATTGCTGGGTTTGAAAATCGAAATTTTGACTACATAATTTACAATTTGAAACCCATCGGTTAATTAATAATCGTTTATTAAATATTTTGTTTGAATAATGCTTTCCAACCAAGTGAAATAGGGTCCGAAATGTCCATCAATGACCAGGCTGCCAGCTCGCTTCTTCAATTCTCTCAAAAAGAAGGAAACACAGTTTTACGTGTGATCTAACACTTGTGTCAAATGCAGTTTTTTGCGCTCTATCACGTGATGTTTCGATTTTCAAAAAATGCTCTATAAAATTTTGAAAAAATTACGGAACCAAGCCACAACCACCTGAATAAATGGTTTTTTGTGGGGTTTCGGGGTCAAGTTTTTTTGGATTCAATTTTGTTATATTTGCTTGTTGTCTTGCAAGCCCTTGACTAGTTCTGTTTCATTTTTCAGGCTGATCATTTTCCTATATTGCATTCTTAATTTTCTTTAGAAAGTCAGCCAGGAATAAGCCGCACCAGGTACCCTTTAAATTTTGATACGAGGGAAACAGTTGGTCTTACCTCCTCTCCTGAAATTTATGAAAGATTTTTGTTAAATTTTTGGGCTGATTTTTCGCCTATCTTGTTGTTCTTCAATTTCTCTACAAGTATTGATTAAGCATAATGCAGTTGTACATAGCAATGACGTTCTCTTGAGCAGCTTCAAGTGGAAAATTGACAGGTTAGAAAATAGTGGTTTTGTGAGTTGGACGCTGGTTGTATATCTTTTTGCAAACAGATCCCAGCGGCCATTTTTACATATTGCAGTCTGAATATAAGTGGTGTCTAGCTCTCAGGAGATTTTCCACTTTACCTGAAATGGTCGTCCATTTCAAACATGTTATTGGGTCACTACCTCACATCCAAACACCCATACTCATATTTTCAAAAATAATCTATGTGAAATTCTGCATCTAAATAAACCAATGTAACAGTCGGTATTTCTCGTGTTAAATGATTGGAGACTTCCGGAAGAAATAACAGCAATAGGCAATTTATAATAGAGCTTAGAGACTCTAATACATTGTATCTTACATTAGTTTTGCACAGTGGAATAAATAAATTAGATTTTCATCCTCTAGTTTTAGAAGGTTTTTTAAGATTGGCATATGACTTACATTAACAATGGCGAGTTTAAGCACAGGGTGGCGCAAATTTTTTGCGGATTTTAAAATGGCTCTAATTATTTAATTTTATTATTTTGTACAGTTTTGTGGTAAAAAACTAAGTCAAGAACTATTCGTCTATATTGAAGAGGTTTTAAACCCATAGCAATTATTCATAAGATATTTTTTCTGGGTAATTTGTTCTTAAAGATCAATAATATATTAAATTAGCTGCCATCGATTGAACTTTTTCTATTTTTTTATTTCCTTAGCATGATTGGGATTGAAGATAATAGAGTTGAATTCAAGCTTTGGTCGAACCTACGCTGCATACATTTGGCTGAGAAATTTTGAGTTATTCGAGCGGATAGCCTTGAATAAAGGAAATAATTTAATGGATGCAATTTTTCGAGAGTAATCAATATGCACTTTTCATTTAAGGTGAGGAGTAATTTTGACACCTAGGTCTTTAACAGAGTCGGTAACTGTCGGTATGCTAAAAATATTTACTAGATAGTTCCGTCCCTAATTAGTTTAATTTTTGAAAATTGTTCCTAATCAATTTCTTGCAAAAATATACCTAAAATTAAATTCTAGACCTGTTTTGTTAGAAACCAAGGCCGGTACTCACCATCTTTTTACCCTTACCTTTTACCCTTACCTACCCTTACCTACCTGTACTCACAATAATTTTACCCTTACCTTTACCTCACCTTTACCCTTACCTTTTACCTTATTTACCCGTACTCACCATAATTTTACTTACCTTTACCTCTTTTACCTTTTACCCTTACCTCTACCCGTACTCACCATAATTTTACCCTTACCTTTACCTCTAACTTTTACCTTACCTTTTACCTTACTTCTACCTGTACTCACCATACTTAGAGGTAAAGGTAGAGGTAGAGGTAAGGGTAACAAACAACAAGGGGACCAAGGCATATTTTACCATGGGTGGTAGGGTAAAATTTTACCTCATCTCGATTTTGAATTTTTGTCTCGCAACGCATTCTAGAGTAATTTTGTGTCGCTGAACACGATTTTGATGTTCATTTTTCATTGTTGTGTGCTCTTTGTTGAGATTTGCTCGTTTTATTAATCTTGCACTGCTTCTCGTATTTTATCGTTGTTATCTTTAGTTATCGCCATGTTTACGTCTGAAATGTGCAAGCGTCTTATAGATACTTATAGATACTTATAGATACTTATAGATACTTATAGATAGTTATAGATACAACTCCTTCCTCTGCAAGACACGGGTGCTGGTGGAGCAAGTGATCGATGGAAGCGTAGGTTCCACTCTTGCATGGAACCTGGATTGCTCTTAGAACGGGTCCTCAATTCATCATTGCTGCTGCAGTCCTACACAACATTTGCCGCTTGCGAGGAGTATCCGATGAGAACGATGAAGACATTAGACGAACAACCACCGGAGGAGGTCAATGCGGATGACAGAATTAGCACTGGATCAAATATGAGAAATTCTATTGTTAATCGTTACTTTACGCGCTAAATAGTGTTGTCTGTTGTTGCGGATTGGAATAAATCATATGCAGTTGATTGTGCTTTGGAGGATAAAGTTGAAGGTAGAGGTAAGGGTAGAGGTAAGGGTAAAATAGAGGTAAGGGTAAGGGTAGAGGTAGAGGGTAAAAGGTAAGGGTAAGAGGTAAGGTAAGAGGTAAGGTAAGGGTAGAGGTAAGGGTAAAAGGTAGAGGTAAGGGTAAAAGTTAGAGGTAAGGGTAAAAGGTAGAGGTAAAGGTAAAGATGGTGAGTACCGGCCCAAGTTGAAAAAAGGCGCACAGAAGTTCAATGAGTAGGAATACTTTTTGAATTGGCGGGAATCAATTTTAAACGCACGGGCATGCCCCCTTTAAAGGAGAAAATTAAGACGAGGAACAGAAGTTTTTCTTTCTAGTAAGCTTTTTATATGCGTGTTAATCCTTTTTTTAAGTTTTCTGCCTTTTTTAAGTAATCTGAGGTCATCGATATTAGATTAGATTTAATGCAAAACTAAAACATAATGAAACAATTCGAAAAAATTTGATGGTCCCCGCCGTCTTTGCGGCGTAACACACAGGCGTGATTATTTAATAAAAAAATAAATTCAGAATTTTTTGTTAAAAATAAAGAAATTGATCTTATGTTAAGCCGACAACTTCCACGAGACATCACTTAAATGGTACTTTAAAAGCAGACACTGAGGTTGAGAAACTGGCACTAAGGTAGAAAAGAACTTATTTGTTGCTGTTAACTAATATATTTTAGGCAAGCTTGCGAGATCACCCGAGAAATTATGGTAGAACTGGAGCAGAGAATTCAGACTATTTGAGAATTAATCTAGTAAATTAAATAAAACCCAGTAAAATAAAGTATCAGTCAAAATCATGTCAAACTTTTTTACAAAAGATCATTAAAAGAGCATGCACGTCGCCGATGGGAGTGCACTCGAACTCCTAGTTAACGACGTTCTATACAACGACTTTTTTCTTTAACGACCCCTTCTATTTAGCGTCCTATTTTGGCCGACCCAACTGCAAAAGAAGCACTCTATTTAACGACCTTCTGTATATTTTCTCGAAAATTCAACACAAAAACAAAAAATTTTATGCGAGAAAATGATCATTTACTATTAGCAACCGAAATAAATATGTTAGTGCGATTCATCACTAAGAGCATATTTATTTTCAACAACCTTCGTGTCTTTTTGAAAAAACATAATTCTTTTTACTTTATGTCTACATGTGGAAAAAAATATTTTAGAAACATGAAAAAAGCATAATTAATCCGTTATGCTTTTCCTGCAATGTCTTTGGCATAATTATTTAACTATGCTTTTTGCATGTTTGAAAAAGCATAGTTATTATTTATGCTCGTCCTAGCAGCATAATTATTCGACATTTTTTAAGCCTTTTGTCTAGGCACATTTATTTTTACCACTATATTTATGCTTTTTCAAAATGACCCTCAAATTGGCAACACTGCTGCTTTGTCATGTGGTAGGCCGGCCATGAGAATTGGATGCTCACTCACCCCGAAGTGCACTCTTGGGACAAAAATTATATGAATATTTTATTCGACGTTCAGTGTCCCTCAGTGCAAACGAAGACAAAACGAATAAAGTGAAGAAATATTGAAAAATGATTAAAACTCGAAAAAAATGTTTTTTCTAAAATAATAGTCCGCGTGAAAAATAACCTGTTTTTAGACTAATTACGACCTGATAAGTTCAAAAAAGTGGTCAAAAGTCGATTTTGAGCAGGTCCCATGTAAGGCAGTTAAGCCCACCGAAAAACTTTTTGTTGTCACCGAAAAAAGTTGTCACCGAAAATCTTTTTCTTGACACCGATTCCTTAAAACCACAGGGGGGACCAAGCACTTTTCAAAATTTTTATTTCGATAATGGTCTAATTCTTTTTTAACGATGTTTCTACCATGTTTTAAGCATTTTAAGCTAAATTTTGCTTTCGAAGATTGAGGTAACCCAAAACCCAAAATGTGACCTTGGTCCCCTAAGGTAATTGTCCCCTAAGGCAATAGTGCTTTTACATCGCATAAGTAAAAGGCATAGTGCAAATGAAGTTTACTTAACTAAATATAGTTACAAAATCACCAAACAGAAAATGGCCGAAAATACGACTTTTGGTTGAATTTTTAGTTACAAAATCACTCTTGAATTTTTAGGTTGAATTTCTAGTTACAAAATTTTAGTTACAAATTAGCAATTTTCATGTGCCTTATCTTATGCCATTTAAACACTAAAATGTTTGCTAACTTTTTCTAAAAAAAGAATGTCTGTACGTGAACAATTAGTCTTATTTTGGATAAATTTCTGAGCTCGCCAAAATACGGCCAACCGGCAAAGGAGAGTTAAAATAGATATTTTTCGAGTAGGACATGGCCAAGTTTTGCAGTAATCACTGGCCCAATAGAGATGAGAGGTCCGTTTCTAAAATTTTTCTTTTGATGCTGGGAAGTTGATTTTGTCCAGTATGTTTAGAGATGTCGCTGGTTCGATACGAGAATAGGGCACATCTTTAATTTTAATAATTTTTCGAACGTTTCCTTGCAAAAATTGGCCATGCTCTACACGAAAAATATCTGTATGAAAACTTTTTTTTAATACTTGATCACAAATGTTGACTGTTGGCCGAAGCCCATAGCTCCACTCCTTATATACGAAACAGATTTATTCAAAAAATGTAGCCACCCAAATATCAAAAAGGTGCGTAGTCGTTTCGGGGATTTTCGGACAAATGTCCAAAAAGCCCTGAAACGTCTTAACAGAACGCCAAGTTTGTACATATTCAAATTCATTCTTATTTTTTGCGTAGTCATGCCTCTGTTGTATTTTTTTAACTCTCCTGATTTTTTACTTTTAAATTTTTTCCAAGATTTACTTTTCTCTTACTTTATTACAAATCTTTTTAGATGAGAGATTTTGCTTGGATTAATTTTGACATTGTCGAAAAACTGCAACAGCTGAATAACAAAGAGGTCAAGCTAATCAATGTAAAGACTTCCTGAAGAACATGTACAACAAGAAATGCTCAGTAAGGACGATATTGCGACATATGCCAGTTACTTCAATCATTGGTCCGTACCCTGCGCCGAATGTAGGGTGTAAGCGAGTTTTTTCGATTATTGTGAATCTAATAATTTTTTCAAGTCTGCTGCAAACGAAGTTCCGCAATAAAGTGGTGGCTGTAAAAGTTGGTGAAAAATATCGGTTGTACCGAAAGTACAAGCTTTGCATTGATCGTCATTTTGTCTGGACTTTTCAGAGTAAGACTAAGTTTAGAACTGTTCTAAAACTACTATTTTCAATTATTAGAGTAGAAGAACAGCCAACTATTTTGCCAACTGTAAAAGAAATCAATGTTCGTTTTTTAGATCAACAGTGGGATCCATACTGATTGCTGCCGTCAGCATTGCATCAATGCGCTCGCTGCAAGGGATATTGACCGCCTAATGCGGGAGGAAGTTTTGAAGAATTTGTTGATGAAGCCTCAGCAAGCACATGAAATGGGTCCGCTAAATGCGTAAAAGGCTGCGAAAGACGCAGGGCAATCAAGAAAAGAGCACGAATCCGTTGCAATTTGCTTTCCATCGTGGCCTCAGGTGCGCAACAGTACTATCAGGATGGCAGCCAGCACCATCAGAAATCAGTTCCTTCCGCCAAAAATTTATGAGAATACGTGTCGTGCTTTTATTATGGAAAATGAGGAAAGGTCCGATATCTTTTCTACTATCACGCTCCTTAATTGTACCGAAGAATGCTCAATGATAACTTGACCAACATTTACTTGGAGCTTATCGCTGATCGGTCAAGACACGATGGTGTGTTGGTAAAAAACACTCATAAACTCAGAGAATTTCGAAAGTTAATCCCGACTCCTATAAAAACTTTTGAAAAAATCAGGAGAGCAAAAAAGAGACACGACCATGCAAAAATTAAAAATGAATTTGAATATGTACAAATTTGGCGTTCTGTTAAGACGTTTCAGGGCTTTTCGGACATTTGTCCAAAAATTCATGAAACACCCCTATTCAATTAAGAAGAGCTACTGCTCAACCACAGAGTATCTTTTTATGCTTAATTAGATTCGCCGAATTCCTGGTCACGATGGCGCATAGCTTCAGGCAAAGGAGGTGGGGTGGAAAGACTGGCGATACTTACTACATCTCCGTCTTCTAAAGCAAACAATTTTTTTACTAATTTCGATAAAAAGAAAATTGCCTGGGATGACTAAGGCGATCACAGCTGGATCATCGGCCTTGGCAGTTTTGACTGTGAAGCCAGACTCGGCTAACGTCTTTTTGTCTTCTAGACTGACCCATTCTGTGCGACTCTCACTAGCTGCCTTTTTTAGTGTCTGCTTATCGCGAGAAATCTGAAACAGAACAAGGTTTTAAACTCTATAAGGACATTTTTCGGCTGATAACACATAAGAATATTTAACTAAGAGACCAACTCAGAAATCAGGGATTTTAATAAAAAAAACTTATTGTTTCACTGCCTTAATGGTTGGACAGCCTCCATCAATCTAATTACCAGATATGCCTGTTCGGTTAACCATAAGTCAAATGATGCCTGACTTCCAGCAACTGATATATCAGAAAAAAGGAGAAAACAATTTCAGAAAAAGTTTTCACGGAAAGCCAAAAGTGTCTTTAAAAAATTTCTAGTGAGCTCTTTGTTTTTTTCACCTATTTTAGAACCAAGTACTACGCCCGGTTTCATGACAATTTTTTTGATATAGACCTTAAAACCAGCCTTTAATATACCCTCTACAATTTTCTTGAGCTCTAACACAGTGGAGGTGTCCTTGGCCTGACATAGGATGTGAGTTTTCTTGCGCATAATTTCAAAATAGAGATCCTAAAGTTCGAGAATGTCAAGCCAAATTTTCGAGCTCAAAAATTACCATTGTGATAAGTGGTTTCAAAATCAGGCAAAACTGCAAAAAATTAGCACTCAATGAATATTAGAAATTAATATAATTACTCAAAAAAATCAAAGCATTTTACAGCGCTGACAACGTAAGCCAACAACCAAGCAAAACAAATTCAAGCAGAACTTTATTAAACCAGGAAGAACGAGAGAAGACAGGGAAAGATGTATGTGTGTGTCAGTCCAAATATTTTAGATAGAGAGATCTCTGCTTCCATCTTCTTCAAAACAACGACCCTTCTGGTGGCTGAGGAAGCTTCATGTTTTCTTTAGCCGTCATCATGTTCCTCCGGATGTCCTCCAAAACTGTCTGAAAGTGTTTGAATTTGGAAAGAAAACACAATTAAAAGAATTTGGTCGAATAATTACCTTGATGTAGCATGCATTATTCCACTGCCGAAGAGAAGGAACGTATCGCCTGTCGACCTGCAAAATCAAAGTTTTCATTGCAGGGTAAATTCTTCAAAACATTATGGAAAAAAATCGGCTTCTTAGTCGATTTCTCAGTTGTTTGGCGCCCAGGTCGATATTTATTCAGGGTTTACTAGTCCAGCATCAGCACTTCGGGTCAAAATCAGACAAAATTGCTCAAAAAGTGCTGTTTTTTTGGTTTATTATTAAATTTTTTTAATAAAATTAAAATTAGCACTTTCGAGTCAAAATCAACCAAAAAACTGAGAAAGAGCTCATCTGAGAAATATATCCCTGGTTGAGAATACCTCGAATATTGACTTAGTCAACAAGATTATGAAACGCTTTGTTTTTGATAATTAACAAATACTAGAGAAAACGGTGCGTTGACATTATGTATCTCTTGTCCCAAACGGGAAAAAGGTACATAACGTAACACGTGCCAAGTTATAACTCGTCAATTTAAAAAAGTTGAAAGTTATTACCTATTTTTAGGATGTTTCAGCATGTTTTTCAATGGCAAAAAGAGACTTTATATGCATTTTACCCCCAATAACCCCCAATAAACCAGTTATTTTTTAAAATCTGGATTTAAAATCTATTCTGGATGGGGTTTTGAGCGATGCTGAAAAAGAGAGGGCTTAATGTAATGCATATACTCATAGCCGAGGTTGCTAGTTGAAATCCCTCTGGGTGCAGAATTAGTTTACAAAACTTAAAAAAAATCACTACCTATGCACCGCTACCTCAGTACTACTACTGGGTATTACCACCTGAGTAGCCCTACCTGGGTACCCCTAGGTACCTTATAGGCCATGTTTGAATTGGATCAGACTATGTGATGAGGTGGATCAGACTATGTCACGAGGTGAATCAGACCATGTTGCGAGGTGGATCAGTACCTAAGCAATACCTAAGTACATAAGTCCATTGGAACCACCCTAACTTCACTTGACAACTTCCGACACCCATTGGAGCCACTACTTAAACTCCCAATACAGCTCATAATCCCCTTTAAATTGCTTTTTTAGTCTTTTTATGGCAAAATTACTACTAAACATAGTTTTTAGACACTCTTAAAAAACTTATGTGGGTTTGGGGGGTGCGGTGATACGACACTAGGTCGATTTACTAGGTCGATATCGATCAAAATAGGTTTATATCGTCAAGTATTTATGTTCCTCATCTCTATACAGTATTTGGGACGGGTGGGTAACGCATTTGAGTACATGTTTGGTCACAAAGGAAAACTTTTTTTAGTGTAATATTTTTATTTGCATGTTTATACTCATTCGAAAGCTCTTTTAATGGCGGAGGACCTTTCACAATCAGATTTGAAAATTGTTGTGAAAAAAATTGAGATTTTGCCCTTTAAAGTGAAAAGTGGATTTATATTTGAATTTCAAAATACGATATAGGCGCCTGCTGTCCCTTGTATTTTGTATTGAATATATAGTGTGTAAGTTTACCTTTTTCAAAGAAATTAAATTGGCGCGTTATAACTTGGCGTGTTACATTATGTACCTTTTTCCCCATTTGGGACTAAAGGTGCGTTGATACCCCGAGAAAACTCGGCTCGGCAGTTCGTGTTTTTTTGGGATTGGGATTTTTTAATTTTTTGAAACTTTGGGATTTGGGATTGGGATTTCCGAAATTCTGGGAATCCCATTTGGGATTGGGATTTTCGAATTTTCCGTATGTCCAATGATTTTACACAACAACAGACATAATTTCAGAGAAACTTCGAACCTTATGTGCAATTTGGGTCCAACAATTATTTTGAACTGTTGGAAAATAGTTTTAAACCATTTTGAAATGTTCATTTATTTTTCAAACACATCGCCATTCCGGTCAACAATACAGTCAACCCTCCAAATACAGTCAACTCTCCGCTTATTTCGAATATTGGTGACTTATAGAGGCCCCGGTGACTTACCATCACTCAACCCTAGTTTCAAAACAAAAAATACGACAATAAAAGTATTTTAGCCGTAAAAAAGTATTTCTGTGACAAGAAAAGGGTCAAAGAGGTTTAAAAGGGTCAACGAAAAGCCTGAAATATGCTACCAAAAAATCTGAATGTGAACAGATTTTTCGTCTCCAAAACAAACAAATTCGAATTTTCGGATTTTTCTGGGATTTCAGGAACTTTACCGGCGGGATTGGATTTGGCACTTTGAGCCGGTGGGATTTCAAATTGGGATTTCCGAAATTTCTGGGATTCCAATCCCGGGAATCCCATTGGATTCCAATCCCACCTAGATAACCCAAGCCTAGATAACTGGGTAAAGTGCGAAAATTTCAATTACAAGACAAACTCTCGCAATTTAATTGTACGAAATTGACAAACCAAGCTAATATTGGCCTTAGTCACACCAACTCTAAAAAAACAAAATAACCCAACACTGAAAAAAGTTCCAACGAATGCAACTACAACCGCTAAGTCAAAAAGACAGCTTACCACTCCATTCTGCATGTTCACACCGCTGATATTGATCTTTGTTGTAAAGCGTACTGTCGGAGGCTCTTTCGGATAGTTCTCACCACACTCCAGACGAAGATTGTAGATACGGGACTCATATGGCGTCTGAAACCATCAAAAAAATGCGAGAGTTTGAAAAATGAATATTTAATATTTATTAGCAAATCATTTTCATTTAACTTGGACCTGTCCAATAGTTCGCTCTTTGTTTGATTTCAAAATGCAACCAAATAAACTGAACCGTAATCTGCCACGAAAATAAACACTTACGCGGCTAGGACCAATCACCATTCCGGTCCACCTGAAAATATATTAATTATTAGCCAATGCCATTATACGACTAGAGCTGATTACACAGCAGGATAAATAGTAAGACAAACAAGACCCACCTAGTCAACGTCATGTCATCATCGTCTTCCAAACCCCAAGAAATATTTCCATCACCTTTGCCCTTCTGACCATCTGAAAAAGCTTTACTTAGAATAAGACTTTGAAATTTTTATAATCGAAACCTTCAAGCTCTTCTAACAGTCGGAAATTTCGAGGGACTTCAACTAAAAATTTAAATTTTCTTTAAAGCTCTTAAAAATTTGTCAAAAAATTACCTCCAGACATAACAACTGATTTGTCTCTTTTATCAATAGTCAACAAAGAAGTCTGGAAATCAAACCAATCACTAAGCGAAAACAGCAAGTTGTGATCACAACAAAAATAATTATATATATATATACATATATAATAATTATATATATACATAATAATCATCCCCCTTAACTTATTTCGCACATACAGATGTGTTACCTTTCTGTAAAATATGAAAAATGAAAGAAGTAACTTTAACTTAAAAATTCATGCGTAAAATATTCAGCTGTACAATTTATCCGCTAAATGTTTTCAAAATTCTTTTCTCAGAAAGGGTTTTGAGAGGAAAATGTTTGAAAGATAAAATTCAAAATGATTTTTCTTTGTCAATAATTGAAAAGAGTGAAAATTGACTTTTTGCTACGCAAATAATAACACATATAAAGTAAAAAGTTTTGAGAAGCAACAAATCTTCCGCCGCAGGTGTTCTGTTTTTCATATTCTCGTTAATTATGGCGAAGTGCTCTCATTTCAAAAATCTCTTTAAATTGGTAATTGTTAGGGATGGTATTTTCCCGGGAAAAAAGAAATCCGGGAAAATTTCCGGGAAATTTGGCAGGACTTCCTTTTACGGAGTCCTCCCAAAAGTGTGTTTTGACCACTTATTCAAGCTTTTCAGGTCGTAATTAGTCGAAAAAACATGTTTTCAGGATCGGGAAAGACATTTTTCGAGAAAAAAAATTTTGATCAAAAATCGACTTTTTTACCAAAAATTTTCATTTTTCATTTTTCATGCTTCGGTCAAACACTTTTTTCTCTCTTACTTTTTAAATTTATGGACGCCTCGATGTTGTTGGTATGCGCACCAGTAACCGGATCCTTGAAATGAATCGAGTGATTCACCTAAAACAAGGAAACGTTACTTCACATAACAACCCACATGCTGGCTTATATAAAAAGCCCTGGGAATGGATACAACATGCAGCAAGTCGCTCGGATTAATCTCTAGGGTGCGCTTGTGTCGTGGAGTTCAACTCCAAGCCCCCTCCGGGGGCGTAGGGGGCTTGGGGGCTTGGAGTTGAACTCCACGACACAAGCGCACCCTAGAGACCAATCACTCGTGCTAACAAACTGTGCAAGGTTAAATCCATGCGCAGTTTACTTTTGTATGTGGCAGAGCCCGCATGTGGGTTTATGCTCCAAACGAAAAAAGGAATACCTTGAGATGGATGTGGCCTTCGTCATTTAAGCAGTCGTACGCCTTCCAAAAGTCCGACACGATTGTTAGAAACAATAAATTTAAAAAGCAAGAGAGAAAAAAGTGTTTGACCGAAGCATGAAAAATGAAAAATGAAAATTTTTGGTAAAAAAGTCGATTTTTGATCAAAATTTTTTTTCTCGAAAAATGTCTTTCCCAATCCTGAAAACATGTTTTTTCGACTAATTACGACCTGAAAAGCTTGAATAAGTGGTCAAAACACACTTTTGGGAGGACTCCGTAAAAGGAAGTCCTGCCAAATTTCCCGGGAAAATTCAGTTTTCCCGGGAAAATTGGGAAAATTGAAAACTCTTGAATTCAAAACATTTTTAATCAGAATCAAGCAAATCAACATCAAAATTTTCAAAAATAATATTTCCTTCAATTAGTTCTTCATTTGTTTCTTCTCCCAGTTGTTCCATTTGGCATTCTTTTCACGTCTTAAAGAGATGAGCGTTCGCCAACATCAGATTGTGCTTGATATACGTTCCTTGCCTCTGCACCGACTTTGTTGCAGTCCTAGAACGAAAACAAAGATACAGATAAAAATTTAAAGATAGAAAAATATAACCTTCAGATGTTTTTCCATTTTCGTCGCGTTGTTGACATAGCGTCCCGTTTTCCCTCCTCCCTTATAGCAGAAATTGCAATAGGCGAACGGCACCAGCTTTCTATTGATTTGCTCATCGATTTTGTTAAAGTATCTCCGAGCCCACGACAATTGACGGCCTGCAGACATTGATTATCTAAAAAGAATTGTTCAACATACATGGTGTCGAATACAAACACGAAGATTTGTAGAAAAATTAGTGATGGTTCCCCGTACCGGTGAAACACCAAGAGACGTTAATCTCTATTTGGAAATCATTGCTTTCAATTGTCACATCCCCTTTTTTCTTTTTAAAATTTTTCAAAATTTTTGCTGCGTTTTTGCTGCATTTTTGCTGCATCTGATTACTTGCTCTATTTTCACTCGTTCTTGTGTTTTTTTACATTTGATTACTTGTTTTTATTTAAGTCAAGTTATAACCGTAATGAGTGAAATATCCGCTAGCGACCACGAAAGTATGCAAGAGGAGATTCCGAGAAAAAGACGTCGCAACAAGGTATGATTCGCATCACATATTTTGTATTGTATTTTCTAAAATTCTTAGATCTCTTTCAAAGAGGGCGTTCACACCACTGAGCCCTGGAAAAGCAAAGAATTTGGGGCCAATTTTGGGGTCCGTACCGTTTCCCCGAAAAGGACGTTTCCCCGAAAGGACGTTTCCCCGAAAAGGCCGTTTCCCCGAAAGGCCATTTCCGAAAGGTCGTTTCCGAAAGGCCGTTTCCCCGAAAAGGACGTTTCCCCGAAAGGACGTTTCCCCGAAAAGAAACAAATTTCATATTCAGGTAGATTTTTGGATGACGGAGCATAAATTTAAATTGAAACTTTTTTATTGGAGGATAGAACATAAACAAACTAACGATGAACAGTTAACGAGGAACAAAAATTAAAGAAACAGCAGTAAACGAATAACAGTTATTTCAGCATATTAATCTTCCATCACATAGTTGTTGGCAATCCCTTTGAGGTATTCTTCGGTGTTTCTGATGGCATAGGACTGAACGATTCTCAAAATGCGAGCGTCAGCTTCTTTGTAGACGGTGCGCTTTCCTTTTGCTTACTTGCCTAATTGCCACTGTAGAAAGAGTTGGTCCCTACCCTGCTGCACCGTTTTGAGACCATTGATGAAATTCCAAAGACCGATGGCACACGTTGAGTTCTGATTGATTCGATGATTGGCAGCCTCTGCATAGTTGTTTGTGCGATGATCCGGTTGGATAACATCTATCGCCATTTCGGGATTAGGCTCGGCTTGCTCTGCATCTGCTTGCTGAGGATCGATAAGCGAGGCCAGCAGCTCTTGTTCCCATCACTTTCTGAATAGTAGACATCATTCACTTCCGCCAGCACTTCTCGAATCATTGCAATAGCTTTTGAACTGAAAATTCAAAATAGACAAAATCAAAACATTTGACACTGTTAAAGCCCATCAAAATGAGTGCGCAAAAACATTCTACAAAGAAAAGGTAAGAGAGTTCAATACTACACAGCTCACAGCGTGTCAATTGATTGGCTGACACGCTGTGAGCTGACAACTAACAGTAAATTAAAATGACAGACAAGAAAAACAATTGACAGCCACAAAAACAAAAATTTTATTTAAAAAGGCACCAATATGATTTTTTATTTTTTTTTCCGGGAAACGTCCTTTTCGGAAACGGCCTTTCGGGAAACGGCCTTTTCGGAAACGGCCTTTTCGGGAAACGACCTTTCGGGAAACGACCTTTCGGGGAAACGGCCTTTTCGGGGAAACGTCCTTTCGGGGAAACGTCCTTTTCGGGGAAACGTCTGTGTCCCCCAATTTTGACAGTCTATTGAATAACGGGTAAGCAACGGAATTAGTCATTTGTAAAATTCCGTCTTGTCGATCAATTTTCCACAGGCGAAGCAGTAACTGGCAACGGTATGTTCTATTATAATTGGTTTGTTTAGGAGTCACAGTAGATCGCATCAAAGTGTCGAGGTGTCGGTAGGTAAGCAAATGCTGAGCTGATGGAAAAGCTTGCTTATTTGAAAACGAATGGCGGAGGTCTTACGCTTGACTTTGCCAAAAACCACGTCGACTACATAGCACTAACTGGGCACTTTATCAACTTGGATTGGTATTTTTTAAAATCATCGCCAAGATAATTAACTCTTTGGTTTTAAAGGAAAAAAGAAGATCTTATCTTGCTGTTCTCACCTCTTCCAGCCAATCTCAAAAAGACAAGCGAAAATGTTTCTACTCTTGTACAATTTCTATTTATGATAAATTACCAAAAGAATTCAAGCGTATAATGCAACGTAGTAGAAGGCTCAGACTTTACGGTGACATTCTTATGAGACAAAGGAAGGTCATCATGACAAGATGAAGATGGCTCATTCTTGACGTCGCAAAATGGTTTCCTATGAGAATTCTGCCGTGAAGTATGATTACGTCTGTTGTCCCAGCCTTGCTCAGAAATCAGCCTGTGGATCTTGGAAACGGTCAATTCGAACACTTCTTGCAAGCTCAACTCATTTTTATCTACATATACTTCATTCCTCGGTACTGAAAAGTAACAAAAATATCTAAATAAAATGCAGGCAAATAGATTACCGCTCCGGATTCTGGATGCTTCGCGACTTTACCGTTCTTGAGTTGATCCAACGAGCAGCGGCCACATGTCTCATTTTCTTAGAAAACACAGCTTGAGCTTCAGATTCTTCCTCAGACTGCTGTTTACGGAGTTGCGCTGCTGCTTTGCGTTGTATCAGCTTTCATGACATTTAGCAAATTGTTGTCGGTATTTACTGCTGCTTGACGCCTTGTTCGGACCATATTCAGATACCTGAATACAAGAAAATTTTAGTCAAAATTTAAGGAACAGAGAAAATCCGAAAACGACAGTTTTTGGAAGTACTTTATGCACCAAATGTAGCCCAAGATCTCTAGTACATGATCATCAGACAGATTTTGATATAACACAAAATCTACGACTAAACCACTTACAGCCAGCAACTCATTTTTATAGTCAAAAATGGGTCTTTTTGGTATTTTTATATTCGCCCCGCATGAAATTGCGAAAATGCGCATTTTTTGACAAATTTACACACAGATATAGAAAATTTTCTGCTATCTTTTAACGAATAAACCTGGTGAAAATATGTGAGAAATGACCACGCAAAACTTGTTTTAGAGCACTATACAGGAAAAAAAATTATCCCATTTTTCATAGAACGTTTTGAAAATCGAAGTTTTCACAGTGTATTGCAGCAAGTGATAGCTCATCTTAAAGCCCTTGAAATGGGGAACCTGATAGGCATGAGAGTTTACGAAAAGTTCAAAAAATTCAACTTAAAAAGTGTAAGAGAAGAGTAATGGTCAGAAACCACAATTTTCATGAATTTTTCATTTGGCGCGAAATTTCGAAAGTGATTATGATTTTGAATTTTGGGGGGTGTGGCACCGGCTACCAGACAAATTCTAATATTTTTAGAATTTGTCGAGCGACATTTTCTAATATTTTTAGAATTTGTCGTGCGACATTTTTCTAATTTTTTTAGAATTTGTCGTGCGACATTTTCTAATATTTTTAGAATTTGTCGTGCGACATTTTCTAATATTTTTAGAATTTGTCGCGCGATATTTTTCTCATATTTTAAAAAAATTCTATCAGTTAATTTGAGTCTTTGTACTAGGTTTTCAAAAAAGCTACTATAAGCAATGAATAAATTCACGAGACTGAGATGCTCTTCGGCAACAAATGTGACACATGAAGACCACAAAAATAATAAATCTTTACATATCAACATTCGACTCAGTGATATCTCGCGCTGATACAAATTTTATTGACAACGGAGAATAACATGTATAAGCTAACAGGCCCATTGAACAACTATGTTTAAACACTACCTTCCTCTTCTAGTTCCTCTTCATCACTTTCTTCAATATCGTCGAAATCTGGATGGAATCCTTTTGCCCAACCCAATTCTTATAAATACCTCGAAGATTCTTGACCTTTTTCCAGCAATTAAAGAAGCATGTCTCCTGCATCTTGGTACTTTCCTAAAAATTTATTGGATTTCAGGCATTCGGAACACAAGTTGATACCCGAGTAAAAATGTAGCGGTATCCGTTAGACCATATTACGCTCTTTCCAGCAATGTTTGTTTCTTGCTGCTGTATTTTGGTTTTGGACAAAAAGCCAATCTCTTGATCTTCAGAATCACTTGAGCTCATCACAGCAAAACTAAAAAAATTTAATACAGTCAATTATCAGACTGCAGAGGCATGCACATTCATAATTGAAATAACTGAAAAGAAGATTTCTTAACAGAAAGACGCCAAAAAAATTCTAAAAATATGAGAAAAATATCGCGCGACAAATTCTAAAAATATTAGAAAATGTCGCACGACAAATTCTAAAAATATTAGAAAATGTCGCGCGACAAATTCTAAACGACATTTTCTAAAATATTAGAAAATGTCGCGCGACAAATTCTAAATACAGTAGCAGAAAAAAGTGATGACTCAAGCGCTATTTTCATGAAAATCATCGTTTATTTTGATTAAAAAATATACATTGCGAAAAAGCGTAAATGGCATATGGAGCTACATTCTCTTGGCTACATTTTGACTACAAAACTGCTTATATATGCACTTTTCCCCAACTGTCAAATTACATCTGTTTGAAACACCTTCATTTCTTAGGCGGAAAAAAGTGACGACTCAAAACACTGTTTGTTGGCAAATATCACGAAACTGTTCAAAAATAAGCAGCATTTCTGACAATAAATCTTTATTCAGCACTAATACTTTGTCGCATAACCCTTCGCATCAATGACAGCCTGACAACGACGAGGCATAGACTCAACAAGTTTGATAACAACATCAATAGAAATTTTCTTCCACTCTTCCTCTAGAACCTTGAACAAAATGGCAGTTTTGGTGAAATTTCTGGCCCGAATTCTCCTGTCCAGCTCCTCCCGGAGATGCTCGATCGGATTCAGGTCGGGAGACTGCGATGGCCACTCCAAAACTTCCACTTCATTGTCGACGAACCACTGCTTGACCAACTTGGAGGTGTGCTTTGGATCGTTATCCTGCTGAAAGATCCAGTCGGAACCGAGACAAGTGATGGCGTGCTCCAGCATATTGTCTTCCAGAATCTTCTTGTAGTCTTTGGCATACATTGTTCCTTCGACTCAGACCAGTGGACCCAGACCATCACGCGAAAATGCACCTTAAACCAACCACCTTAAATCTAGCAATGATTTTCCATTCTTACCCCATATCATAACCGACCCTCCACCATGTTTGACAGTCGGAACCTGGTATTTTGGATTGTTTCGCTGGCCAGGAGGACGTCGGACGTAACGAATGCCATCGGAAGAGAACAGATTGAACTTGCTTTCATCGCTCCAGAGCACTATTCCTCAATCAACAACAGACCAATCCAGATGAGCACTTGCGAACTTCAAACGAGCCTTCACATTCTTTTTTGAAATCCACGGCTTTTTCGAAGGCTTGGCAGCTGACAAATCGGCACGTCTATAACCAATCATCAGAAAAACGTTGCGGCACAAAATAAACACTTACTTAAGAATATTCCTGGCTGTTCGTGTGGTGATTCCGAGCTTGAGACGATCATTCGCATATTTGGTCACATCAGAAGCTGTCTTCTTTGGATCCTCTTTGACAATTTTGGCAAGCACCCGATCATTTCTTTCAGTCGACTTGCGAGGACGGCCACTTCTCGGAAGGTTGGAAACGGATTTTGACTCACGGAAGCGCTTGTAGACCCTCGAAACCGTCTTCTGGCCAACTTTGAACAGAGCAGCCACAGCACGATCAGTTGAACCGCCTTCCTTAGCACGAACGATAGCTTCTTTCACATCGGGCACCAGTTCTTTGCGAGCCATTTAGTCTAAACAGCAGTTTTGTAAGCAAAAGATGACAAAATAAATCAAACACAGCAAAAAATACACTAAAATCCAACAAACAGTGTTTTGAGTCGTCACTTTTTTCCGCCTAAGAAATGAAGGTGTTTCAAACAGATGTAATTTGACAGTTGGGGAAAAGTGCATATATAAGCAGTTTTGTAGTCAAAATGTAGCCAAGAGAATGTATCTCCATATGCCATTTACGCTTTTTCGCAATGTATATTTTTTAATCAAAATAAACGATGATTTTCATGAAAATAGCGCTTGAGTCATCACCAGTGTTGTTCCGGCGCCGACCTCTTTTCAAAAAAGTCCCCAGCGCCGGCGCCGAGCGCCTCCATAAAATTTTTTTGGCTCCGGCGCCAGCGCCTCCCGTCTGAAAGAAATTGCCCCAGCGCCGGCGCCGGGATGAAAATTTGGGTTTCGCTGTATATTTAAAAAAATTGTATTTTTATCGACAGGTATATTGACAAGTATAATGTTTCATAATTTTTACAGAAAATTCAAAGGTACATTTAGATGTTTATAAATTTTTGATTAAAATTAGCAAACATTTCGATTTTATGAGATTCGGGCAGAAATTGGATTTATGACCACTAGTATTAAATGTAAGCTGTGAGAATAATCTTTCAACTGATTCTGAAGTGGCTGGCATTGGTAAAACCACAAAAGCTAGCTTTGAAAGCTTTGCAAACTCCTGAATTAATAATTAATCCAAAATAATTCAATTTTTTGCTTCTTACCTGGCTTTTTTCGGCCCAAAAATTTAACCCAGACTCCCCACTTTTTTTTCAATACAACATCAAAATTTGAGTTTATTTTTGCAGATAAAGTAGAAAATGTTTCGGAAGTCAATTGGGGATTTTCAATTTCTACTGTCCCAAATCCAAAAGGTGAGTCTGTCATGGAGGACTGACTACTAGTAGAGGGAAAGTAAAGTGTTTCTTCAATTCCAAAAATGGATTGATACATAGAGACAATTGCTCGCTTTCCATGTGCTTTGTCTTTTGCAACTAAATATGCAACCGAAGGGTCAAGAAATGCAGCGCAAATATATAATGGATTTGATTGGTTGTGAATCCCAGAATTCAATACATTACTGAAGTCTCTAGGTCAATTGATCTACAGTCAATTGATCTACAGGTCAATTGATCAACAGGTCAATTGATCAACAGGTCAATTGATCTATTGGTCAATTGATCAACAGGTCAATTGATCAACAGGTCAATTGATCTACAGGTCAATTGATCAACAGGTCAATTGATCAACAGGTCAATTGATCTACAGGTCAATTGATCAACAGGTCAATTGATCTACAAACTAATTTAAACCAGCTTTTTGTGTTTTTTTGTCAATTTTTTGGGATATTTGGTTTTCTTTTCAAGAAAATGTTTGGTCCTTCCCCATCATCTCACTTTCTCATGGTATTATTCACTTTAATTTAGCAAACCAATGAAAAGTCAGCTCATTCGATCTGAAAAGGGCAAGGAAATGCTTGAATTTCCTAAGGGATTCCTGCACTGGAGGTATAATTCGCGAGCAACCCGAACATACTGGAGATGTATTTATCACAAAGTGGGCAAGAATGGTGAGATGAGTTGCAAATGTCCAGGTGAGAGCTCGCTTTATCACTTGATTTATCACTTGTTTGATCCTTTCAATTCACATTTCTAAGGTCTATTTTACTAGGCCGCGCAGTTACCGTCGATGGACATCCAAGTGTTACGTCCGAACACAATCATCTCTCTGACGAAAATCAATCTGAATTAAAGAAGTTCCAGGGCCGAGTTCAGAAAGAAGCCATTGAATCCAAAGAAAGCCAAGAGCTATCATCAACACTCTATTAGCAAATGTGAAACGACAGGCAAGACCAGCGATTCGCCTCTGTGGTAGGAAGAACAATTCGGAAAGAAGGCATGTTGTTAATTTGGAGCCTGCTAATCCGAAAACATTGCGTGAACTAAAGGTGGATTTTTTTTGATCAAATTCATGAATTTTGAACGTTATGCAGTCTTTTCTAGATTCCTGCTTCCTTCTCTACGATCGATGGTGAGAATTGTCTAAAGTATGATGGATGGAATGGAGATGAACGGATTCTCATCGTCAGCAGCAACCGATGTCTCGATCTGCTTGTGGCAATTCCAAAATGGGGATGCGATGCGACGTACGAAGTGGTGCCTTTGCTTTTTGGACAGCTGTGGATTATTTATGCTCGCTTAGCTCATACATATGTTCCAACAGTCTTTGTACTGATGAAACGGAAGCTTGAAACTTCTTATCGATTTGTGCTGGATAGACTAAAAGAATTGCGAATGAAAATTTCACCCACAAGTATTGCAGTTGACTTCGAGAAGGCTGAATGGAACGCTTTTGAGGTTAGTTTCGTTTCTCGTTACCAAGTGTAGGAAAAACTCATTTGGATATCTGTTGCTATGAATTTTATCGAGTCATTTCAGGGTGCTTTTCCGAAAATCAAACACAGTGCTTGTTTTTTCCATTTTCGTCAATCTCTTGTTCGGAATGTCTGCAGCAAAAACAAGGTGCTCTATGAATCCAATGATGAATTTTGCAGCTGGTCAAATTTGCTAGGGGCACTTGCATTTGTTTCCTCGTGGAGAAGAAAATTGAGGCAACGCAAACAGGTATTTTCTGAGAGTGATATACTAATTATAAGTCTGGTTTCAGCAGTCAAAGGGGCAACTTTAGCGACGATTCAAGACGAAGAGTGCCAAGTGGTCAATGAAATTAGAGCAGGCAGAATACTTATTTTCGAACTCCTCGATGAAGATATTCAAGATGAGCTGTCCGTAAGCTTCGATCTTCAAATAGGAGAGATCCGTCCTGGAAACAAGCTGAAGCAAATCTATTTTGACAGCGAGACGTGTAAGCCAAAGACTTTGAAGCAGATAGAGGGAGATGGCAACTGCTTGTTCAGGTAGAAATAAATATTTTGATGGGGTTTATATTTCAAAATTTATAGGAGCATAAGTTATTGCATCTCATCTACTGAAGCTAATCACAGAAGAGTACGAAATTTGATCGTTGAATTTGTTAAAAAGAAGTCAAACAGTGAATGGAAAGGTAAAATTGTTGTCTTATGCTAGTCGTGGTTTAATTTTTTTTTCGTTTTAGAGTTTTGGCAGAGAAATGAGTCTTCTGCCGATATGGAAATCCCTGCGAAAAATGCTTCAGAGGTAGCTAGGTATGGTTCTACAGTGCACATCATTGCAGCAGCAAAGCTCTTTGATGTCAACATTCTCACCTTCAATGAAGAAATCGGTTGGACTCTTTACACGCCAGACATCCTGATTGGACCTTCAGTTAGTTTTTATCGGTGTTCTGATCCGTTCTCTAAAAACATGTTTACAGCCTGAGCTCTTGCAAGATGCCGAGAAGCCAACTTTTTCTCTCTATTACGATGGATCACATTTTGATGTTATTCTCGAAATTCAGTAATTTACTTTACATTGATGTTCATATTACTATATGATCAGTTTCTGTTGTTTGTCGTCCGTCTGCTCAATAAAACTAATTTCAGTTATTTCTCCCATTCGCAGCATTTTATAGTGTTATCCGGATGACGTCACATCTTTTTACAGCACAGTCAAACCTCGATATAGTGTCGGCTGGGGGACCAGAAAAAATTTACACTATATCGGGGGTACACTGTATCGAGGTTTGACTGTAAAACCTTTATCAATTGACCATGGTCTATTATTTCTCAATTTCTTTATGGGCGAGGGTTCAATTATTAAAGGGCGAACAAATGTCTGTAAATAGCCCTTCTAAAGAAGTCTATTATAAATGAGGAGTATATTAATAGAGAAGGGTATATTGAATCCCTTAAATTCCCCTAAATATAGTGTCCAAGAGCACCGCCCCAATAATTTTTCAGATACCGCTGCTCAATTCAAATCAAAAAACGGTATTAGTAAGCTCGTGGTAGTTAAATAAAAAAACGGTATAATAAAGCTCGTGGTAGGTAGTTAATAAAATATGATAAACAGCTTTACAAAAATTAAGTGTGCTTCACTATCAAGATTCACATAGTTGGGAGTCGTGACTTTGAGGTTTGTGGTCAATTACAGGAAATACGGTATTCCAAAAAGACATTTAAAACACAAAAAGCTGGTTTAAATTAGTTTGTAGATCAATTGACCTGTAGATCAATTGACCTGTAGATCAATTGACCTGTAGATCAATTGACCTGTAGATCAATTGACCTGTAGATCAATTGACCTGTAGATCAATTGACCTGTTGATCAATTGACCTGTTGATCAATTGACCTGTTGATCAATTGACCTGTTGATCAATTGACCTGTTGATCAATTGACCTGTAGATCAATTGACCTGTTGATCAATTGACTGTAGATCAATTGACCGCACGCCATTACTGAATCTCTGATGTATTGCATTCATCAGATCTTGGCATATTTCCGGAAATGCATTATCACTCTTCAATCTTTCAATTAATTTCAGCAATCCAGGATATAAAAGGCTTATAGTCGGTCTGCTTTCTTGCTGCAAAGCTTCCGTGAAATTTTTGAAAGGATACAATACAAATACTTCAACTTAAATTAAGAAAAATTGGGTTTTTAATATTAAACAGTAAAATTTCGGAAACAGCGCCGGAGTCATAGTTGCTTAAAAAACAGCGCCGGGTCAAAAAATTTTAGCGCCGGCGCCAGCGCCGAGCAAAATTTTTCATTGGCCCCAGCGCCGGCGCCGAGCGCCGGGTCGGCGCTGTTTTTTGCCGGGGCAGCGCCGGCGCCGGAACAACACTGGTCATCACTTTTTTCCGCTACTGTATATTAGAATTTGTCTGGTAGCCGTGGCACCGACCCAAAATTTTATTGCATATTCCTCGAGCCAACGATCTTGTTCCTATCAAAGAACACCAAAAAGTTGGCTAAAAAGTGAGTGTTTCACACAGGACCAAACAGCGTTATAGTATAGTTGTAGATAGAAGATTTTTCATGCTTTTCTCAGTTCGTCTGGTAGTGCTTTTTCCTGTAAAAAACGTGCGCTCTGAGATTTTCCAAATTTTTTTCACATAAAACTTAAAATTCCTCGACACATAACTTACTACCTAAACTTTGACCACTTTATAAACGCTGAGTCAGGTGTCTATTTTGTCATATTTCTAAGCGTTGTAGCCTCTCCCACGACATATTTTCAAGGCTTGAAGTGTAGCTAATAATTTTAAGTTTTTTAGATATGATTGAGTTCGACTTGACTCAGCGTCTTGCGCCATTTCTCGATTTGCATTTGGTAATTCCTCTTTTGGAATTTATTCAGCCAAAAAAGGTAATTTTTCATTTGCTTGTTAAGCGATTTAGCTTGCCTTTGACTTCCAGATTTACGACGATGATTCCCTGTACAAAACTCATCGCAGTGTGATGCTGAAGACAAACATGATCGACAGTGTGATTGAAATGTTTTCTGATGAGCAGTCTCGCAATAAACTTCTTGAAAGGCGTGACCTAGTCTTAAAGGTGCAAATTTTCAATTATAGTTATGCGAATCAATCAGTCCTTCTTTTGTTAAGGAACGCGAGCAGCTCAAAGCCAACTGTGACCCAGTGGTGAAGATTCTAGAGGTTGATGCTGTCAAAAAGATTATGGAGGAGGGCCGTGATCGTGAAGGTAACAGCAAGGCTCTTGAGTATATTATGAAAAATCATGACGTAATTCATTCTTCCACTGGTCGCTTCCTTATCTTTTAGCGGTTGATGATTTTTAGTTCAAACTCGAGGTGCTGGAATACCTCTTCAAATACGCCAAATTCCAATACGATTGCGGCAATTATCAAGCGGCTTCTATCTGTCTCTATTACTATCTTAGTGTGGTTCCTCACCACGATCTCAACTATCTGGATGCGCTTTACGGTAAGCTGGCTTCGGAGATTCTGAATCAGGACTGGGCTCTTGCAAAGTATGATCTGACCAGACTTAAAGCCTACATTGACTCAGATCCCTTGTAAGTTAGCTGTTTGAGCATTTGTTACTTTTTAAACTGTGTAATCTTTCAATTGTAGCGACACTGAAGTCGAGTTGCTGCAGCATCGTTCCTGGCTTCTGCATTGGTCTCTCTTCGTCTATTTCAACTTCCCGAAGAAAACGAAACAACGAGCAGTGGTGGAGGGGCGGAAAGCAATGAGGGTCCAAAAGATGATCCTGTAGAAATTGATGACTGCGAGGACGCTATCAGACGTGAAAAAGCTGCTAATCTGGAAGCAGTCATCGAAATGTTCATGAATCAGCAGCCGTATCTCAACAGTATTCAAGTGAGTCATTCCCGCGTTTGTTGTTCTTTTGTAGATATTAACCATTTTCTTTTAGATCATGTGTCCTCATTTGATTCGTTATCTGGCCGTTGCTGTGGTGATGACTAAGCCTAAGCAGAAAAACCACCTCAAGGATTTAATGAAAGTTATCGAAGTTGTAAGGAAATTCGCAAGAATATTTTGTGTGGGCGTTTTATAGTCTCTAGAACCTTCAGGAACAGCACAATTATCAAGATCCGATCACCGGTTTCCTGACTAGTTTGTACATCGACTACGATTTTGACGCTGCCCAGCAGAAGCTAGTAGATTGCGAGAAGGTTCGCTGTTGATATTTTTGAGCCATCAGTTTATCAATTACTGTGTTTCTAGGTGCTTCAAAACGATTTTTTCTTGTCGGGTAGCGCAGGAGAGTTCATAGAAAGTGCTCGTCAGTTGGTTTTCGACATGTATTGTAGAACTCACCAGTCCATCAGCCTAGGTTAGTGCCTCCCATCATTTTCCGGTGTGTGGATTTCATATATTTTCGATTTAGATACCGTAGCTTCTCGTTTTTTCAAGGACCCAGTAGGCTATTTATGCGCTTTACTGTTTTAAACATTTCTATTTTGAGGAAGAAGCAGAGGCTTGGGTTGTCAGCTCGATCCGGGACTGCCGTATCGAAGGTGCAAAAATCGACACTGATAAGCGTCAAATCATCATGTCTCCCAAACAGGGAAACATTCATGGGCAGTTGGAGGCAGACATTGAGGGCATCTATGCTCGGACTCTGAAGTTGACCACAAAGCTCGGTGATTTGGAGTCAAATAGAAAGTAAGTTAAATTTCACTGTCACTTCATTCTCACTAAATCTTTAATTTTTCAGGCTACGTGGAAGTCCGAGCTGAACCGTTAAAATACCGAAGAGTCATAATATTGTTTAGAAAAGCAATTGTATTGTTGTCGTTTTGTGAAAACGAATAAAGCATGTGTCCGGTTTATGTGTGCATGGTACGGCTCCTGAAAATATAAGTCCGAAAAACGCCCAAAAATTTTCATCTACCGCGTTATTGCGATGCTATTGTTTTGTTGCAAAAAATCTAAAATTAAGATAATTCAGGTAGGATTTGTGGGGGCTGTAGCTAAGTCCAAAATTCACGAAATCGGCCCGAAAAGGGGCTCGACCAGGCCCTAACAATAGTATGTAACTCCGGGTCGTTTAATTCAAAAAATTTTAATTCAAAAAAATTTATTCAAAAAATTTGCAGGACTGACCGGCCTCTGATGTGCTCCAGCCATAGAATTGTATGCTGGAAGCACCATAAAGTAAATGCTTTAAACCGGACTATTTGTATTGAATAAAGAAGGGCACTTGTTTACTTTGGGGGTTGGTTCCTTTTTAGTCAACTGTGAATAGTGTTCAGACGTCTCCTAAGTAATTTTTATACGCTAAAAACGATAAAAAAAAGTTCTTTCCAAACAATTTCCGTACTAAAAAGATATGTTTTGAAAAAAAATTTCGTTATCAAAGGTTGACCAACTGCCTTGGTCCCCTAAGCTAAATAAACCAAAAAAGGTACCTTCATATCCTCAAAAATACCGGAAAATGGGATTTGAACATAGTTTTGTTAGCTGGGGACTACTGCATAAAGAAACTCTGGTATGCATACTGTTTTTATGCATCCAGAGTCCCTTTCGAGTGATTTTGTCTAAGGTATGTGGGTGTGCGCATCTCAACCCCAAGCAACCAAGCCCCCTGCGCCCCCGAAGGGGTTGGTTAGAGATGCGCGCACTCACTTACCTTAGACATAATTCCGAGCAAGACTCTTGATCCAAAATGCATATAGAGAGACTTTTTGCCCAGCTCCAGTGATCAAAACGTGGTAGGATACCTTTTCATAGATAACCAGGTACCTTTAAAATATTAACCATAGGGTGGGTGCCATGGGTATCATGGTTTTTACAAAAATTTTGTAAAAATTTTTTCTCGAAATGGCCTTCCCAATAGTTTTTGTGTTTCTACCCATTTAAAGCCATAAAACGTTGATATAAGTTCATAAAACCCCATTTTGGGCGAATCACTTATACTATAGTCCGGCCAAAATTACTGGTAAGGGAATGCTGTTTTTAGTTAATGAAAGTTTCTATGTTTTCTATTTTTAGAAGAGAAGATCAATGGTGTCAAAATCGGTTAGCCATCTACTCAATTTTTGTCTGAACGCTAGCATTGAAATTGTCTCTGTAACTAATTCTGTATCTCTATATCCTGCTCTTCTGAAAATTAAATCGTTCTTTGTGTTGTCTCTTTGTTCCAATTGTCGTGTTGGTGAAGGATGGTTATGTTGTCCATACTCCGACAAAATTTCATGAAATGTAGTCAAAAAGTTTAAAAAAAGACCATATTTGCAGAAAAAGTTTTTTTTTAAATTTCTTGCCATTTTGTTGTTTTGAAAGTAATTATGATTTTGAATTTTAAGGGGCTGTGGAATCAGGATTCATGATTCGAATGAGCTCAAAAATTTAAATGACGATTTGAATGAATTGCCTTAAGACGCATTGCAAAGTTTGAATTTCGATTTAACGTATTGTCAAAATTCCTAGTTGTCAACAAAATAAATTTCAAAAGGCGAATTTGATGTCAGCCAAATTGAGTATATGTTAAAAAATGAAAACAAATGCTTACATAATTTTGCCAAAATTTCCAAGATTTTTATTTCTTCGAAATTCGTTATACAGAGGGTGATTTATTAGTGCGGGTCCAACCCATCCATACGTTATTTAGAGGTTTCGTTATGAAGAGGTTCATTATGTAGAGGGTCCTTTTCACTAAACTTCTTTAAAGCCAGCCAAACCAAAAAAACCGTTCACTATATAGATGTATTCGTTATATAGGAGTTCGTTATATGGAGGTTCGACTGTACGCTTAGGTGAAATAGAAATTTCGGCGAGTACCATCTAAATTTCCCTAAATTTCTGGTGGTTATGGGTAGCCAAAAACGGTCTGTTTTCGGGAGAGGTTTTCACCATCTCATACAAACTTTTTTCTAATTTTGCACCATCGTGTTGGCCGTATAATGTTGAGTTCAAAGCAACACTTACTACCCTTGTGAAGGCGAGTGTTAAAAAAACAAAACCTTTTTTATACGCCACACTTTTTTGGAAAAAGGGTGGCGTATAAACGAGGTTTTGCTTTTTAAACAGAAAAATTTTAAGTTTTTGGAAAACGTCTGGCGAAATCGGAATCCTTACGATTTTTGGGATCAGACTGTTAAAACAGAACTAGCAAAACATTTAAGAAATCGGGGCAAAAAAGTCGTCGGACCCTAGGCGGGAACGAACTTTTTGGGGTGGCGTATAACCGAGGTTCGACTGTAATTAAAATGGCTCAGACTCAAACTAGAGCTCAAAATTTTAAAAATTTTGCGTAATTTTTATAGCTCTAGGTCGACCCCTAACTCATAAACACCGAAAATTCGGCCAATTTATCAAGCCATTCTCTGGTTTGATATAGCATGAAAATCTGTGTTTATCAGTGCTCGCATTTCAAAAATTCTTGCTCCGGATCTGGCTCCCGCTCTGGAAAGTCAAAATTACAGGATCTGATTTTTTCCCATGATCAAAAATTTCGCTCGAATTAAACCGGCAAAAGGCAAAATCAGCAACAAGCGGCTCCGGGAAGTTTATTTGATAGACTGGGTCTATAAAGTAAGTCGATAACAATATACGAGAGCAAAATAAGTGCCACAAATTAAAATAGGTGCCAATCTATCATGCAAAATAACAAAGCTCCAAACATTGCTCACAAATCAATCAAAAGTGGCCAGTGAGTCAAACCTGAATCACTGCTGCGACGTGCATCTTCCAAGCTCGGCACTGGCGATGATGTTCTCCATTCTTGTGTAGGTTAGTTGAGTAAAAGCTAAAATAAGGGTAGAGGTAAAGAATGAATCGGAGGATGATAAGCGAGAATTAGAATATACAGTATAGCAAAGGAGCAATTAGTTGGGATTTAATTTTATGGACAATCCATTAGTGAAGTTTTTTTTGTCACGAGACGAATTTCTATTTGACAGTTGATTTCATATCCGACCCTTTCAGGCAATTAACAAAGCAACAAATTATAAATTAACAAAAAACTGGCTTCAGAAATAGCTCCGAGCGTCAAAATTGTCGGATCGGATCTGGCCGAGCGAAGCCGGGCGGATACCAGCACCGGTGTTTATCATGAACTTTCAATTTTCCATCTACATGTTCCTGTAATTAACGACTCCTAACTTCAAGTCGTCTGAAATTCGTTTTGATTTACTAGCTGTGTAAAAAGTGCCTGAGAGGGATAAAAAACTAACAGGTACTTTTACACAGCTCAAATGAAACAGAAATGAAGTTTGAAAAATTGCATGTCTCGAATTAACACTTACTTCAATTACAGGAATACGATTTTTGGTTGCAAATTGACGCAATTGAACTAGGTCCAAAATATGCAATAATTATGTGCAGTTTATCAAAGCGTTGCTAATTTGAAAAATGAAGGTCAAAATAACGCAAAATGTTTGACTACATCCAATTATCATGCAATGCCAAGGTGTTATTGGTTTGTTAGCCATGGCAAAAGTGAGAGCAATGGAGGCACTGGTGAGTGCTCCAAGGGTAGTTGGTCAAGTACAGTCATCACTGAAAGTTAGGCATTAAAAGCTGTGGGATATATACAGTTACCAGAAATGGACTGAGATAAAGAGAACCCAAGGATGGTGGCATAGCATAGTCACAGCCAGAAAAAAGGCAATCAGGTGCGCAAACACATAAGCTGCCATCCACACAAATATAGAGAACATGTGCCAGAAGGTGACCAAGTTAAAATTTTTAACACCAGCACATCCACTACAGAATAATTACTGTAAAAAAACGATTTACTAAGTTGTCAAAAAAGGCAATTACCTGGCTAAGGCAACTTCATCCATTTTACATGTGTGAGATGACTTATTGAAGTCAAAATAAGTTCATCAACTAAAACAACCTCTATATAAAATACGGTATACCACCGATTCGATACAAAAACATCACATCGGGCACCAGTTCTTTGCGAGCCATTTAGTCTAAACAGCAGCTTTGTAAGCAAATTTTTGATTAAAATTAGCAAACATTTCGATTTTATGAGATTCCGAAATGGATTTATGACCACTAGTATTAAATGTAAGCTGTGAGAATAATCTTTCAACTGATTCTGAAGTGGTTGGCATTTAAAACCACAAAGCTAGCTTTGAAAACTTTGCAAACTCCTGAATTAATAATTAATCCAAAATAATTCAATTTTTGCTTCTTACCTGGCTTTTTTCGGCCCAAAAATTTAACCCAGACTCCCCACTTTTTTTTCAATACAACATCAAAATTTGAGTTTATTTTTGCAGATAAAGTAGAAAATGTTTCGGAAGTCAATTGGGGATTTTCAATTTCTACTGTCCCAAATCCAAAGGTGAGTCTGTCATGGAGGACTGACTACTAGTAGAGGAAAGTAAGTGTTTCTTCAATTCCAAAAATGGATTGATACATAGAGACAATTGCTCGCTTTCCATGTGCTTTGTCTTTTGCAACTAAATATGCAACCGAAGGGTCAAGAAATGCAGCGCAAATATATAATGGATTTGATTGGTTGTGAATCCCAGAATTCAATACATTACTGAATCTCTGATGTATTGCATTCATCAGATCTTGGCATATTTCCGGAAATGCATTATCACTCTTCAATCTTTCAATTAATTTCAGCAATCCAGGATATAAAAGGCTTATAGTCGGTCTGCTTTCTTGCTGCAAAGCTTCCGTGAAATTTTTGAAAGGATACAATACAAATACTTCAACTTAAATTAAGAAAAATTGGGTTTTTAATATTAAACAGTAAAATTTCGGAAACAGCGCCGGAGTCATAGTTGCTTAAAAAACAGCGCCGGCGCCAGCGCCGGCGCCGAGCAAAATTTTTCATTGGCCCCAGCGCCGGCGCCGAGCGCCGGGTCGGCGCTGTTTTTTGCCGGAGCAGCGCCGGCGCCGGAACAACACTGGTCATCACTTTTTTCCGCTACTGTATATTAGAATTTGTCTGGTAGCCGTGGCACCGACCCAAAATTTTATTGCATATTCCTCGAGCCAACGATCTTGTTCCTATCAAAGAACACCAAAAAGTTGGCTAAAAAGTGAGTGTTTCACACAGGACCAAACAGCGTTATAGTATAGTTGTAGATAGAAGATTTTTCATGCTTTTCTCAGTTCGTCTGGTAGTGCTTTTTCCTGTAAAAAACGTGCGCTCTGAGATTTTCCAAATTTTTTTCACATAAAACTTAAAATTCCTCGACACATAACTTACTACCTAAACTTTGACCACTTTATAAACGCTGAGTCAGGTGTCTATTTTGTCATATTTCTAAGCGTTGTAGCCTCTCCCACGACATATTTTCAAGGCTTGAAGTGTAGCTAATAATTTTAAGTTTTTTAGATATGATTGAGTTCGACTTGACTCAGCGTCTTGCGCCATTTCTCGATTTGCATTTGGTAATTCCTCTTTTGGAATTTATTCAGCCAAAAAAGGTAATTTTTCATTTGCTTGTTAAGCGATTTAGCTTGCCTTTGACTTCCAGATTTACGACGATGATTCCCTGTACAAAACTCATCGCAGTGTGATGCTGAAGACAAACATGATCGACAGTGTGATTGAAATGTTTTCTGATGAGCAGTCTCGCAATAAACTTCTTGAAAGGCGTGACCTAGTCTTAAAGGTGCAAATTTTCAATTATAGTTATGCGAATCAATCAGTCCTTCTTTTGTTAAGGAACGCGAGCAGCTCAAAGCCAACTGTGACCCAGTGGTGAAGATTCTAGAGGTTGATGCTGTCAAAAAGATTATGGAGGAGGGCCGTGATCGTGAAGGTAACAGCAAGGCTCTTGAGTATATTATGAAAAATCATGACGTAATTCATTCTTCCACTGGTCGCTTCCTTATCTTTTAGCGGTTGATGATTTTTAGTTCAAACTCGAGGTGCTGGAATACCTCTTCAAATACGCCAAATTCCAATACGATTGCGGCAATTATCAAGCGGCTTCTATCTGTCTCTATTACTATCTTAGTGTGGTTCCTCACCACGATCTCAACTATCTGGATGCGCTTTACGGTAAGCTGGCTTCGGAGATTCTGAATCAGGACTGGGCTCTTGCAAAGTATGATCTGACCAGACTTAAAGCCTACATTGACTCAGATCCCTTGTAAGTTAGCTGTTTGAGCATTTGTTACTTTTTAAACTGTGTAATCTTTCAATTGTAGCGACACTGAAGTCGAGTTGCTGCAGCATCGTTCCTGGCTTCTGCATTGGTCTCTCTTCGTCTATTTCAACTTCCCGAAGGGAAACAACGAAACAACGAGCAGTGGTGGAGGGGCGGAAAGCAATGAGGGTCCAAAAGATGATCCTGTAGAAATTGATGACTGCGAGGACGCTATCAGACGTGAAAAAGCTGCTAATCTGGAAGCAGTCATCGAAATGTTCATGAATCAGCAGCCGTATCTCAACAGTATTCAAGTGAGTCATTCCCGCGTTTGTTGTTCTTTTGTAGATATTAACCATTTTCTTTTAGATCATGTGTCCTCATTTGATTCGTTATCTGGCCGTTGCTGTGGTGATGACTAAGCCTAAGCAGAAAACCACCTCAAGGATTTAATGAAAGTTATCGAAGTTGTAAGGAAATTCGCAAGAATATTTTGTGTGGGCGTTTTATAGTCTCTAGAACCTTCAGGAACAGCACAATTATCAAGATCCGATCACCGGTTTCCTGACTAGTTTGTACATCGACTACGATTTTGACGCTGCCCAGCAGAAGCTGCAGGACTGCGAGAAGGTTTGATGTGGTTAAAATTAAGACTACGTCACCCTTTTGCACCTTAGGTCCTGGAAAATGACTTCTTCTTGGTGGGGTGTGTAAATGACTTCCGAGAAAGTGCTCGATTGCTGGTGTTTGACATGTTCTGCAGAATCCACCAATGCATAAGTCTAGGTAAAACTATTTTTACTTCAAAGGTACTTAGAATCAAGCGTTTTTTGCTGTTCAGATATGCTATCCTCTCGCCTTTTTATGGACCCAGTACGTATATTTATAAATAGATCAAAGGATTTTTAATTGCTTACTTATAGGAAGAAGCAGAAGCATGGATTGTGGATCTAATCCGAAACTATCGCATAGAAGGAGCCAAAATTGACTCTGACAAAAAACAAGTGGTCATGGGTGTCAAACCGGTGAGTATCCATGAACAAGTCATGGAGAACACTAAGCGCCTCACCCTTCGATCTCAGCAAATGTCCCTTCAGCTGGAGAAATTGAAGACAGAAAAGAAGGTAAATCGAATTTTTCCATGAAATTTTATTTTAGGTTTTTATCGTGGAATTTTATAGGGTGTGTGGAAAAACGAGCAGAGTCATTGAATGTCTAAATTAAAAATAAAAATGTTGTCTCTTGCAAAGCAATTGTTTTGTTGTCGTTTTGTTGAAAGAATAAATTTAATGGCAGGGTTGTGTGTTCTCTTTGTTTCACCACAATACAGGGTGGCGCAAGAAATTTCCAGCACTTCAAACTGCCATAACCTTTTTTTGAGAAACGGTTACTTGCAATCGCCTTCTTGCGTCGGCGCTCGCGAATGGTGTATTGTACGAAAAAATCAAAATTTCATTTTTTGCCTCGGTCGTCCTTTTGGACCGAAAATCGAGATTTAACCTTACGCTTCTGATAAAAGCTCCTTTTTTGGTCAACTGTGAATAGTGTTCAGACGTCTCCTAAGTAATTTTTATACGCTAAAAACGATAAAAAAAAGTTCTTTCCAAACAATTTCCGTACTAAAAAGATATGTTTTGAAAAAAAATTTCGTTATCAAAGGTTGACCAACTGCCTTGGTCCCCTAAGCTAAATAAACCAAAAAAGGTACCTTCATATCCTCAAAAATACCGGAAAATGGGATTTGAACATAGCTTTGTTAGCTGGGGCCTACTGCATAAAGAAACTCTGGTATGCATACTGTTTTTATGCATCCAGAGTCCCTTTCGAGTGATTTTGTCTAAGGTATGTGGGTGTGCGCATCTCAACCCCAAGCAACCAAGCCCCCTGCGCCCCCGAAGGGGTTGGTTAGAGATGCGCGCACTCACTTACCTTAGACATAATTCCGAGCAAGACTCTTGATCCAAAATGCATATAGAGAGACTTTTTGCCCAGCTCCAGTGATCAAAACGTGGTAGGATACCTTTTCATAGATAACCAGGTACCTTTAAAATATTAACCATAGGGTGGGTGCCATGGGTATCACGGTTTTTACAAAAATTTTGTAAAAATTTTTTTTCTCGGAAATGGCCTTCCCAATAGTTTTTTTGTGTTCTCTACCCATTTAAAGCCATAAAACGTTGATATAAGTTCATAAAACCCCATTTTGGGCGAATCACTTATACTATAGTCCGGCCAAAATTACTGGTAAGGGAATGCTGTTTTTAGTTAATGAAAGTTTCTATGTTTTCTATTTTTAGAAGAGAAGATCAATGGTGTCAAAATCGGTTAGCCATCTACTCAATTTTTGTCTGAACGCTAGCATTGAAATTGTCTCTGTAACTAATTCTGTATCTCTATATCCTGCTCTTCTGAAAATTAAATCGTTCTTTTTGTTGTCTCTTTGTTCCAATTGTCGTGTTGGTGAAGGATGGTTATGTTGTCTATACTCCGACAAAATTTCACGAAATGTAGTCAAAAAGTTTAAAAAAAAAGACCATATTTGCAGAAAAAGTTTTTTTTTTTTTTTAATTTCTTACCATTTTGTTGTTTTGAAAGTAATTATGATTTTGAATTTTAAGGGGCTGTGGAATCAGGATTCATGATTCGAATGAGCTCACAAAAATTTAAATGACGATTTGAATGAATTGCCTTAAGACGCATTGCAAAAGTTTGAATTTCGATTTAACGTATTGTCAAAATTCCTAGTTGTCAACAAAATAAATTTCAAAAGGCCGAATTTGATGTCAGCCAAATTGAGTATATGTTAAAAAATGAAAACAAATGCTTACATAATTTTGCCAAAATTTCCAAGATTTTTATTTCTTCGAAATTCGTTATACAGAGGGTGATTTATTAGTGCGGGTCCAACCCATCCATACGTTATTTGGAGGTTTCGTTATAAAGAGGTTCATTATGTAGAGGGTCCTTTTCACTAAACTTCTTTAAAGCCAGCCAAACCAAAAAAACCGTTCACTATATAGATGTATTCGTTATATAGGAGTTCGTTATATGGAGGTTCGACTGTACGCTTAGGTGAAATAGAAATTTCGGCGAGTACCATCTAAATTTCCCTAAATTTCTGGTGGTTATGGGTAGCCAAAAACGGTCTGTTTTCGGGAGGTTTTCACCATCTCATACAAACTTTTTCTAATTTTGCACCATCGTGTTGGCCGTATAATGTTGAGTTCAAAGCAACACTTACTACCCTTGTGAAGGCGAGTGTTAAAAAAACAAAACCTTTTTTATACGCCACACTTTTTTGGAAAAAGGGTGGCGTATAAACGAGGTTTTGCTTTTTAAACAGAAAAATTTTAAGTTTTTGGAAAACGTCTGGCGAAATCGGAATCCTTACGATTTTTGGGATCAGACTGTTAAAACAGAACTAGCAAAACATTTAAGAAATCGGGGCAAAAAAGTCGTCGGACCCTAGGCGGGAATGAACTTTTTGGGGTGGCGTATAACCGAGGTTCGACTGTAATTAAAATGAAAGGCTCAGACTCAAACTAGAGCTCAAAATTTTAAAAATTTTGCGTAATTTTTATAGCTCTAGGTCGACCCCTAACTCATAAACACCGAAAATTCGGCCAATTTATCAAGCCATTCTCTGGTTTGATATAGCATGAAAATCTGTGTTTATCAGTGCTCGCATTTCAAAAATTCTTGCTCCGGATCTGGCTCCCGCTCTGGAAAGTCAAAATTTTCGCTCCGGATCTGGCTTCCGCTCCCATGATCCAAAAATTTCGCTCCGGATATGGCTCCGGCACGGAGCCGGAGCGAAGGCGGATCCAGAGCCGGAGCAGAGCGGCTCCGGGGAAGAAAGGAATATTTGATAGACTGGGTCTATATAGAAGTAAGTCGATAACAATATACGAGAGCAAAAAGAGAGAAAAATAGGTGCCACAAATTAAAATAGGTGCCATACTCTATACTTAATTGCAAAATAACAAAGCTCCAAACATTGCTCACAAATCAATCAAATCTCCGGCCAGTGAGTCAAACCTGAATCACTGCTGCGACGTGCATCTTCCAATTGCTCGGCTGTCTTGGCGATGATGTTCTCCATTCTTGTGTAGGTTAGTTGAGGTAAGCTAAAATAAGAGGGTAGGGGTAAAGAATGAATCGGAGGATGATAAGCGAGAATTAGAATATATAGTATAGCAAAGGAGCATTTAGTTGGGTTTAATTTTATGGACAATCCATTAGTGAAGTTTTTTTTGTCACGAGACGAATTTCTATTTGACAGTTGATTTCATATCCGACCCTTTCGGGCAATTAACAAAAAACTAACAAATTATAAATTAACAAAAAACTGGCTTCGAAATGGCTCCGAGCGTCAAAATTGTCGGATCCGGATCTGGCTCCGAGCCGAAGCCGGAGCGGAGCGGATTACCAGCACCGGTGTTTATCATGAACTTTCAATTTTCCATCTACCGTATTTCCTGTAATTAACGCCCCCTCCTAACTTCAAGTCGTCTGAAATTCCTGTTTTGATTTACTGTTTGAGCTGTGTAAAAAGTGCCTGAGAGGGATTTTAAAAATCTAACAGGTACTTTTTACACAGCTCAAATGAAAACAGAAATGAAGTTTGAAAAAATTGCATGTCTCTAATTAACGCCCCGGGGCGTCAATTACAGGAAATACGATTTTTTTTTGGTTGCAAATTGGACGCAATTGAACTAAAAAAAAGTACTCAAAATTTGCAATAATTATGTGCAGTTTATCAAAGCGTTGCCATAATTCTGAAAAATGAGGTCAAAATAACGCAAAATGTTTGACTACATCCAATTATCATGCAATGCCAAGGTGTTATTGGTTTGTTAGCCATGGCAAAAGTGAGAGCAATGGAGGCACTGGTGAGTGCTCCAAGGGTAGTTGGTCCAAGTACAGTCATCACTGAAAGTTAGGCATTAAAAAGCTGTGGGATATATAACAGTTACCAAGAAATGGGACTGAGATAAAGAGAACCCAAGGATGGTGGCGTAGCATAGTCACAGCCAGAAAAAAGGCAATCAGGTGCGCAAACACATAAGAAGCTGCCATCCACACAAATATAGAGAAGAACATGTGCCAGAAGGTGACCAAGTTAAAATTTTTTAACACCAGCACATCCACTACAGAATAATTACTGTAAAAAAACGATTTACTAAGTTGTCAAAAAGGCAATTACCTGGCTAAGGCAACTTCATCCATTTTACATGTGTGAGATGACTTATTGAAGTCAAAATAAGTTCATCAACTAAAACAACCTCTATATAAAATACGGTATACCACCGATTCGATACAAAAACTGATTCGATACGACGATCCGATACACTTACTTAATTAGTTATTACATTGTCCAGGAAAATTGGAAGGTCCAAATATGTGATGTCTGACCAAACTTCCTAACTTTTCCGCATGTAAAACGGATAAACACTTTTGTTTTCTTATTAAAGGTAAGAATTGGATGGTTAACGTAAAACTGCTAGAATCGAAGCGTATTGGAGCAAGAACATCGCCTATGATATACACTGAAGATTAGAAATGGAAATTTGCAATGTATCCCAATTTGATATATATGGATACCGTAAATGTTCTCATAGAGCCCCCGGGGGCTCTATTTTTCAACCCTCCGAAAATCGGAGAAAATTGTGGGTCAATCTCGAGATTTCTGGGTGAAAATTCAAAATCTAAAAAGCAGGATCAGTAAAGCTCGTGGGAGTTAAGAAAATGCAATGAACAGCTTTGCAAAATATTGACTTTTCTCCGAGATTCAGACCTTCAAAGTCGAGAGGGGGGCTCTATTAGAACATTTACGGTATATTGTATATGATATATATATGCAATATAATGATTTTTATCATCATTTTTGTTTCCAAATGTCAAAGCTGATATAGATCACCTATACCTAGATGACCTATACCTATATGACCTATACCTGAAATCAAAAAGTAGATGTAAGTCATTTGTATCAGATTTGACACTTACCAACAAAAAATTTGAGAAAATTCCATATATTGCAAAAATATATTGCAAAATGGGAAATGCAATAAAATTTTGCCACATGTGGAATTTTCTCGAATTTTTTGTTAGTAAGTGTCAAATCTGATATAAATGACTTACCGTAAATCTTCTAATAAACGGACATGCCCGTTTATTTTTCAACCTCTCTTTAAACGTGCCCGTTTATTATAAGGTGCCCGTTTATTGGAAAGTGCCCGCTTATTTTTCAACATAACAGCAAAAAAATTGTTTGAAATTTCGTGTCCTAGAAAGAATTCAAAGAGCAAAAGTGGTTGAGTCTTTCATTTTTTATTCAGTATTTGTAATGGCTTCCCTCTCTGATTATTTTGCTTGTTTTCAGTTAAGATGAGCAATCGAGCACACAACTATTTGCGTTTGGCAGCTGAGGCGATTCAAAATGATCAAGCGGTGACAGTCCAAGAAACAGTCCCCGTTGGTTTTCTTGGGGTTCTTGGGGCCTCTTTATCTTATTGTTTAGGTGATGATGTCTGATCAGGAAGACGAGTTGCAGCTGCACGAAGAAGAAGGTACTCCAAAGAGCAGCCGAAAGAAACGCAACTACGATGGGGCGACCAAACTGGAAGCAGTCAAGTGGGCTCGGGACAAGAAGTCATCCAGATCAGTAAATGCGAACATAATTTCGGCAGCGAAGAAGTTCAACGTGACAAGAAGTCGGATTCAAGAATGGGTGAAGCAAGAAGCTGTGATAAAGCAGCAAGTGTAAGGTTTTGTGTTGTTCTTATGAGTTTGAAAAGTACAGGGTTATTCAAGAAATTGTAACACTTTCAAACTGCCATAACTTTATCAGCACGATTCAAAATTTTGTAAACGCAGATCGACTCAGAATTTCATGGCAATTTTTGGTATATAAGGTCAAAACCACGATTTTCGCTTGGTCCCCCTGTTGTTTGGCTCCTGGTCTGTAGGTGGCCTTTGGATGGACAACAGGGACCAAGGCAATTTCGAATTTTGCAAAAAATTTTCGGGTGTTATATGCAAAAATTGCCATGAAATTCTGAGTCGATCTGACAAAATTTGAAATCGTGATAAAAAGTTATGGCAGTTTGAAGTGTTACAATTTGAATAACCCTGTACTTTCAGAAACTCTCCAGGGGGAAGCAAGCGAAAGCGACTAGAAGGAGGCGGAAGGAACGTGTCTTTCCCGAAGCTCGATGCGCAACTGGCTGTCTGGATTCGTGAGAAGCGTGAGCTGAAGCAACCCGTTTCGCGTAAAGCCAGAGGGATCAATCGGCGTAAGAGGGCTTGACATTCTGCGAGAAGTTCGGGCACAACAGAAGGCGCAGGACGGGAGACATGACTTTGAGGAAGCTGGCATCGAAGAAGGCGAGCTGGTCGAGTTTGAATATTTTAATGAAGATGAATTTTTGTTGTTTGATGATTGAAAAATGCTGTTTTGAGTTGAATAAAACTTTTATTTAAAGTGAAATGAAAGGTAGTTGAAAGGTGGTTGATTAATAGAAGGTGCCCGTTTAATAGAAGGTGCCCGTTTATTTTTTAACCAATCTCCGAACGTGCCCGTTTATTAGAAGGTGCCCGACTATTAGTAGGTGCCCGTCTAATAGAAGATTTACGGTACATCTACTTTTTGATATTTGATATTTCGAATTTTGATATTTCGAAAAAACCTTGTTTATGTGTTATCTCATTTAGCACGCGTCTTTATTGTTTAATATTTTTCTTACGAAAATTCTGTGCTCTTTTAACCATTGCGCAATCGAAAGTTGACAGTCCGCCGGTTTGTTTGTTCCATAAAATAGTCATAATATTGATCTTAATAATAGTCAAAAGTATTGTAGAATTTAGAGCCCATTCAGAGTAATCTTAATCCTTTTTGTACTGCTGCTCAAGGTGTACTTGTACGGGTACTCAAATCTGCCAAATCAGTCCACCCTAGTTTGAATAACATAGAATTTGATGTTATTTTGGCGTTTAATGCATGACTTGTCAACAGAGGTTCCCTGATAACGATTTTTAGGACTTGATATGATATAATAGTGATAGGGAAACATTTATTCCCCGCCTGATATGATAATGATATGAAAAGGCTTGCCATATCATATCGCGCGATAACGGGAATGTTCTGATATCAGGGAACCTCTGCTAGTCAAATAAAATGATAGAAAATTGTAATAAGTAATGAAGTTTTCATGACTGTGAAAATGGCCGGGCTTTGGCCATACGGCCGATTTCAAAATGGCCAGCCATTTGCCGAACCCTAGTTTCTACAGGGGAATAAACTATAAATAGACTGAAACTGCAAAAACCCAAAAAACCTCTGTTGTTATAAAAATACAGCTGTCGAATTATCTAAAGCTCTTTTTAAAGTTTGCGTTGGACCACCTGTTGATTTTTTAATCAAAATTTTGTGGGGATGTGCATTAGGTAAGTTCATGTATCGGTTATCTAAAGGCTGTTCTTGCTGTCAAAACTTGTAGCGATCTCGACCTTAATTTTGCTAACAAGAGAGGTTAGGGGAATGTTTTCCTCTACCCTCCCTTGTAAGTTTCCGAGTGCTTCAACCGCAAAAAATCGGTTTTTAATAAAAATTTTGACAGAACTCGATTTGTATTTTCTGGCGTAGGTTAGTTTGCCTTTACCTTTACCCTTCTATAGAGTCCCTGCTTTACACGAAAGCAGCATAACCACCGTAAATACCCATGGGAAAGAGGAGTAGACAGCTATTTCTATATCAAAGTTAGCAAACTGAATTGAATCAACAACCACCAGATTGAGGAAAGCTTCTTTCACTAAATATCATTGTAGGTTAAAGCCACAAAATCCCCACAACATACTTTTCTGCCCCATTTTCTTGTAAACTTCTTTATGGTTAGGTATAGGTCATCTATATAAGATTTGACATTCGGAAACAAAAATGATGATAAAAATCTATATATTGCAATTTGGGATATGTTGCAAATTTCCATCTCTACTGAAGATGGACGCTGCTACTACATCTGGAAGAAAACAGGCCGAACAACTATCAAGGATTGTGCAGAGCAAGCCTACTTTCGATGTTCCGGGTGTCAAGCGGTGAAAGACGCTGGCCGTGCCCAACAATCAACGGACTTTTTGGTCAAGTTTAATCCCACTACGATGGAATGAATTTCTTTCAATTGCGATAACACTTTCGACGGCTGCACAGCGAATAACGTCGAAATCTAAAGAAAATAAACAGCTTTTGAAAAATACACGATTTATTACATACAGTAGACGCTCGATATAACGAACCTCCGATACAACGAACTCTTGATATAACGAACCAATTCTCAATCCAATTTTTTTTATTCGCTCAATCGTTTCCTTCGGTTTCGGTCCATCAATACTATTTACAGAAATCGCAATGGCAATCGCAACGTTAATTTTAACTGGCTTGCTAAGGTGTTTGGCGTCGTTGATGCTCAAACAGGCTCTCCGCAAATTTCGCTTCAGGTTTATTGTCTATTGGCAAGTTCTTTTTCGTTATCTTTAATTTTAGGGCCAGCTTACAAGATCGAGCAAAGGAAATGAGCTGATGATTGTCGGTGGCTTCGAATACAAAAAAGACAGACTCTTGAATATGGGACAAAATCAGAATCGGCGCTGCATAAAAGCTCGATGCCGTGGAACTGCTAAGATCAATGCTCGCTCAGCTGAAAACATCCGATTGTTGAATCCTGACACTGTGTCAATGAACAAAAATATAAGCAAGAAAACGGAGAGAAAAGAATTTGCACTCTCCAATTAATGCATAAAAATCGTCATTTTATCTACATCATAAAACGGATTAAACGCCGTTTTTTTGTTACCGTTTATCGTTTAATCCACCTAATCAAGATCCGTTTAATCGTTCGTTTAATTTTCTTTTATACACGTTTAATCGTTTAAACGAACATATATATATATCCTTTTCATTGGAATCAAGAGCTGAATTCAAAAATGGCCAATAATGAAATTATGCATCATTTAGCTCAACTATTTAGCTTTTTTTAACCAACTACTTCTACGTACCTTATTTATTGTCTATCAAGCTATCAGTGTAACAATTCAGATACATGAACTCACTGACAAAAGATAATATCTGTTTCTTCTCAGAGCAATAAAAGTTTAAAACACCGACCGCTACGAGTAAAAATTGGACTTAGAGACGGTCATCGATTTTTTATATACACAATAATTTCAGTAATACACGAAGAATAAGTAATTCAAATGTGATAACATAAATTTTTATAAAGGAAAAAACACGTTACGATTCAGGCTTTAGAGTTTCACAGTCATACTGCGCAGCCACCGAGGTATTCATTCGAAAATAAACACTGATAATAAACACTTGATCTAGTTTTTTAACATGATTTAGAGAATGTTAGAGTAAAATTTTTAAACTCCATATACTTGAATGCATAAAGAACCTAAGGACATTCAACAATTCAGTGCTACTGAGCATGATGAATAAAGTCAGCAGGGATGGTCACAAAGGAAATTGGGAGAGTGGGCTAATGATACAACCAATATAGAGACAAGAGAGTCAGAAGGCCAGCCCAGAATTGGCAATCCAAACTAAAGAAGAGGTGAAAAGGAATCCAACAATACACTTTACTCGACAACTTCCTTCCAATAACAACAGTAAAGGTGACAATAAATAACAAAAAGGATCTTTGCCTCTCCTTGAAAATAGCCACCTCGCAGATCATCTAACACACAGGTTTGCTCTTGCCCACTAACGGATTGTCGTGCACCTTCAAGTCTCGCATGTCTGATCCGAGCAGAGTCAACATCTTCTCAGACAAAGGCATCCCGTCCCTAATCAGTTTGAAAGTTAAAGAGGAAGGCCAGGATAAATTTTAAAAATTATACTTGAAAGGTCGCTCGATGGTGATGCTCTGCTTCTCGGAGTCCACACTGAAGACCTTTCCTTGATAGCACCCAGATTCTCCGCAGCTAATGGTAATTAAGCGGCCCACATATTCACTTGGAGACGCATCAGATCCAGCAGCTTTGGTCCAAGAAATGATTCTTTTAGGGTCACTCAAAATATTTTCGTCGTTGCGGAAGTTTTTGGTCACAATGAGCGATTTTCCATCCCTAACGTCTTCAGGAGAACTCTCAGCAAGCCCCTGGAGTAGAAAACCGATCATACTATTTTTATTTAAATTTTTATTCAAAGGGACCCTTATAAGCTGTGCTCGAGATTGAATAATAAGACCTACAAAAATACCGTTGCCATAATCCGTTTGTTTGTAAAACTTTTGTGGTGCATGCTAACGGACAAAAATTTCGAGAGAGCACCTGGGTGATACAATACTTGATTCCCTATGGTTTTCAAAGAAGAAATGAAACCAAGAGAGCCACGTAAATGTTAAAAATAATCAGTATTTACACAGGTATTCCTGTTCAATCCTTGGAAGGGCTGTAAGCAAACCTACCTCTTTGTCAAATAGCGCCAAATTCGCACTGAAATCATAGTCATTCTCTAATTCATTGAAGTCAATAGGATCTCCTAATTCAACAGCAGTTCTCTGATAGGCAGAATACCCATTGCAGCAGTCAACCAAAGGCATTCCACTTGGCTCTAAAAATAGCTTTTAGAACAATTTCTAGCAGAAAAAGATTCTACCCTGCGCCGTACGAGTCTTGTTTACTTGGAGAACACGGGGTGCCGCTACTTGCTGGTTGTTAAAAAGCTTATATTCTCCATACTTTGTGTAGCTGTTGACCCTGCCATTTGCGTGTCTCCGTCCGTCTCCCCGACTTTTGGCTTGCACACAAGGTTTTAGCAGTTCGTTTACATCAATCTTCTTCCCATGCACTGAAGAATTTCCCAATTGTTTTTCAGACTCGAGTTTTAGCCCCCTTCCCCTATTCCCATTGACACCTGAAAAATTTTACATCATTTAATTAAGTGGTTTATGAAACCATAAAGCTATAAACATACCAATACTCTTGTTTTCGTGAGAGCAAGACGGGTGACCCACTGACGTATTTTTACTGGGAAAATCCTTTGCTAGAAGACTGACACCCTTCCCTCTTCCCAAACTTGGCTCCTTTCGGATTTTGGTAGACGAGGTTTCAGCCACACCCTTTAGCGAATTATCTGATGAATTCAAATTGTTTTTCGGAGGCATCTTGAGAATTTTCAATTCACGAATAGAAGTTGGGAGAACCACTAGCGAATCCATCCCCATGGGACAGCCATCTCTGCAAAAAAATATTTATTAAAAAAGAAACTCGAGTGAACAATTACTTTAGAGGTCTTCCGAGAGTTATAGTTCGCTGAGACGAGTCCACACTAATAACTTCCCCTTGGAGATAACCTTCATCCTCGCAGTCAATAGAAATCAAACACCCGCAAAACTCATGCGAATCTTCATGCGTGTACATCTTAAAAAAATTATTGTAAGGAAAGGAGTGAACTGATGGAAATCCACAATCACGGAAAAATTACTTCCAGTGGAAGTCCACCAAACTGCCACTGGCCAACCATTAAGTCCCACTGGAATGCCAGAAAATCCAAAATGCCAGTGGATTACCACAGGCATTCCAGCGGTAAACTTCTCATTTAGTGGCAAATTAGTGAGATCCAAGCAATTTAACACTGGAATTCCGGCGGCCATCCACCGAATTTTTGATGCAAGTGGCAATTTGGCAGAAATCCAATGTCCAATGTCAGATTTATTGTTTGCGTTATTTTGCTTCTGTTTTGTTATTTTTTCTGTTCATGAACTTTGGCAATAAGATGCTATAACCCAATTGATGGTTTTACTTATCGGATTGGGATTCCGATGGGTCAAAAAACCGGAATTCGGCCGAATTTCCGGATTTGATCAGCGTAGAAATTCTCGTATACCGTATTTCCTCTAATTAGAGTCCATTAAGCTCAAGCTTGTCGGAATAGAGAAAAGGCACTACGGAGTATGTCTTTTATGCAGTGGCACGATGGAGGTGCGAGTAACTCAGCCAGATTTTGTTATTCTACTGACCTGAACAGTTTTTTTTACTAAATTCGCTACTGAATAAAATAAACTAAAGCAAATAAAATATCAAAAAAGTTTTAGAAATGGACATAGTACCGATTTATCACCTCGTACCTCCACTGTGGCTAAGGCATTACGAAGAATCACTTCGTTGTCAACCAAATAAAATTTTACCGGCCACTATATAGATTAAAAATATTACGATGCATTGATGAAGAAATCAAAAAGCATTCAGTGAAAACTCAAAAGCCTGTTAACAAATATAATTTCGTTTCTGAAATTTATCCTTCATACTTCCCATAAAATATAAAATTGCTAGAGTTAGTCGAATAACATCTCCTGCTGTTGTACTCGTTATTTCTTCGATTTCACTAGTCAAATTACTTGATTGCATTCATCCTCACCAATAAAACACATTCGATAACAATAGACTCATTGATTTGGAAAATTAAATAAATATGCGTCTAATGATCCGATAAAATTAAAACGACGACTATTTACTCGACCATGGTGGTCGAGTGAATAGTGGATCTGGGTCTGAACACTTGAATCATCGGTGCGACCCCTTACTCACCAGCCTAAGGTGTAAAATATGGGGCATGAATATGCTGTGGAAGTGGGTATACAACGGAAAGTTCTAACTACGCCGGCGAAGTCAGAAAACTCACATTTTTGGCCGTGATTTTGACATCTTGCTTATCTTTTACTTGCAGAGAAGGTTTCAGAAGCTCACCCACGTGAATTCTCTTTCCATGCACTGGAGTGCTATCCAACTGCTTTTCAGACGTGAATTTTGACCCCTTTTTGACGTTCCCATTGACACCTGATATATAAAGCTAGATTGATAAAACTGTTATCGAGTGAAACCGAAAAAGTTCATACCATCATCGCTGTTTTCAAAGGAGCAAGACGGGGTATTAACTATTGCACTTTTCTTAGGAGAGTATTTGGTTGGAGAACTACCAGGCTTATCACTTTCAACACTTGGTTTCTTCTGAATTTTGGTGGGCGACAACGAAGTTTTGGCCACTTCTTTCTTCGAATCATCGGACGAAGTCACATTGTTCTTCGGAGGCATTTTGAGAATTCTCAGTTCACGAATCGAGGTTGGGAGAACCACGAGGGAATCCATTCCCATAGGGCATCCATTCCTACAAAATAAAACAAACAATTTTCTGAGAAGGTTAATTTGAAGACTCTTACTTGAAGGGCTTATTAAGAGTAACAGTTCGCTGGAAGGGATCTACACCAAGTACTTCTCCCTGAAGGTACCCTTCGTCCTCACAGTCAATAGCAATCAGACACCCGCAAAATTCATCCGCCGCTTCCTGCGTATACATCTATAATTAAAAAATTATAAGTGAATCAAAGTAGAATACAACACGACCAATATACAATCTAAGCTTCTTCATAGGACTTTGGGATCCACCGTATAATTTAAAGGTAATACTCTTTTATAATACCAAATTGACCTTTTCAATAGCAAATTTTTTACTTTTACCAACCTTTTTTTCTCTTTTTCTTTTCAATTTGTACGTCAACTTTAACTATCGTAAAGCTCTGAATCTCAGCTGCTCAACAAAGTACAGGGTGTCCGGGCCGAATCCATCGATTAATTTTGCGTTTTGCTCTTTGGTTTTTATTACTTTTAATTACACAAAATATCGTTCGAAGAACGAAAATTCACAAAAGTGGCCGAAAAGTCACTTCCCCCGAAACATTTACATTTTTGAAACTTTTACATGCATTTCAGGCTTCGTTAGAAAGCTGATATTTTAGGCTACATGTCCATGTGTCAACCAGAAAAAAAGTACAGGGTGGGGCAAGAAATTCGCCCGATTTCAAACATCCATAACTTTTTGTTCTGACAAGATTTCGAAATTCTGTAAACGCAGAACACCTTAGAATTACGGGCGCTTTCATTTGGTATCAAAAAAATCGACTTTTTTGCCTTGGTCCTTCCTTTCGTCCAAAATTAGATTTAGAAAATGTCAAAAATCTAATTTAGGACGAAAGGGGGGACCAAGGCAAAAAAAGTCAAAAATTGTCGAAATTTATTTTGATACCAAATGAAAGCGCCCGTAATTCTATGTTCTGCGTTTACAGAATTTCGAAATCTTGTCAGGACTGATAATCAATTTGGGGGTACAGGGGTAATACCCCTACCCTTTACCCCCTCACTATTGATTACCGTCAAATTGGTTACGGGTTAAAGGGTAGAGAATAAGGGGTTAATTCTACCCTCACCCCTAACCCGTAATCAATACCCTAAGGCTTAAGGGGTAAAGGGTAATATACACATTATTGATTACCTAGTAAAGGGTAAAGGGTAGGGTAGGGGGTAAAGGGTAGAATTATTGATTACCAAAATGGGGGGTAGTGGGTAAAGGTTAGAAATATTTATTACCAACGGGGTAAAATCAGGTTAGTCATTGTACAATTCATCCAAACCAAAGCTAATCGTCCTTGACAACCATGACAACCATCCACGACAACAATCCGTCTAATGTAGGGTACAACTATTTCCTATTTAAAAGTTAAAGCAATGTCAAAGGGCGGAGGCGAAACAATTCGACAAAACTATCATCATGTCTACATTAATTACGACACTCTCTCCTTTATTCAACAAAGCCAACAAAACAAAATTTACGAGTACCCATACGTATCCAATCCAAGCGGATCAACGTCATTTACGCTAGACAAGCGAACAATGAAATGAAAATAAAAATGTGAAAGCCCTCACATAATGCAAAAATAATGCATTTTTGAACTTTCCGGCAAAAAACTGGGTCTAAGAAGTCGATTTAGGCAGAGAAATATAACAAAAGACCGAGGGGGTAGAATCTTTAACCACCCCCTGCAAGGGGTAGAGATTTTAGGTCAAAAAGTGTACCCCGGGGTAAAGGGTAGAGTCGGTAATCAATAGTTGGGGGTAGAACTATTGATTACCGAGAGGGTAGGGGTAGGGGGTAATACCCTACCCTTTACCCCCTACCCCTTGGTACTGATTACCAAAATGAGGGGGTAGGGGGTAAAGGGTAATAGGAGGTGGAAACTATTGATTACCACCTAACTATTGATTACGGGTTAATGAAGGGGGTAAAGGGTAAAGGGTAGGGGGTAGGGGTATTACCCCCGTACCCCCAAATTGATTATCAGTCCAGAACAAAAAGCTATGGATGTTTGAAATCGGGCGAATTTCTTGCGCCACCCTGTCCTACAGTCAAACCTCGTTTATCCGGCACCCCCAAAAGTTCGTTCCCGCCTTGGGTCCGACACTTTCTTTAGCTCAATTGTCGAAGTGTGTGTAGTCCGAAATATCGCAACGATTCTGGTTTTGCCATTTGTTTTTTTCAAAATCTTTAAATTTCGCCATAAAGACCCGCGGACCTCGGTTATCCGGCACCTGATTTTCAAAAAGGGGTGCCGGATAGCCGAGGTTTGTAATGTTGAAAATTTAAAAATTTTGGAAAAACGACCGGCAAAAACAGAATCTTGCGATATTTCGGACTGGACTGGGGAATCACATTTAGCAAAAGTCTTCGAAAATTGAGCTAATTGAGTCATACCCAAGGCGGGAACGAACTTTTGGGGGTGCCGGATAAACGTGGTTTGACTGTAGTTCAAAAACAGTTTTTTGTGCAAATTCAACTTTGGTACTAAAAAGGTATTTTGATACTAGAAAGAAGTACCCCCTATAATTTAATATGGAGACAGGATGCAAGTGTTTTTTATGACTGACCAGTGGCGTAGCCCGGGGTCAGGGGAGGGCGCGTACCGCCACTACCGCAATTTCTGACATTGGTATTTGGCACTGGCTGACAGCACTGGGACTTTTTGAGAACTGCCAGTAGCGCCGGTGAAAGGTACCGTGTATGAAAACACTAAGTATGAAAACAGTAGAGTGCACTAGCCCCGGCAGACCCGGACGGTTTCTTTCCTTTCTTTCTGGTCCAAACTTTTTCTTGAAGCCGGTCTAAAAATCCCCCCGAGAAAATTTTCAGGGATACCAAGCGAAAAATGAGTTCTAATCTTGTCCGGAAATTCATCCAGCATCATAGTCTGCCAGAACTAAAGTAAAGCACCTATTGGTTCACTGTGAAGAAATCTGACTGTAACGGCGAAAATTCAACAAAAACTCACTATTTTCGCCATAGTTTGTCAATCAAAGAGCTATAAAATCACTTTTAAACAAGGTTTAGCTGGCAAGATCAGAAACATAACAGTGTTCTTCAAGCGACACCTCAGATCAGAAATAAAAACACCCAAATATAAAGACACATTTTTATTCAGAACTCGATTTTATTCAGAACTCAGAAAATTGTTTTACGCAACATAATCTAGAGGTCTGTTGAATCCTCCTTTGCGGTTCATGTACTGTCTGTACTTTCTCGGCTTGTTGATTTTCGCTATGCCATCCACATTATCGCTGACTTTCTTATTCTTGGTGGTATCAAAGTTACCAAAGCCCATTAGTTTCGACATTTCCTCATCCACATTCTGGCACGACTCAAGATCCAACTTTGCTGAAATAAATCGAATGATTAGATTTAGAGAACAGGTTTAGAGTAAAAAACTCACGGGCACGAGCACGCTTCCTTTCTCTTCTTGCACTGCTCTTGGACTTGGTGTCCTGAATAAGAAATATTTAACTCTATATAACTTCCTAAAGAGCATTTTCCGCAAGTTAAACGGGGAAAGGGGATAGATAGTTCGCGCGGTAACCCAACGAAAACTTACTTTCGGACCATCACGCTCTTCGCTGCGTCGATCTTCTCTAAGCTCTCTCTTTTTGCTGTGCCGGTCTTCTTTACGATCCTTTTTGCTGCGCTTGCGCTCCTGGCTACGATCTCTATCCTTGCTGTGCCGGCGTTTTTTGCTATGCTTACGGTCCTTGCTGTGCTCGCGTTCTTTGCCACGGCTGCGCTCTTTGCTGGCTTCACGTTTCATGCTAAATTTATAGATAAATCATGGGCAAAGCTTTTTCAGGCGTTAAAAAAAACAAGCTAACACGCTTTTTCTCGTCTTTAAAGGAGCATGCCCGTGCGTTACACGATGAAATTTGAATTTCCAAAAGGCGGGGACCACTTTAATGCGTGAGACCAAAAATTTTCAAATTCAAATTTTCATTCTCATTGTAAGTGCTGTCGTATATCAGACGTGTGCTGCGAAATTTTTCTGAAAATTTTATTATTTTGTTGGCATAGCTCATAGCTATTTTCGTGCCAACCTGGTTCATTTCGTTTACTTTGTCTGTTCCCTTCTGTTCGCCTTTTACGGTCATTAAATTTGTCGTCTGTTAGAAATTAGTATTGCTTTGTCATTAATTTTGAGTAAGTTTGCTTTTTGCCTAATCAAAACTTCCGAGGTGGATTTTTAAATACGCCTACTTTAAAGTTAGACCCACGTCGAATGCCTTGTAACCAACTTTGTGCACAAGTGTCTGGCTTTTGTGTGCAACAGCCGAGACATTATATGACCACCTCAAGTTCTCAAGATTCCACAAGTTAAAGGGGCATGCCCACGCTATTGCAGGTGGTGCCCGGGAATTCAAAAAAATTCCTAATAATTGAACTTATGTACGGATTTTTTAACTTGATTTCTAACAAAAATATACATAAAATTCAATATTAGGCCTTGTTTTGTTGGAAAGCAAGTTGAAAAATCCGTACAGAAGTTCAATGATTATAATTTTTTTTTAATTACCGAGCACCACCTGTAGTAGCGTGGGCATGTCACTCACAGTGTTTCAAAAGTTGAATTTTAGTACATTAGGACAAATTGGCGCCAAACGAAAAATTGTCAAAAAGGTTAATATGGGACCATTTTTTGTTTCGTGCCCTTGAACTGATTTTTTATTTTCTAGCTTTTGCATGCTCATAGCCAAAATATTCCTCACACTAAGGGCTCCTCACACTAAGGGCTCGAAAAAAGCCAGCACTTGCCCATAAAACATCTAAAATCACAATCTAAAGATTTTTTTCATCTGGTTGATGTGATTGAGATCCTAAAGAGTTTTTTGTATATTTATTCTCAAACAAAACCGGAGACTCAATAGAGGAGTAAATTTTCTTCATTTTGGTACCAAGGACGCATGCAAAAAATGCAAATTTGGGGTGTTTTATGCAAAAGTTTGATAGAAAACGCAAAAACACCCCTATTTTTACTCGAAAAATGCCAGTTGTTTGCTTTAAATGGTCTTAGTTTCTAAAATAACATCTGTACGTTAATCGGCTCAACTTTTCTTGTAGCTGAATGTCTGGGTTGTCTTTTGGTATATGTTACGTCTTAGAAACAGCGACTTTTTTAGATTTTTGACGGACTTAAGTTTGGTATGATTTTCAGGTATTAAGAGGACTCGGAATTCAAGCTACAAAAGAGGCAAGAAGCAAGACTGGAACAAGAAATAACCAGTCAACCGGTCAAAAGGCAGCACGTTTCTTGGAGAACTGTAAAAGCCACAATGGCGGCAACCGGACATTGTCGACTATTGATCGAATTTGTCGCGCGACATTGTCGACTATTTTTAATGAAATTCGGTTGTTTCGCCCGAATTTCATTAAAAAATAGTCGACAATGTCGCGCGACAAATTCGATCAACAGTCGACAATGGCTGCCGTGGAAGCAAAAAGAGCAAGAAAAATCTCGAAGTAAAGAGCTAGTTAACGAGCAAAGTAAGAATACGTGAGTCAATCTGTGAGTCAGTTTTTCACCAAGCGTGTTTGTAAACTTTTTAATTCTAGTGAGCTGCATTTAGGGAATCATCAGCCTTTACGAAAGATACGCGACGGTGCAAGTGCAAATATGACAATATTCTTGAGAAGCTATGAAACAGACTACTGAAACAGATCTTTTTTTTGTGTGATAAATATTTCGGACTTAGGTAGTACCTCAACAGCCTCAACTGCTCGGCTTTCTGATATCGCATGTATTGTTTTCCTGAGTTCATTCGGAGCTTGTTGAGCTGTTACTGTTAGTTTCAGCGTACAATCATCTTCCGGAAGCTTTCTATGGTGCGTCGTCTGTTTGAAAGAAATTTTGGCTTTGATCCTCCTGTCTAAGTGCCGATGACTCGCCCGAGAAACGGGCTATGTCGAAAAGAAGGGGTTGCTCTGTCAGTATCAAGAAATAATTATTCATTCTCATTTCTCTTATTGTTATTCACCACTAATTGTATGGAATTTTTCGGTGTTGTAGACATAAAGATAGAGTTTTGAGTCCTTTTGAGTTAGTAAAGGTGGTTGAAAAGCGAATCCAATAAAGAAAAAAATTATTGAGAGCTCTCATGTTCGGAATGTGTTATATGATGTTAAAGTAAGGCGTTTCGATGTGGAAGCTCTAGGTGAGTTGGATGTGTAATAAAATCTTGTTTTTACTGCTGAATTTGACGCCCTTAACAATTTATAGCTGAATACACTAATTTATAGCAAAATTTGAAGCTGTATCGTTTTTGTGTTTGATGTTATAACTGGTGACAAATAAGTTCGGAACGGAATTTTGTGCTGATTTTCAGTAATGAAATCTTTTTCGAAAAAATATTTCAAACATATTGTTTTGTAGCTCTTTCCATCCTCTCTCGAATGGTATATACACTTTCCATTTGTGTTGCATATTTCCTGTAAAAGTTGAAGAAAGAAGGAAGGGGGTGGAAAATAATTTATGCAGAGCATTCTTCGTTTCAATTTTGGATGTAATCATAACAAATTAGCAACTAAATTTATTTGATAAAAAAAATCCAAATATACAGTCTTGTAGCATTTTCATTCCACTATCGAGTGGTATATAATTTTATTTTTCTGTTCAATAAAATATGCCTACCTGTGCCTCAATGCATTTACGGAGTCTTTTCGGGAACGCGTCAATAGCATTTTGAATCATTTTTTGAGGAACGTCATCCCACTCTCGCACCAAAGAAGCTTTCAATAAAGCGATGGAGTTGTGGCCGGGAACAGGCCTTGGATCCAGGCCGGCAACAGGCCAGGCAAAGAAGTCCATGACGTTGAGGTCCGGAGAATTGGGAGGCCATTCACCAGTAGGACGAGTCCAGTGGGGGTTTACTGTGATGGCGTCAGGAAAGTTCTCTGCGATCCATTGTTGAGTGTCGTATGCTTGATGTGAAGGCGTCCCATCCTCCTGGAAGCACCACTCTTCTCGTAAGTTCTCCTCTGCCCATGGGAGAGCCTGTGTTTCAAGCATTTGCCGGTACTCTGGGCCATTGACCTTTGTTCTTGGGGCACAAAAAGAGTGGACTTTTGGCGACTTTTGCCCAGACCATCACCTGCTTCGGTTTCTGAGTCCGAATGAATGTTGAGCAGCCGGGAAATCTCCATCACACCACGTCCTTCTTGGTGAAGCCGCACTATTCCTGCTCGTAAATCACTCATTTTCAATTCACAGAATAAACCAGTTAAAATGAAAATAAATTATTTTCCAGCCCCTTCCTTCTTTCTTTAACTTTTACAGGAAATATACAGCACAAAAGGAAAGTGAATATACCATTCAAAAGAGGATGAAAAGAGCTACAAAACCATATGTTTGGAATATTTTTTCGAAAAGATTTCATTACTAAAAATCAGCACAAAATTCCGTTCCGAACTTATTTGTCACCAGTTACTGCTTATTTTATAGCTCACTTCACTGGCTACGAAATGGGTAGTCGTTTGTCTAATAGTGCTCTGAAAAAATAGGTCAAAACACAATGAACACGATTAGTGCGCATTTTTTAGTAATTTGTAAATCGTGTTTAAACGACTTCTAAGTGATTTTTATATGCTTAAAACGATAAAAAAAATTATTTTCTGATACTTTTCTACATGAAGAATAAATTTATAAAAAAAAATTTTTCACTAAAATATGACGTTTTGTCTGGGGGGACCAAGGTAAACCACTACAAAAGGGTACGTGGATATTCCCAAAACTCCTGAAAAGATGGAATTTGAACATAGTTTTGTTAACTGGAGTATAAAGAAACTCTGGTATTCATGCTATCGTCATGCATCTAGAGTCACTTTGGAGTGATTTGTGTCTAAGGTATGTGGGTGTGTGCATATCAACCCCAAGCCACCAAGCCCCCTGAGCCCCCTTCGGGGGCGCAGGGGGCTCGATGGGTTAGAGATCATTAGAGGTCGTTAGGGATCATTCAGAACTTGAAGGTACATTATAGGCGCTTTCTTCTTAGTGAACGAATCACAGCAATCGACACCAATACTGACTTCAAAATAAATCTTCTCAAGGCGTTGTGTCTCCTTCATTGAGCCTGGAGGTACGTGTGACCCGACACGCTTGCAAATTGCTTTCTAAAGGCAGGATTCATCGTGGATGGACAGGTGGAGCTTTATTCATTTTATTTTTTGGTTGATAATTTGATAACTTAGATTAAAGGAAATTGCAGAAGCCGTCTCGACAGCCGAAGCGGAATATGACAGTGACTCTGAAGAGGTGATAATTGATGAGGAAGAGCCGGTACAGCCTGTGGTTACAACTCGAGAAGCCATCGAGGGATTCAAGCTCTTCCAGCGCTACGTGGAAACTAACTTCGCTGATTCTGCCGTGTTAGGGGATGTGTGACAAGCTGGATGAACTACTGACGAATGAACGCTTGAAGAAGATGAAGCAGAAAAATCTTTTTGATTATTTTACGGCTAACAAATGATTGAGTGTTATTGTTACTGTTGTTGTTCGAATAAAACTTTGTTTTAGATGGAAAACCCCTCTATAGTGCACACATGGCCGTGTTAAAGCAAAATAGCTCTCCCCATAGTGCACCCCCGCCATAGTGCACCCCCGCCATAGTGCACACCTGGCGCCGGTCCCTTGGGTGTGTACTATGGAGACTCGACTGTATTCAAAAATTCCATTTTGCATGTTTTTCTGTATTCGTTCTTGTTTTTTTCAGTGTTGTAACATTCCTTGGTAAAATTTTTATGTTGGATAGTCTGATTTTTTAGTTTTGTCAATGTTATGTTATTACGGTTCAATAAAATGTTGTTACAACACTGAAAAAAAACAAAAACGAATACAGAAAAACATGCAAAATGGAATTTTTGAATATGGGTAGTTTTCGGACAACAGGGGGAACCAAGACAAAAATGAAAAATTTTGACTTTTTTCACCTGATATGCCAAAAAAAATTGTTCGAAATTCTAAGACGAATGGCGAAAACAGAATTGCAAAATACGATCTCCACAAAAAGTTATGGTCCTTTAAAAGTGGGGGGAAATTCTTGGGACACCCTGTAGTACTCAGGTGGTAGTTTGTTGGGTGTGATTACGGGCGTTTGAGCCCATAAAAGTGGGATTCTGATGAGCGCAATCGATTCTCCTCGTTAGAAATCAATGATAATATAGTTTGTTCCCCGTACAAAATGGTTTCATAGAGGTTTTGACGAACTTTATTATGCTCAAATTTGGACGAATCGCATTTTTGCCAAATCGACTTTTGGACGAATTAACTTTTGGACGAATTGACTTTTGGACGAAATACCCTTGCACCAAATTTTCGCATAATTTTTTTTTGAATTTTTTTTTGGAAAAAATTCCAAATTTTTTGAAGTTTTTGAAAAAATATCCAATAACCGATATCCGGCACTTTTTAACATCTTTTGATATCTGGTGCAGCTCTGGCATGTAGCCTTGCAATTCTAGTTTATAACAAGGTATCAACTGACTCAATATTATTGAAATAAATTGGAAGACAATCAAATTTGAAAAAAAAAGTTGTTGGAAACAATTTGTTTCATAAAAATAAACTTTTTCAATTTTTATGTATCGGTATGGGTGAGTCAGAGGCTGTCAAATATTCAAGGTTTTTGAAAAAAAGTTTAATTTTGTAGAGGAGGAAAAAAGGTTTAGGATGTTTCAGCAAAAGTCGGAACTTATTTTCACAAATGGCCTAATTTTACTGAAAAATGCTCATAAAATATTTTTTAGAAAATCCCCTAAAAATGCGTTGCCATCTCTAATACATTTCGTATAGCTCATTTTAGCGGAAAAAATAGTTTGCTACACAAAAGCAAGTCATAGTTGATTAATATGTTTTTTCAAAGTTCAACTTACATCTCTTGGTGGAGTTCTGGATCTTGTAGAGCCCAAAGTTAGTCTCTCCCTTCTAGGACTTCTGCGTCGCTCCCTACTTCTGCTTCTCTGCCTTCTATCTAAAGGGCTTCGACTCCTGCTCTTACGAGCAACGTCTCTCTGTTCAACAGGTGAGTGGTTGCGCCTTGCTCCAGCGCCAGAACTTCGCTCATGTGATCTAGAACGGCGTCGGCGATCTCTCTCTAAAAACATAGATTACAAAACACCAACCGTCTTCACTTTTTTTAATTTTTATGCATGTCAGGCTGTGTTTCAAAAGCCCTCAAAACCTACTAAAAATCCGCTAAACAAATTGCCCTTGGTCTGGATAGAAAATAAAGCGATGAGTTCACTGGAATTGTGCAACTTTAGATTTTTAATAGGGAAAGCTAAGTCAAAAACCCACCACTGAACGGCCTATTTCTTTTCAGTCATCATCAAGCATTTCATCCATTACTGAATGAGGTTTTTTTGACTCTACTGGGGTATTTTTTCCAAAGGGGAGATGGGCGGAATGCAAGTAATATCGGCGATTGAAAAGTTTCTTTTCGGCATTTTTAGCTAATTTAATCAGAAAAATTTTAATTAGTCTAAATCAGTTTCGGAAGAGACGAGTGCTGGCTAAAAACCAGCAAATAACAAATAATTTTTTTTAACTTTTGACCAATTTTTAATTTTATTTTAGTCTTTTTTAGTCTCCCACCCACCGATCGATTTCGTCAATATGTGGATGTTATACCAAAATCACTGTTTTTAACCACAATAAAAGTTTAGAGTTCAATACTCTGGATCATAGCCCATAGTAGAGTCAAATGATTGTTGGATGCTCATCAAACCAGGAAAAGAAACAGATTTCCGTTCTTTCAACCATTTCACCCACTTTACGCAAACAATTAAAATGTTCACCTCGATCATGTCCGTCGTGATCTCTCGGCATATTGTGTTTCTCGTCTAGAATTAAGATGCAGGAATTGAATGTATTTACCGATTGCTACTTCAATAACAACTTTTAGTTTAAAGGTAGGTGTGTGCGTACTGGGAAGCGAGCCATTTCTCTTTGTTGTGTATCGTACCAAATCTTGCACATCAGGCTGATCGTGTGGGAGTTGCACCGCTAATTCAAAGCTGGATAAACTTGCAGTTTGGTTTTTCGCTTTGTCAACTTTGGATTAATATTTTTTTGAAAATATGGACAATAAGACCACCGTAATTTCTCAAAAAACTCCCACTATGGTCACACCTCAGCAACCAAGAATTTGAAACAAATGTTTAAACACGTTTTCTGTAATTTTGTAGAAAACCTTGTTATCGAATCATCGTGTTTCCTGACTAATTCTGAGCAACTTTAGTTTGGTAAAAAGGCAGTGTCTGTCGGTATTTTTTTTTAAATTTTGTATTTTTATTAAAAACTTGAATTTTTAAAGAATTTTTTTATTCTGAGGCACTCCAGTACCCAAAATATACTCAGAAATCCGAATTACTTAACAGAATTCAAAAAATTCTTACTGGCTGAGATATGATCAACAGAAACATTTTAAATGGCGACCATGGTATTTCAGGCCAAGGCTTAGGCTCAGGGTAAGCCAGCGCATGTCATGACGTGCTTAAACGTGTTTTCCAGACCACATATTGTTCACACGATATTTTTATCATAGGTGTTGAATGAGACTCACTTTTTTATAGATCACAAAAATCTGGATCATAAAAAATAAAAATTATTTTCGATAAGCAAAACGGTTGACTCTGACACCAGATTCGTGCTCAGCATGGTCGATTTACTATAGAAACTACTCTTGAATACAGTAATACCAACCAATTTTAGGTTTCCTCGCGAGACAACAAAATTTTTATTTCAAAATCATTTCAAACTAGTATAGCTGCGCCCGTTGGGCGCTAAATTCCAGGTTGGTTCAGGTACCCACTGGTGGTTCGGGAGTATCCACGTGGTTCATGTACCTGCTGGTGGTTCGGGAGTATCCACGTGGTTCATGTACCCGCTGGTGGTTCGGGAGTATCCACGTGGTTCAGGTACCCGCTGGTGGTTCGGGAGTATCCACGTGGTTCATGTACCCGCTGGTGGTTCGGGAGTATCCACGTGGTTCAGGTACCCGCTGGTGGTTCGGGAGTATCCACGTGGTTCAGGTACCCGCTGGTGGGAGGTATCCACGTGGTTCAGGTACCCGCTGGTGGTTCGGGAGTATCCACGTGGTTCAGGTACCCGCTGGTGGTTCGAGTATCCATGTTGTACATGTACCTGCTGGTTAAACCACATGTATGCGTCCCAAAACACCAGCGCGTGCCCAAACCACATAAATGGGGCTCGAACCAGCAGCTGGTACCCGAACCACAAGGAAACACCCAAACCACCAGCGAGTACCCAAAACATGTATATCGGGCACAAGTATATCGGGCATATCGGACTCCCGAACCACCAGCGGGTAACTGTACCACGTGGATACTCCCGAACCACGTGAATACGCCCACGACCAGCGGTATCGCGAACCACGTGGATACTCCCGAACCACGGTACCCCAAACTACGTGATACTACTGGAGCACGAGTACCCGAACCATGTGGATACTCCCGAACCACCAGCGGGTACCGGAACCACCAGCGGTACCAAATCACGTCGAAACCACGTACCCTGGATACCTGACAAGTACTGGGGGTACCAAACCACGTGGATACACCCGAACCACCAGCGGGTACCCAAATCACATGGATACTCCTGAACCACCAGTGGCGCCCAAACCCCGTGGATACTCTCGAACCAACAGCGGGTACCTGAACCACGTGGATACTCCCGAACCACCAGCGGTACCTGAACCACGTGGTACTCGAACCACTAGCGGGTACCTGAACCACGTGGATACTCCCGAACCACCAGGGTACTCAAACCTTGTGGATACTCCCGAACCACCAGCAGGTATTAAACCACGTGGTTGCGGCATACACATCAGCAACTGGATATAGAAACTGGAAACTGGATATAAAGTGGCTCATCGGCTCGGCACATATGTTTTGAGGCTGACGCGAAAGGCTCTAAGAGTCTCACCATCTTATTGACTGTTGCCCATTCCTCCTTATCCAGATTCAGCTCGGTCTTATCCCACCTTGTAAGATACATCTCAACGGCTTTCTGCTGCTCCACGAGGCTTTGGCACATATAGAAGGAAGAATTCCAACGAGTAGTCACGTCTTGCAAACAGTACAGTCATTAGAGTCAATTAGATTATCAATTAAATTATCATTAGATGCCTCTTTTAGAGAATGAAGAGGAAGTTTGAGTTGTTGTTGCTCCTGCTTCAGTCGATCACATGCCAGATTGCTATGTTTGAAGGGCCCTACCAAACTACGACAGCGCTTCAGAATTGCAGAAATGTCCTTCTCCTAGGAGACGGCTTTGTTAACGACTAGATTAAGCTTATGCGCACCACAGTCAGCATGAAAGTAACCTTCACTTTCGAACGCCTAAAAATAAGCTGAAACATACTGGAAACCATAATCTACTATTAATTAAATTCAACTTTTTTCATATTGCTACCCTCGTCTAAAAACATGAGTCTTTTCGAAGGAAATCTCCCACTTTCGTAGCATTTTTTGTTGTTATTGTTTCAAAATTGTGGCTTCCCGTAACGGTTGAACGCAGAGGATAAATTTAAGACGCTTCCATTCTTTGCTGATCGCATGTACAGTGAGGCTAAACAGAAGTATGAAAAAAAATAAAGCGGTGAAAACAATATCAAAAACCTGATGAACGACTCTATATGACCCGACCAAATATTTGACGTAAATGAGAGTGCTGGGCAGACATCGATGAACTCTTTAATCCTTGCCTTCACCATTCGATACATCCGTGGCATGACCCAATCCGAACAGTGATGGCGACCTAAACCTTCGGCTAATGTCGTTTACTAAAAAAATGCGCTCAAAAAATGCAACCTTTCAATGATTCACGATCTGATACATCAAGTATTGGTTTGAAGGTTGGAGCGTCAACAATTGCAAACGGAAGATTATCACAGGCGATAAGGTGTACTACTTTCTTGTCCAAAGAGGAGGAGTTCTTTTGCGACGCTTGGTTCTCTTCGACTTCCTTGAGCTTATTTGCAAATTCTTCGGGAGTCCTGGTATGTGTAAAGAGCCCTTTTGTACTTCGATCGGTCATCTGAATTGTTCGCTCGCACGCACCACATTTTGCTTCAGTTGCCGACAACTTTGTGAAGAGTCCGATTTTCCATATTGCACTCATCTAAAAACAAGCAATAAATAAACGGAAAAAACGTTCCATTTTGTAACAAAAATTTGCTGTAAAATAACAAAATGACATGCGGGATTAAGTCAAAAACGGGACGGGATTGCGGGATTTCAAAATGGTGCGGCGGGATTGCGGGACGAGATTTTAGCCAAAAATCGTGCGAGACGGGACGGGGTCCCACACGGGACCCCGTCTCGTTTCTTTCTCTAATTTTTAGAAAAGCCACTGAGTTGACACAGTGCCAGACTGGCTTTTTTAAAAGCCACTAGAAAAAATTATTTTTTTACTAGCTTTTTAAAAAGACACCAGAAAATAGGCTTTTCTAAAAAGCTAATAGAAATTTTTTATTTTAGTGGCTTTTCTGAAAAACAACTAAAATTTATTTGTTCTAGTGGCTTTTATAAAACCAGTGTTTCTAAAAGTCGATGAATTTTTGTTTCAGGGTTGGGATAGGTAGAAATAGACTTTTGGTATTATCAATGAGGCAATATTTTTTGTGTTTGAATTTTAGCCCTCAGTTGTGCTGCTTAGGTCATAGAAGTACAGGTGAAATTTGACAAATCTGAGGGTGATGTGAAAGCTGTCCAGTTGGTCGGTCAATTTGTCGGAGAAGTGCGCAAGAATTTTGTGACGACAATTGCATTGTGAAAGCATCGAATGGGTCCGTCATGTTTTCGGATGTCGTACCACTCTCAAGAAGGAAATGATCAAGCAGGTGAAGCGATTTTGGCTAAAGTGCACAATGTGTGTGACGCCCGAAAATGCCAAAATCATCTTAATCGTGCTTTTTTTGATGTTTAACGTTGAGAAAACACGTTACCTTGAGTATTGAATCCGAGCAAGACTCTTGATCATAAAATGCATATAGAGTCTCTTTTTGTCACGGTCCTTGTTGAACATGGTAAGATAGTCTGAAAATACAGTAAATCGACTATGCTTACAATAGGCCGACATGTCGGGTTATTTTTCAATCGCCTGAAAATCTTAAAAATTTTGGGTCGATCTTGTTGTTGTTTTTCAAAATTTCGAGGCCATTTTACCTACACCCTTACAAAAGCACCACACACCAACCGCACCACCAACACTGCCCCCCACCCCCATGGCTACGCCACTGCGGTATACAGATTTTGCAATTTGCGGACATACTTTGTCAGTGATTTTAACTTCCTTCGTTATTCTTGTTTCTCTTGTGCAAACACCTATCCCTGCACTCTCTAATCTCTTTTTCTCCCACTTATTTACCCGCACAAGATTGTTTATTAGAAGTGTGGGTGTGCTGACGTGGTAAAAATTTAAATTTCCATTATGATAATCTCAGTCAGTCTTCTTTTCTTCTATGTTCCCCATTGTTTATTGTAGCAGAAGTGTGTATTATTTTTTGATTTTACATCTCTCTAATTTTTTTAAATAAAAACTTTAGTGGTGAATTACCATAAAAATATCATTAGAATTTTCATAGTCTTTAAGAGTGAAAAAGCATGACACAGGTCGAACTTGTTATTGTTTTACCAATTTCCAATGAAAATTTCAAGTTTCATCAAGGTAATAGCTTAAAAATCAATATTCGAATACAGAGTTTGACCTATTACCCCTCTCTCCAATAATTTTCGAGAGGTACCTAAAACCAGCATTTAAAGAAAAGTTATGCAAAAGTCCTTGTTAACAAAAATCTTATGCTTTTTTTTAAATCCTATATGACCACTTAAAATTGAATTAAGAACCGTGACCATCTTTTTCAAACCACATTTTTTTGTAAATGTTAGTCTTTTTCTATTTTTTAACAATTTTTTGCAGCAACCACAATGAAAGTTTTTAGACTATTTTGCAATTGTAACAATTACACCTCTTTTGTTCTGTTCAAACTATTTACACATACATATATACAACTATTTTTCTCTTCCAGACTTTTCTTTCAACCGCCTGTGGTGCTGCTCTCCTCGCTCTCTTTCTTTTGTTTGAGTGTGCAGAATCAGCTCATCCCTGTTGCATTGTTGTGTGCCTGCAGCAGGAAGAGCACCAACAAGAATAATATGTCCTTGAAGGCGGTGGTTTTGGTGGGTGGAGCGCAGAAAGGTGAGTAATACCTTTTCTTCAATTGATTCAGACCATCATGCTCATCTATTTCCCTCTTTTTGTGGTAAAAAAGAGTGTTTGATTTGATTGAGAAAAGTGAGAAAAATATGTGGTTGGCCGGAGGTGCTTTGATTTCGCTCTATGCCGTATTTTTGCTACTACCTGTTCTGATCCTAGCTTTTGTTGTCCAAAGGTGTCCATTGAGGCTGTGAAAGATCTCGTAACTTTTATTTTTTCACGCATCTTTTTATGCACTTGATTCCGAGTGACCAAATAAATTTCCGATTTCAAATTGATCATAACGGCTAGGGGAAACTTGGCAAAAACGAAAATTGCTAAACGTATGTTTTGCCGAAATGAAATTTGTCAAGACAAATATTGCCAAAACGAAAATTGCCAAATTCTATTTCGCCAAGACGAAATTTGCCAAACTGAAATTTGGCAAGAGCAGGTTTTGCCTAATAGAGATAGGGTAGCAATTTAGCGTTGATCAATCTTTTTAAGGTGAAACCCAAGTTTGGCAAATTTTATTTTGGCAAGTTTCGATTTGGTAAATTTCGTTTTTGCCAAGTTTCCCCTAGCCACCATAAATTTTGTCTGCGCTAAATTTCGAATTAGTTTTTCTTTTTTACCGTAAATTCTTTAATTGCCTTCCCTAATACAAAATGCCGTTTCTGTAATTACCGTTTTGGTCCAGTTATCGAAGACTGCTCTCAAACAAGTTATCACCAATTTGTAGCCAGTAAGATGAGCTACAAAATGAGGGGTGATTTGCCTAAAAGCAGTCTTCAAATATTTGTTCGAAAAGAAACGATGCCAAAATATGGTTTTTAATTAAAGGAGGGGTAGTCTCAAATGTCCTAAATATTTCCATGTCTCCACACTTAAAAATAGCCATAGCTTTTTTCTTTTATTGAAATTTTTTCTGTTAGAGTCATTGTGTGGCTAAAGAAAACAAGTAGAAAATAAGCTTTTGGTAAAATAGATATTATTTGAAAAATGTGGCCAAAATGTAGCGATTTTTCACTGATTCCGGGTGCGATCCACTCATTTTCATCAAAAAAATTATCAAAAAAATTAGATCTAGGTCTCCAAAACCTTATTTTGTAGCCCTGTCCCTTAGCTACTTATAGGGAGCGGGCTACTTGTATGACTAGAAATTTATTTGATGCATGGCGCAGTGGATTTTAGTGTTTGTTAGCTCAAAAATGGTACGCGGGTTCGACCCCACAAGTTGGCACGCAGTTGGCTGTTTTGGGGATGAGAAGATTTGGCCCTTTCAAACTGGGCCAGTTCAAACTGGGCCAATTTAAACTGGGCCAATGCAAAATGGGAAATTCAAATTGGGCCAATTTCAAATTGAGCCAATTTAAATTGGGTCACAATTTTGAGTCGAACAATGCGGGTACCATTGCAATGTTTTTTTACTAGACTTTTATTCTGATTGTTGCTGTGCTTTTTTTTTTGTTTACCTACCTATTTTAGAAAATGGAAAATGCATGCAATTCACAAAGGGGAAATTTGTTTGGGTTCTGCAATAGCTACGCAATGAGTCTAAAGTACCAAGGAAATTATTAAAATTTGTTCGCTTGTTATTGTTGTACATGAGACGAGTACATGAATTATTTTGGGTAAAAGAGTGTATTAATTTTCAAGTGATCTACTACTGCATCCTCTCTAGTGAGAGCCACGAGGCGCTTTTTAAACTTTTAAGTCTAGAGAAGGCGTTTATTGAAAAGAAGGCATTCATTAAAAAGATATAGAAATGATAATTAATGTTGACCTTAAAAAAACCCTGGCAAAAAATTTCATCTCTCTCTGTTGAAAGCGATTTGCATTTTCTACAATGGGTACAGTCTTTGATATAATGGCTCCCCGATATAACGCTTTATATAAACTGTAGTACAACGAAGTAAGTACAAAAGCATCAAAATATGAAATTTAAAAAATAGCACTCAAGTGTAGGCAAAAGGTAGGAGTCTGCTGAAGAAAACATTGCAATGGTATCCTTTATATCTGAAACAATACTGTGACTCAGTTTGAATTGTCCCATTTGCATTGGGCCAGTTTGAAATGGTCTAATCTTCTCCTCCCCACTTTATTGACCAATTCTTAGATGCTATTTTACTTTTCGACGCCAGATTCAAAATGAACTACACAAATTACTCCTACACATTAATCAAACAAGCCAAAATAACTAGTGTGCCACCAGGTGGGGTCGAACCTGCCAACTATTTTGAGCTAACAAACACTAACGCTTATCCACTGCGCCTAACATCAAGGAAATGGCAAATACACTTTAGAGCAAATTTACTTTTTCTTGGGGGAATACATGGTGTTCCAAATCGATAAATTTATCGATCTCGATAAAATGGCTTTTGGCGTTTTGTACTAGCGAAAATCGATAAAAAATCGATAAAATTTTTATCAGTTTTTCATCGATTTTTAATGAATTATTTGGTTATTGGCTTCTATTACTTGCAAAATCTTCTTAAATTTGCTCAAATTATCGCTAACTATCATAAACCAATGAATTCCACGGTGAAAAACGTCAAGAAACATTCAAAACCATATGGATTTGAAATTTACCAAAATCGATAAAAAGAACACCATGGTATATATACTTTTTGGGGCAAATATATTTTTTTGGGGCAAATATATTTTTTGGGGCAAATATACTTTTGTGAAAAATTCACATTTTTACGGGACAAATTTTTCTCCTTTTTGAGACAAATTTACCTTTTCTTCCAGAACATTTCTGAAAAAAATTATCCTAAAGAGAAAAATTTGTCCCATAAAAAAGAAAATTTGCCCCAAAAAAAATTTGCCCGTAAAAAAAGATTACCCCAAGGAAATTTTTAGTCAAACAAGTTGCCCGCTCTCTTTGATGAAACTATCAGAAAAAATTTTTCAAGAGAATAAAAAAAGTTATGTTCGTTATGGCTGAGTAAGGAGACACGGAAAATTTGCATTCATTGGAGACCGGGCCTTAGAAGATTTACAGTACAACGTCAAAAATACACTCTTGGGACCTTCCTGCGGCTTACTCCACAACCATCTGGGCCTTCAGTAATAAAAAATCAATTTTAAGGTACCCGATTCCGTCCACTATCTCTTCAACTACCCAAACCACTGTTCCCAATTGCTGGAGTTCCTTTAATTGACCACCATATAAGTCAGTTGTGTAAGGTAAGCTATTGTTCTGCCAATAAAACCAAAAAACGTTGGCTTGTTGCAGCTGAACAACTTATCTGAAATTTTTCTGATCGGTTTTTACCCAACAGAAGAGTTCACTGATTTTATAGAAGAGTGCAACAAGAAATATTTCATCCCAGTCAGCTATCTCCAAGAGAAGGAGTCTCAAGGTAAAATTTTTAACGCTAGCCAGTTGGTGAAAGGTACTAGTAGAGGTGGAAAAAAAATTTCCAAACAGGAGCACGGGTCCCAGAGCCGACCGGGGTTTTTTCACTAGGGGATTTTTTCATTTTTACAAGTCTTAGTCATTTTTTCGAATTTTTTTTTAAAGTGGAGTCGAAGACGTATTCGCTAATAGGGCAGGCAAAAGTGTACCTCTAACTTTTATTGACGATCAAATTTTTTTTTGAGACACCTTGTAAGTAGAGGTCCAAGCAGGGGATTGGTTGGGTGGCTACAGGCCCAATGTTTCAATGCCTGTTCCGCACATAAGAGCCCGTAAACCAAACGTACACACCATTCAGATACACCTATCTTAGTCTTATATCTGAAATTCATCCATAAAGCGAGTTAGTGAAGAACTGTCATGTGGAGGCAGTCAGTTCAGTATCAAAGCTTAGCGTTGAGGCTGCTAAAATTTTATTTATTTTTTTTAATTTAGGTGGGCGGGCCTTTTATTAGTATGAATGCAGTAAATAAAAATCTTATAAAAATACCATAGCTATAGCCCAACTTTAAGATTGTTTTTACAAATGGTATGCTATACCAAAACTAAATTGAAATTGTTGTGTTAAGGGACTGCAGGAGGACTTCTCCACTTCCAATCGCAACTACTAAGTGGAGATCCCAAAGGCATATTTGTGCTAAACGCAGACATATGCGGCGACCTGCCCTTCTCCGACATGGTGGAAGAACTGGAAACTCAAGTCAAAGCTCAATGTTTAATATTGACCACTGAAGCTACTAGAGAGCAGTCCATCAATTTTGGATCGGTCAGATTTCGACTTTATTCATTTGCAGTGGTTTTGGATTTTTTTTCGTTTTATTAACGAATATACTGGAGTCGAAATCTGGAACCTCAAGTCTGAAAATCTTACTTTTCAGAAGATCCTAAATGTGGATCTGATTTTTTTAGGAAAAGTCGGTTCGAGTTTTGATATGTAAAGGACAATATCCAATTTCGAGTTGTTTTTTTTCGAAAATTTTGATGGTTTTTTTCAAAGAGTAAAATTTTATGTCACACTTGACGACTCTAGACAATTATGGATTAGTCGACAGTTAACCGGCCGGGTATTTTACGGAACAACCGACTACTGAAGTTGCGGAAAATCTGGGAATACCAAATCGACCGACCTCCAACAGCCCTAATTTTAGTAGTCAAACAATTAATAGAAATGGTTTTATTTGGAAACCCTCTTTATTTTTACAGGTGGTAATCGACTCCAAAGATCTGAAACACCCCAAAGGCAAAGTGCTTCATTACGTAGACAAGCCGACCACTTTTGTAAGCACCCATATCAGTTGTGGAATCTACCTTGTGCGGCCCCAATTCTGGCAGCAGTTGGAAAAGGCCAAAGCCGACAATTCCGCCACACAACTATGGCTTGAGACAGAAATCTTCCCAGCCATGGCTTCCAACGGTCAACTATTTGCGTTGCACACCACGAGATGGTGGAGTCAAACCAAGTCGCCTTCGGCTGCTCTCTACGCCAACAGACACTACCTGCGATTGTACAGAGAGAAGTGTCCTGAACGGTTAGCTACTGGCAGTGTGGCTGAAATTGTGGGAGATGTGAGTATTTTTATTATTCATAGGTGAAAAATTGACGGAATTTGTAGTTTAAAGTTTGAAATTTTCGACCATACTACCCTATTAAAATAATATATAAGAGAAGAAACTGTATCTACTAGCCTAAATCAGCTTGGCCAATCAAACTATATGACTTGATTCAAAATTTCTAACTTCTACAGGGTGTATCATTTTTTCAAATTTGCAAGGTAGTCACTTGGTCGATTTCCCTTTATCGGAACCCATACCTCGAAATCTCCCCACTTATAGGGTTTTACGAGCATGAACACTACATAATTGCAGATTACCACACAACTCAAATTCATAGACAGCAAATAACAGCATTTTCTAACAATAGATCACTCAAAATGTTTTCCTTCTGCGGCGATGCAGGCTTCGATTTTTCTAGGAAAAGCGTCCACGATTTGTTCACGGTGTCACTACACCAGAAAAGCCCGCTTTAGAAACTCCAGATTCAGATGAGGCCTAATGCACACTCTGTCTTTGAGTATTGGCCAAATTGAGAAGTCCAGCAGATTGAGATCACGCGACCGAAGTGACCATTCGTTTTTGTCGATTAAGTCCGGGCAGTTCCTTCTGAGCCAGTCTTGTGTGAGAGTTGCGGTGTGCATCAGAGCGCCATCAAGTCTCTCTTCGATTGCAGGCAATTCTTCCATCCAGACCCCGTCGTTCCCGGTATTTGTCGTGAGCTTGCTCTATAGTGAAGATCTTTTCATCAGTGAAGATGACATTCCGGTGACGGCCGTTTGCAAACTTGAAATCCATAAAATCTTCATAGCTCCTCAAGTCCGCTAAATCTGATAAACCTCACCTTCTTCTCATTCCTCTGCACCGTTGAAGTCACGTGATTATGTGCGCCGGGCCGAGTTCTTCTTCTCAGCATCTTTTACAGCTTTAATCCAAGATCTTCCACCAAAATCCGATGCGCAGAGTTGCCTGAAAATTAAAGATTTCATCTGAATAATAATAAAAAACACAAAAAGACTCACGAGAGATAGTTATTCTCTTACCTAATTTACGAGTTAAGTTGATCTATGTTGACGACTCTGCGGTGATAGCAATCGCGGCGGCGGCAACATTCTCTTCATCCTTTGCACTTCTCGGCCGACCTTACGCCATCCTGTTCTTGTTGCGCCTGTTTCATCAAAACGTTTGACTGCATCGCCGACTGGGTTACGATAGACACCGAAAACTTTGTCTCCGATCTTCTTGCCTTGCTGTCTCAATCAAACGAAAGCTGGGCGCAAATCTGGATTTATTCTTAAAACAGAGAAATAAGTTGGTTATAGCAACCGCTTTTTGAAGAAACACACATAACGCTATTCCTATCTTAAATGTAGTTGTAAGAAATCAGAAAAATTTGATTTAAAAATTCAAACAAATTTTTCAAAATATGCACGCGTAATTTTGGGACACCCCGTGTATTCAATAGACCATATTTTTTTAATATTTTCGGTGAACAGACATAACAATTCAAATTTGGAATTTTGAGAAAAATCGGGCTCAAAATTTCCTTGGATCCAGTTTTTGCATAAATACAAACTACACTTTTCTCATACACCAAAACGGGACTACAGAATGTCTAGTACACTACAAGTTGAGTTATGCAGAGAATAATAGATAAACATCAACAACAAAAACTTTTTATGACAAATAACTTTTTTAACTTAACAAAAATGGACATAAAGTTATTGTGAATGATTAATTATTCGTGAAAAAAAAATTGGTAAAAAATTCACAGACATGATGACGTCTGCCCCCGTAGTAATAATCAAAATATCCACGGATATATTTGTATCCGTGGATAGTTATCTGCGGATACGGATAAATATCCGCGGATAAAATCCGTAGTAATAATCAAAAATCCGCAGATAAATATACGTATCCGCGAATATTATCCTTAGCCTGTACGGATGCAGGATAAATCCACGGATAAATTTGTTTTCTTATGTTTTCAAAATCGATTCCTATCCCAAAATGCGTGAATACATCTGAAAAGGCGTAATATGCTCGTAAACAGTGTGGTAAAAGTTCAAAAATAGCCACCGCCACCAGCAAGTGTGGCAGCCACCGCCACCGCCACCGGTGGCTACCCAAAATTTCCCACCACCACCGGTGGATTTACCACACAACAATGTTGGCAGTAAAGTTGGTAGAAATTAGGAAGATCATATAGGTTCTCATTATATACATTATATTTATTTACCACACTGCTTTTACTAAATTCGAAAAATGAAAATTTAAGTCCAATAAAACGCTTATTATAGTTCAGAAGAACTCGTTTTTTTTAAGAGTTCTGGTCCTGTGTTTCACTTGTGTCCAACGGTATTGAATGTTACACCAGAAAAGAGCCTTTCTACACTCGCTGAGGTCGCCGGCGATGGAAGAATAGTTAGAGCCATTTTCGAAAGCTTAGGCATAGCCTTAAAATAGTTAACTAGTAACTTACTAAATACCTTGTGTGAAAAAATTGTTACCTCTTTGTTTTGGAACCAGAAATCGAATGGGTTGCCTTTAACCGAACATTTAGACACGGTTGGAAAATAAACGGCCATTTCCTGCTCGAGCAAATCAACAGATACCTTTTTCCGATAGAAAACTTCCGAATCCAAATAATGAGCCTTGAAAATCTTCTGACGATTCTTTAAAGCCGAGTTTCTTATACTAAAAAGATTTCTTCAAATTTTTTTAATTGAAATTGACAAATAAATTTACCGTTGTTCGTATGGCAGACTTAGCTTTATCTGTGTTGTCCTTAAGCACCACAAATGCAACAAAGGGGTCAAGTACGGAAGAGGCAAAATAAAGTGGATCCGAGTGGGGATTGCCTGACATCAGAACTTCTACAAATCTTGTCTGTAGGCCTTCTTTCAGAGAAGCGCAAATATCCACAAGCTTTTTTTCTTTCTTAAAAAGCTCTATTAAAACTAAAACAAAGTCTTTGAAAACCTTGAGCTCATCAATTAGGGCTTGCAAACCAGGGAGCAAAAGAGATAGTGTAGGTTTGGAATCCGATTGGAGCAACTCCGTGAATTTTCTGAAGGCAGTGACAATTCTGGTTACGTCCTTGATCATAATTGCGTCTGCGTCAGAGAGTAGTGGCCACCTCATTCAAATTCCACTCTTTCCTCTACTCTCAAAGAGAAAGAACAACAAAATCGAATCAAAGCAACTATTAATAAAACCTGCAGTGAAAAATTGTGTGATCCGAAATCCTTCTATCGCTGCCGGAAAAATGACGCTGAAGGTTTGTATAAAGTTTTTGAATATTGTTGTATATTTGTATATTTTATATTAATTTCAGGCTATCTCGACAGCGTTTCTGAAACTTGTGGAAGTCTCATCCTTGAAGCAATTTTTTATTAATGCTGCTGGCTTCCTCGGTCTCTCTGTAGTCGCTGACCACGTCGTCGCTTGGTGGGAAGGCCATCCAAATGTTGTTGCTGTGAAGCCAGATGCAATAAACCATGCAGATTTCAAGAAAATGGTTCGCGATATTTTGACTGAAATAATAAGGGAAGCGCAGTAAATTAAAAAAAACAATATTGTTCATAAATCGAAATTGGGTTGAATAAAATGTTTGAGCTTTTTGTTTTGTCGCTTGATGATATAAACCGTTGTGTTCAATAGTATTTCTTAGACAAAAATTATTAATTATCTTCGAAAATCGAAAAATTTTCAAAATTCTTTGAAAAATTTTCAAGATTTAGCCACCAACCGCGCCACCGCTGTGTTTTCCACCCACCGCCACCGCCACCGGTGTGTTTGCCACCCACCGCCACCGGTGGATCCACCGGTGGATTTACCACACTGCTCGTAAACACATGTTTTATTTTACTAACAACATTTTTTGTTGTGTTTTTACTGCATTAAATTTTTCCTAGTTAAGGTGTCGGAAATTGTGTCATAGTGTCAGGAAAAAAATTTTAGCGCAAAAAATTACATAAAAGTTATTTTAAAGGTTGAATTGACAAAATGGCGTCTTTTGTCGTAAATCTGGCGACTAATTGTAAAATTTGAATTTTCTACCTTGTTTTAACATAACTTGATTTTTATTTTTGCACCATTATGTAACCCTGGGACCTCAGATTTCTAATGAGCTATGTCACTTAGCTGTATAATTTCAAAAATTAGGAGATTTACATATTTAGAATGGACGGACCTGAACTGAAAAATTACTTTCTTGTTATACGCAAATTTCTAAATTTATAAAATTACACACCTTAGTGTTATAACTTTTAAGAAAGCTGAAATCCGATGTAAACATTCAAATAAAATTATGTTAAAATAAGGTAGAAAATTTAAATTGAAAAATTAGGCACCACTTTTACAACAAAAAAGACAAAAGGAGTCAAAACTTCTACCCGTCCATTTTAAAATTATTCTGACAACAAATCGGTATTAAAAGAAGGTTATTCTACGATAGAGACGATTTTTCAAATGTTTTGACGGGATAGTTTTAAGTTTTCACGTCACCCTCTTCTAAATTTAATCCAAAGTCAAAATGATTTGACTGCTTTTAGCTCAAATGTAGGCTAACAGAACCTTCGATTTAACGTCAACTTAGTGCCGGTCCAGGAATGGATAATAAATCACACCTTTTCAAGATAATAGCTCATATTTTTGAAAATGACCACACACAAAATTATCCGCAGATTTTATTCGCGGATAAATGGGTAAATTCATCCACAGTTGCATTTTACGAAAAATTTTTTTTTCGACCGCCTTGGTCCCCCTTGTAGTTTTTGGTCATTTTACGGCTTGGTCCCCCCTATGGTTTTGGTCATTTTTTTGACTAGTTCACCTCTGTTAAACCTAAAAAGGTGGAATTTGAACATAGTTTTGTTAGCTGGGGCCTACCGCATAAAGAAACTCTGCTATGCATCCAGAGCAGAGTTGTAACGGACCCCTGCCCGTCCTTCAATCGTCCTTCACAAAAAATTTTAATTTTCGTTCTTCCTTCATTCTTCACGTCATTGGGAAAAATTTTTTCGCCTTCATCTTCACGTCACCTTCACTAAAAAATTTTCCCGACCTTCCTTCAGCCTTCACGTCAGTGAAAATTTTTTGTGCTCTTCCTTCAATCTTCACGTCAGTCAATAAATTTTTTTACACCCTTCCGTCAGTTCTTCACGCCAGTGAAGAGTTCTTCAATTTTAAACAATGAACAATGAGGGACCTTCACCTGTTAGATCCACATTATGAATATCAACAAAACAGTAAGTTTATTCTCCCATCAACAAAAGACAATAAACAACAAGATGATCAAACAAATATTAGGACAATTTGATCAAATGCTCATTAAACTTGGCGCTGAGGGAGATCTTTCTAGTCCACGCTTTTGTTTTTGAGAAGTAGTAGTCGAATCCATCGTCAGTAGATGAGGGTCGATAAGGCTAGAGAGAATATATGGCTAAGAGATAGATTGGAAGTTTAAAATATAGACAAAGAGGTTTTCGAAGAATTTCGGGAATTTCGGCTCAATTTTCTTCTTCTATCTTTTTCCTCATTCCTCCAGTTTTCCGTCATTTTCCTTTCAGTGCATTTTAAACTTTCAAACAACCTTCAAAATTCCTTCACTTGGTAAATGAAGGATTTTTTCCTTCACCTTCACCTTCATTGGGTTCATTACGTGAAGGCTTCACGTCATTGAAATTTTTTTTAAATATGAGCCCTTCCTTCATGCCGTCCTTCATGGCTATGAAGTGAAGGTGAAGTGAAGGGACGTTTGACGGACGTCATGACGTTTGTTACAACTCTGATCCAGAGTCACTTTCGAGTGCTTTGTGTCTAAGGTATGTGGGTGTGCTCACTTACCTTAGACATGATTCCGAGCAAGACTCATGATCATAAAATGCTATAAAATGCATAAAGAAGCTGTTTTTACAAAGCTCCTACCAAAAACGGCGTAGAATACCAAAAAATTACCAAAAACCATTGGGGGAACTCAGGTAAAAAATCACCAAAAACCACACGGGAGGAAAACCAAGGCAAACGAAAAAAATTTCGAAAATGTCTTTCTCACACTTTTTTTCGCCTTTTCTATCATTTTTAAGGTCTAAAACATAGTTAGATCTCGAAAAAACGCCGTTTTGGCTCCGGCATAGTGTACTCCTGCCATTTATTTTGCTAAAAACAGGGTAGAATACCCTTATACAACCACCCTCAACCACCACGAATCAGCAAGAAAGAAAAAATTCAAAAATCAAGGTAAAAAAGTGTCAAAAGTGGGAACGAACTTTTTGATTGGATGTTATTGAGCGTGAACTGTACTTTAAAGGCATTTTAGACCGTAAAAACGATCGAAAACCATGGTTCTCAAAATATATAAAATACCAAAATCTATACAAAAGCGATAGTTGACTATTCAAATCTATACAGAATTTGATTGAAAATTTTGTATAGATAACTAATGCCAAAATTTTTTATAGATTTTGGTATTTTATATATTTTGAGAACCATGGTTTTCTATAGTTTTTACGGTCTAAAATGCCTTAAAATAGAGTCCACGCTCGATATAGCATCCAATCAAAAATTCGTTCCCACCTAGAGTCCGACAATTTTTTTACCTTGATTTTTGAATTTTTTCTTTCTTGCTGATTCGTGAGTCTATTCCAAAATATTGCAAGCATTCCGACTTTGCCGGTTGTTTCTGCGAAACACGAGAATTTAGCCATTTAGACCCACTCGATATAGCAGCGGCCTAAACCATAAATAGGCGATTTTTTATCGAGCGTTGCGGGTCAAAATGGCAAAATTATCGTGTTTCTCAAAAACGGTTGGCAAAATTACAATCCTTGCGATTTTTCGTACCAGACTGCCTAATCAGTTTTGTCAAAAAAAATCAAAATTTAGAATTAAAGAAAGCTAAGCGGGAACGAACCTTTTGGGTGGATGCTGTATCGAGCGTGGACTAAACATTAAAAAGTGTGAAGAAAAGTATTTTATCAATAAACAAAAGTCAATATCTAAACATTTGATCATAAACATATTTCTATTTGTAGGTGGTAATCGACCCCACAGCAATCATTGATCCAACTGCCAAAATAGGCCCAAATGTGAGCATTGGAGCAAATGCCAAAGTGGGTGCTGGAGTTCGTATTCGCGAGTCTATTATTCTGCAGAAGTGTGTGCTAGAAGAGCATTGTTGCGTGCTCCACTCCGTAATTGGCTGGAGAAGTAAGTTTTTTGGCTGCCATTCTATAAAAATACTACAGGGAATTACTGCTTTCACCATGGTAAAAATATCCATCTATTGTCACAAACAATCGACTAAAGACTGAGTTCTAGCAATCACATGTAACAAAAAGTTTACATTTTATGCTTTTCAGGATATTTTTTGCACAAACCCATGAATGAGCCCCGCACCCTTATTTATGATGTATCTTTTCGGTTTAGGCTTCGGTAGGCCAGAGCCCTAGTGGGGGTATTTTTGTCCCACAGTCATATTTTTATAGGTGCACAATTTCTAGTTTCATCTATTCCCAGTTTTAGATAAACACAAGATAGAGGTAGACACCGTAAAATCTCCATTAAACGGACATGCCCGTTTAATTTTCAACCCCTCTCAGAGGGTGCCCGTTTATCAGAGAGTGTCCGATTAATAGAGATTATACGGTACCTCTTATAGTCATCTTAAGTGGACGATATTGGAAGTGGACGCCTACTGCAGTTTGTTTGCTCGGCCTATTTTTTTGACCTTTTCAAAAAAGATCTTTTTCGGACCTTTTCAAACCCTGTTGGGCTAAATTAAAGTGTAATATAGTCGAATTTAATTTCAACCCCGAGCTACTTGCTCCTTCTTCGCAAGTGCAGGAGGCTTGAAGGATCACTTTTGGGAGTGAAGTACGACCTGGATATAAGAGCACTTTTAAAAGAATTGGCTGGCCAGCAGAAAGAGTGGGTCCGACAGTCATATTTTTACTTCTCTGCCGCCCTCAAGCTACTCTGGGCTTATTAAAATACCCTCGATAAAAAGGCACATCATCATTTTCACCACAAATTTTGGGAAAAACAAACATTTGAAAATTTTATGTAAAATTTTGGCATAAAATTGATCTTGGTTTCTTAATTTTCTGTACAATTAAACCTCTATATAAGGACACCTGAATACAAGGTCAGTGTTTGGCCGGTGCCTTGCGTGTTCTTATATACAGGTTCGACTGTACTGGTAAAGGAGCTCCTGCCAAGCTTTAGAATTCCTGAATAACTAACGGCAAAATTGTAACGAGACTGACCTGAAACAGCTGGCGAAAATCTTCAAAAACGGAGGTAAAACAGTTATCGGACCCAGCGGGGTCCTAACTTTTGAGGTGTCATTATATCGAGACTTGACTGCATTGAGAATTGTGTGTTCAGGTGTGATCGGATGTTGGGCAAGAGTGGAAGGAACGCCTCTGGCACCTAATCCTAATGTGCCTTTTGCCAAATTAGACAATAAACCATTGTTCAATTGTGATGGTCGTCTGAACCCTTCTTTAACTATTCTCGGCTCTGACGTGCATGTGCCTCGAGAAACTGTAATACTCAACTCTGTGGTCTTGCCCTACAAAGATTTAAGTTCCAGCTACAAAAATCAAATTATTTTGTGATAACAAGCTATATACTCTCTGTGAATTTAACAATTTTAAAAACTGTGATTTGCTTATTTTTGATATAAACTGTTGTACGTGAAATTAAGATATTATAAAAACCTTCTTTTTTTAATGTGGTTGTTTAAAAAATTTATCCTTATTTATTTGTTTGTAAGGCTAATAAATTGTTTACTACTAGTAGGTATAGACCGGCAATTAGTGTAAAAAAGAATGTAAAAACCACAAGACTAAAAAACCAAAAAGGGACGATTAAAAAAAGAATCAAAATTAGTCACTAGTCTTCTAACAAGAAGTTTAACGTAACACTGAAAAGTAACATTAAACTTTTTTGCTCCAGGCAGTGTTTTCAAAAATCAAGGTCAAGTTCAAGGTCAAGGTGAGTAGAGATGGAGTTTTGGCAAAATCGGGATTCTGAATCGGGATCCCGACTTATATACCGGGATTACATAGGAAAAGTAGACCTGTCGGATGCCGCACGATTAGATATTAAAGAGGCTCTAAACCTATGGGGCACTCATAGAGACGCTCTAAAAATGTCATAGGTATGGGGCAGAAAGGCGGCATCCTTTGATGATACGAATACGCGTCATGTACTACTAATAAATAAAACAATGATTAATCTGCAATATTGACCTTTATTCAGTAAAATGCGACAATTTCAATATGAGTAATTCAACTGTAGAAGGGGCTTATTCAAGAAAACGAGCATCTCGGTATTCTCCGGATCCAGATTTAACCTCCTGTAGTTGTAAACGTCCATGGCCACCGAAAAAAGCTGCTCACTTGCCACGCTTGTCGCCGGTGCAGAGAGGAATCGCCTAGCCATTTTTGCCAGACTTGGATAGAGCGGTTCATTCATCTAAATTGATTTACTTTAAATATAAACCAAAGTTTTAAATAAATCAAAGTCTAACCTTCCAAACTTTCAAAGGATCCTCATCAGGGTTGGTGCACTTCAATTTCGAGTAGGCAATGAGCTCCATATTGACGTTTCCAGTAGCTTCTTTGCCGGCAGTGACATCTGTCTCCTCAAAAAAGTCGCTGTTTTGGCCGAAAAAAGACGAGGATTGATAACGTTTGGGAAGGGAAAAGTGAATATCTAAATACATCAAAAATAACAAAGAATACTACCAATAATTGCATCAAAAACGACCTACCGATTTGCCAAATGCCAAAAATCGGGATCCCGACTAAAAACCGGGATCTGGATTTTAGAATTTTTTAGAACTCAAAAATTGGCCGGAAATCTTATCGGGATTCCGAATCTGGATCCCAACTTCATTTTTAAAATTGAGTTTTTACTTTGACCTTGATTTTTGAAAACACTGGCGGCGCTAGAGCATGTGATACTTAAGACATCGAGTTTTACGCCAAAAGTCTGGAAAACCGGGCATGCTAAAAGGAGGTCACTTTGGAACAACGATAGGCTACTCAATGATCTCAATGCTTCTCAGTGATTCAATATTTTTCGGCTAGAGGAAGATTGGCAAAAACCAAAATTCGCAAAATGAAAATTGGCATAACAAAAAATGGCAAAACGAAAATTCAAAACGTTCTCTTTGGCGATCAGAATTTTGGCAAATTCAGGTATCTACCTCGTGCCCTTTTTTTACTGATTCGTTTCAAATTGACTTAAAATGCTCTTTCTACATAACACTTTTTCCTCTCATTTATTCGACGAGAAGTGAACAATAACAAATACATAACACTACGAGGTAATATCACATTCCAAAATAATTTCGGACGCCGTCGAGATTCAGATCATTTAACTCTATTCCATCCACTGCGTTTGCCATTCGGGCCATGGTATTGCTCATTTTCTATGCATTGAATGCTGCTAAAGCTTCCTTGATTCTTTCGATCTTCCCTCTTTTGAGCCGCAGTGCTTGTCTCGACCAGACCAACTCCCTGAGAAAGGCAGATGACTCGCTGGTGGGATTCTTTGCCTGAATTTATACAGCTAATAATATTTCCTGTTAAATAAATAAGTCTCGCTCACATCAGAGGACCTCTTTCTTAGCAAAGCTCGGGCAAAAGCAACAAGAGAAGGCCTGCCGATTTTTCATCCAAAATCAAGTGCTAATGAAGTCCTAGGAGATAGAAGGGTAGAAGGGTACCAAATTATAGTAGGCGTTGAGCAAACCGTGTACCTTCAGATGCTTCATAATTGCATGGACGAAGTGGAACCAACACGTCTTGTGCTTCACCGAACGCATCACAGCTTAATATATTCGCATAATAAATTAAGAAGGCAAATATTAAATATCCACCTGCAAAGAATTTTCGAATTGCAGCTCATTCGCCACCCTCATTGTCCGTCAATATACGCTTCGGTCGGTAAGGTTTTGCCAGATTCTGTATCGACCAATCGTCCAGTGCTTTTAGCACCCGCGTAAAGACTTCAGTTGTAGCTTTCCCGAGAATCACGATGCTGGATGTAGTCGTCTTGTTTTCCTGTGATTCCTGGAAATATTGCTCTAGTATTTGTTAAGCTACCGATCCAGAGAATCATTTTGCATTTTGCTCAACGGCGAAGCTCCGAGCATTGATAAACGCAAGCATCCCTCTGATTCACTTGTCCATCTTCCAGCTCGGTGTAGATAGCTGTCGCGTTACCGAAGTGGAAGTAAACCCTGCAACTTTTAACTATCTACACATGACAGATAAAAAACGGAAATAAAAGAGCCCTATGCTGATTGCCAGCATCTTCCTATTCCTTTCACTCTCCACCGTTTCAATTTTGGCGCTTCCGGATAGACTTCCATTTCAGCAATTTACGGCATACTTTCCTCACCATCGCTTGATTTTCTTGAGCTGTTCATTTTGGTATCTGAACAAGAAGATAAATTAATCCATCTAAGGAAGGCGAGTACACGACAATTCTCGTTTTGCGAATATTCTTTTCGCGAATTTTTCGTTTTGCGCATTTTCGTTTTGCCGATTTTCGTTTTGCGAAGTCTTACGTCTGCAAATTTTCGCTTTTGCCAATCTTCCTCTAGCCTATTTTTCTTGATTATTTGTATAAAACAGATTTAAATTTCCATTCCAAGCTTTGTGATTTCTACTGTGTTCATTGGATTAATTGCAAGAACACATTCAAGTGATCAGTCGTCAGTTTATTGGTTCCGTTTGAACAGCTCTCTGGTCTTCCCCTCTACTCATATACTAATTTTTACAATAAACCATATAAAAGGTATAGCATAAGCTAGTGTTGAGGTGTCTTCAAATTGGGGGACATTGCTGAGACACAAGTGGATTGGATGGTGGTGGTCAATCCAAAGTTGGGTAGAAAAGCATTTCTATTCCGACGGTGTGGAATTGGTAGATTGTTGTCGTCGTCCTGGATGTTGTTGTTGCTGTCGTCGTCGTTGAATTAGATGTTATGGAGGTTGCTAATGGCTTTTAAGATGGTGATTCTTGTAAAGAAAACAGCCAATGAATATCTTAATAGCCTGGAGGTCTGAAAATAAAAGCAAATGTAATTAGGTCTCAAGCAAAAAAGTCTGTCAAAATCTCACGTTCGTGGAGGTGGGCAATGTTCACAGCTGCCTGGCTCTCCGTTGGGTCCCTGAGGTCCAGGTGGTCCTTGCGGGCCAGAGGCTCCTTGGGGTCCTGGAGCTCCGTTGTCTCCAGCTGGACCAACTCCGCCACCGGTGTTGGTACCGTCTTGACCTGGTGTACCCTTTTTGCCGGGAGCTCCTGGTGCTCCTGGAGCTCCTTGTGGTCCGGTTGGGCCGTTGACCTGGATGAGTCTTCCTGGAGCTCCGATTGGCCCGCTGGGTCCTGGTGGTCCAACCGGTCCTTGAAGTCCGATGGGTCCTTGAGACCAGCATCTCCTTTGTCTCCGTTCTTGCCGTTCTCTCCAGCAGCTCCTTTGGGTCCACGGGGTCCTTTTTGGCCAGATGAGCCTTGATTTCCTGGGGGTCCTGGTGGGCAGATGATACAGGGTTCGTGCTGAAAAATAATAATGATAATTTTAAAAGGGATTTTCTAAAAGACTGATGAACCGATTTACCACGTATTTTTTTCAAAATTTTTCCGTGATATCCATCGTGTTCTGCAACTCTTTTTGGAAAACTTTTAAAAATATAGTTCGTGAAAATCATGCAGTGACCGAAAAATATGCATTTAAAAAAATGCACTCAAAAATTTTTTCCTAATTCGCACCACCCTGTTATAAGTTTTTATTTTGACTCATTTTCTAACAATCTTTTTGTGAACATTTGCTGTCATTAGAACCGCCGTGAATCGCGGTTTTTTAAGGTATTGAACTGCTAATATTTCATACTAGGAACAGCAGGCGCCTATCGGCGCCTCTATCGTATTTTGAAATTTTAATGAATATTAATCCACCACATACCCCCTGATTACCCTTTTCTTGGTAACCCCCGTCTTGGCTACCCTCTTCCTGGGTGCCTGCCTACAAATTGCATACAAACCCTCCTACTCAGGTACTTACCTTGTGGTTCTATCTCCATCCTGGTGATTCGGGCCCTATCCTGGTGGTTGGGGTTATCCATGTAGTTCGGGCCCCATCCGAAAAAATTCATTCAATTTTTTATTTATAGATTTTCCCATAAAACCCCCCAATTATCAGCTTTAAAGGCTAAAATTTCAAATTTTTTTCTCAGCAAACCCCAGATCTAAATTACAAAGGTCCTCCGCCGTTAAAAGGGCTTTCAAATGAGTATAAACTCACCTAATAAAATATATCTCAGGAAAAAGTTATAACTGGTGCAACGGAACCACTCATGGTATTTTCCCATTAAATTCCCATATTTCAACTTCAGGAAGCAAAATCTCAAATTTTTTCACAGCACACACCAAATGTAAAAATAAAAGGCCCTCCGCCATTGAAATAGCTTTAAAATAAGTACAAACTTGCCTTTTAAAATATTTCTCAGAAAAAAAGTTATTGATGGTGCAACGGGACTACTCAAAAAGCGTTACGGAAAACCCATTTCCAGCAACTTGGAATCAGCCGTAGCTAGGTCATTAACTGGCGCAAAGTTAAGGGACAGCTAAAGTCGCAAAGGTATTCATTTTATCATATTCGGAGTATTATTGAATTAAATTATGGTGAATCGTCTTCTATCAGTAAAAGCAAGAAGCGCCTCGCCGGCAGTGGAAGAAAAATACGAGTGAACCAACAAAAGAACAGTTGCGCAAACTGAATTTTCAAACAGCAGTGGTTCACGGAGGCTGTAGAAAATATATTCAAGTTAGACATGGTTTAGATTTTGGTTTTATATCATTTTGTTTAGGCATCAGACGTCGTGTGGAATGGATCATTCATGGCCAAGATTCCAGAACTCTACAACAACTGGATTATGATGAAGACAGAATTGAATGGACTGCCGGTGAATATTTTTGAGCTGCTTATACGAACGTTTACTGAGAATGAATATGCATCACATGGGCGTCGTTAAGCAAAGAAATGCTTGCGAAATCATCGAAAGTCTTGGCTGTTAACTTTATTTTAGAACGCAGACACTGTGTATCACAATCGAAGCGAAGAGGATTTATTCCACTGTTTCAAAGAACGTGGATGAGTGCCAGAGGGACCACTGATGCTACAAAATGCGTAACCTTGGCTAGGGATAAAGCGAAAACAGGCCGATGAGATCGATGCAGAGCAAGATGAAGTAAGTGGCTATCAAACTTTTGACAGCCTTGATTTGGAAATGGATTGTGGAAGTCAAATAATTGTTTATTTGGCTGGACTATAGAATCTCCACCACGCCCCCCCCAGCGCAAAATTTACTTATACCGAAGGGGGAGGGACCCGTCTCATATCGATTCTCGTGCTCTGAAACGGCACGGAAACACTTTGGTTTCTGAAAAATCGAAAAATTTTTTTTTGGTTTGCCTTGGTCCCCCAAGACAAAAAATTTAGGAAAAAAAAATTCTATAGTGTTACCGTTTATTTTGTTGTTAACTATTTTTAAGATAAAATTCTGATGATTCTTGCGTGTTTTCTGATAAAATTTTGATCGAAAAAATAACCTGACAGTCTCCAATTGTTCGACAGTCTATAATCATATTTTATCAGTTAAAGTAAAGTAAACTATTTTCTATAAATGATTTTTCTGTCCTTTTGTTTATTGTTGCGGTTCGCCGGCTTTTTCCTAGCACAAAAAGAAATGTGATGTAGAATTTGAAAGTCGAGAAGAAGCCAAACAAAACTGTGTTTTTGGAATTTTGTTATAACATAACTTCAATGGCTAACAGTTGCATTAAAGTTTAAACAAGAGGACCAAGGCAAAAAAAGCCACTCTTTCTTGACTAGAGCTAAACATGCTTATTTTCAAAGATATGACCTAAATAAGGATGGTTGGCAACTTTTGGAACGGGCGCCTGTCGATGAAATTAGAAAATGGGAATGGTATAAAATTTTAAATATTAAGACATAAATAAAACAAATATTTAGGGGAATGGCTTATTCAAAAAGTAAAATTTATATTAATTATACCGGGTGTCTCAAAAGTTCGAACTCACTTTTTTAAATGCTTATCTTTTGTCTTTAAGATTAAGATAAATCTTATCTTTTGATATGATTTTGTAGCCATAAGTCTCCTCTTTCATTTGGTGTATCATTCTTTCAAAAAGCTCAAAAAAATATGTCTGAACTGCGCGCCGGAATTGTAAGGCTTCATGAGCAAGGCTATTCTGGGAGAGAAATTGCACGAATGCTAAATTGCTCCCAAACACAAGTCTCAAAAGCTATTCGTCGATTCGAAGAAACAGGGAGCAATGCTGATCGTCCAAGAAGTGGCCGTCCTGTTACTGCCACAACCCCGGAGAACATTCAGAAGATCGAAGACAAAATGGATGAGCATGGGCACCTCCATAGCACCACCAACTCCACAAGAAAACTTGCCAAAGACTTGGAAATCAGCAAGGATTCGGTCTACAGAATGCTCACCGGATCATTTGACATGAAGGCCAGGAAGTCAGTGGAAGGCCAGCAGCTCAACGACGATGCAAAAAAGAAGCGCTTGGATCGTTCAAAACAGCTTCTCAAACGCTTCAACCCTGCCAAAAAGCACCGCAACATTCTCTTCACTGATGAGAAATGGTTCGACTTGGAGCAAGCTTTCAATTTACAAAATGACAGGTAAGCTTTGATTGTTAAGTTCCGATTTTCAAATTGAGTTTAGGGTATGGAGCAAGGAGCCCCTGCAAGCAGAAGTGAAGATTGTGGAGAGGACCCAAAAGCCAAAGCAAGTGATGCTTACCTTGCGCCAAAGACCTGCTCTAAACCACACAAAACGATTGCAGAGTTGAAGGCTTCGTTGGTGAGAGAATGGGATGCAATTCCACAAGAAGTGATTCAGAAGGCCATCGATAATTTTCCAAAAAGACTAAAGAAGTGTGTTGAGGCTGTTGGCGGTCATTTTGTTGAATAAAATTTACGTTTGATACCTTGTTGGAAAGAGGACACTTAGGGCTACAAGATGGTATTAAATATTTGTTGATGTCTACACTGTTTTAAGAAAAACTCAAATCTTAAAAAGTGAGTTCGAACTTTTGAGACACCCGGTATATAAGACATTATTATTTTTTATTTTAAGACCTAATCGACAAAAGAGTGACGGAATACTTTGAAGACTACCCTAGTAATGATGACTATTTCATCAATCTTCTAAACAGTGAATACCCATACAAAGACTTGGACATCGCTTCGTTCTCTATAGAACAAGCCAACGAATATCTAGATAAAGCTATTGCTAAAGCTCTTAATGCTTTGAAAGATGGAGTGCCTATTTGGAGAGAGATAAACCAATAAAAAAATTAAATTGTTTCAAAACTTTTAAATGCCACATTTTTATGCGGAATTTTAAAATAATAATAATAAATTTTCTTTTGCCGCCAAATCAATAAAAATATTCACAAGCGGAGAGCCACAACAAAGAAGAGAAATGTCGAATTTGGATGGACACTTACCTCGAATTCATTCCAGACATCTCAGTCCACATGTCACGAGAACGGGTTTTGCAGAACTCACTCTCCTGGATCAAGTGGCTCTCGAATCCAGCCACATAGCTGTAAAGCATTGGCAAAGTCACAATGGAGACAATCACTGCAGCTGTGGAGATGACTATGGCAAAAAAAGCCACACGCCGCAATTGGCGGTGCTCGTCTGTTTCCTCATTGTAATCCACTATTACGGGCTGTTTGTGTTCCATCTTCGCGGGAGTCCTAGTCACTCCTAAAACTCAGTCACTTATAATCAACTAAAAGTTAACTGAAATCCCTACTTTTGGGTTGAAGAGGACTGACTGATCGACTGATACTTTTTGTTGGATATCCACCCTATTATACGATATCCACCCTATTGCCACTGAACACCTAATCCAGCAAACCAGTCGGTTAATTTAAATCATAATTAATTGCTCTTCTCTCGAGATGGCTGTGTGTATGCATAAAAAAAAACTTATCTTGGAAATGGTTAAAGGGAGATAACGAGTTTTTGGATGTTAATCAGTCTTGCCCCATCAATCAGAGTTTTCAACCGGTTGATTTGTCGGTATGCCACCGTTTGATCAGTTTTATTAGCCAGTTGAACAACAAGAAATCAACCGGGGGAAGATTGATGTGGCGGTTGATAAAATACAGGAGTGCCCAGGACTGATGTTGAATATTGCAAAAAATAAAAAGTTTCTCTAATAATGATTATTGTAGAAAATTAAATTCACTACGGTAGAAAATGAGGTTCTAGTAGAGTTCGGAAAATTCTCGGAATATGGCCGAGTATATGAAAACCGGCCATAATCTTTTTTTTCATTCGAACAAAATCCTTAGCTTTTTTGGTAAAAATTTAAACGATCCTCTTTTTGTCCTAACTCCAGAACTTATTTTTTACATAAAAATGTTATAAACATTTTTGTTTACAGTTATTTGAAGTTATACAGGGTGGCGCAATTTTTTCGGGTACATTTGTTTTGTTCATAACTTTTTAAATTCGCGGTCATTTTTTTTCGCTGACCACTCATTCAAAAGCCCTTTCTTTGCCATTTTGTTTAAAAAAAAGAACGCGCCGATATGATTAAAAATCACCGAGATATGGCTGTTTTTGTGAAGGCGTCGGGTTTTGACTGTTTATCCATGTGTTTCATACACATTTTTTAATAACAATTCAGATACATTTTTATTGATAACAAATCATAACATGCGAAACAAAACCCCAACTAGGACTCAATGAACGTTTGCAAATGTTTGCTCCACACTTCTGCCACCAACAGCAATGCACCGGTTGAGACGCTGTTCATAGGCTTGAATTGATCGGTCAATCATCTGCTGAGGCAAATCTCGAAAGGCGTTTTGAATTCTTCTTGTCAGTTCATCCAAGTTGCTGATAGGAGATCGGTACACTTGGCTCTTGATCCAGCCCCACAGAAAGAAGTCACAGGGAGTCAAGTCCGGAGAATATGGCGGCCAAGAAAGATTCGGAGAACCACGACCCATCCACCTGTTCGGAAAAACTGCTGTCAGATAGTTGCGCACAGCTAGAGACCAATGAGGCGGGGCTCCATCCTAAACGAGAAAGCATTTTGTACACAATAATCATTAACCTTTAACCTACCTGCATAAAAATCAACTGCCCGAAATTTGCCCACTGCTGAAGTTCCGGAACCACTTGATCTTGAAGGAGGCGGAGATATGAAGCACCATTGATATCTCGGTGATTTTTAATCATATCGGCGCGTTCTTTTTTTTAAACAAAATGGCAAAGAAAGGGCTTTTGAATGAGTGGTCAGCGAAAAAAAATGACCGCGAATTTAAAAAGTTATGAACAAAACAAATGTACCCGAAAAAATTGCGCCACCCTGTATATCTGAAAGCAAAAACAAAATTTATTCACAAAAGTAACTCAAAAAATCCGAAAACTATTTTCAAAAAAAGTTTTTGACTGATTTTTTTTTTCGCCGCACCAACCCCAAAATTTTATATGCTCAATCGCTAGCTGGCGTACCATTTCCTAACAAAGGACACCAACTTCGAAAATTAAAGTTTGCAAAAAGTGTCTTACAAAGTCAATGTTTCGAACAATACCAAGCAGCGTCATAGTAAAGGGGGATGTGTTGTTCTCTTTTTGTAGAATATAGCCGAATATGGCAGAAAAAATTAAAAATTTTTTTACATTGAACAAGACTAGTACAATAAAAATTAAAAAGTGACGAGATTCTTTTTACTCAATAAATACTGTGAAAAATAATAATTACGTGCTAACATCAAAACTTATGAGTAGCCGAGCGAGCTTTTTAAATAATCGTCCCCATCCAGTATTTCATCTGCATCGAAAGTCATTCCATTCAAATGCTCCAATGACTCCAACTCCTCAAGCACATCAGAAGCGCCAGAGACCATTTCTAACCAGTGCACATTGTGCCACCGGAACTTTTCTTCGGCTATACGTTTGCTCCAGTACTTGTTACACTCCTCAAAAAACAGAAGTTGTGTAATAAAAGGACGGGTTGTAATTGGGTTCTGGGCAATTTACCGCTACTAATTGTAGAGCTTGATCACATAGAGATCTCAGTCTGGGATTCTTGTCGTGCATCAAATTAATAAAGTATTCCACCATTTGACTACTTTCACCACACAAACTCTCGGCCAATTCGGAATGGGTGAGCAGACAGAAAAATACATGGAGGATTTGTAGGACAAACTCGTCTTCTTCTTGTTTTTCTAAATTTTAGAAATTGTACAATCGAATCTGGATATAACAGCACCTTTTTTCGTCCCGATGTGGCTGGCAGACAAATAAATTTGACAATAAATAAATATAAATAAAACGGCAGCCCTATTTTAACGGCACCTCCAGATGGTCCTTACGGATGAAAAAATTATATCCACCTTCGACTGTATAAACCAAAAAATTGTTTTTTCATCTATTCTAGGTAACTGGGAATCTATTGAAAAATAGACCTGAATTCCGTATGGGGTTCATTGTTATTCAAAATATAGAAAAACGTATTTTCTTTAAAGAACCATGCAACTTGATAAGCGTAGCAATTTGCGAAATTTGAATTGGTGCGGGACCAACCTAATTTGGTCAATAGAGACAGAAGGAGGTCTTCGGGCGGGATGTTGCGACGGGATTTTCGGCGAAAAAAAATCGGGATTAGGATTGTCGTTCAAAAATTTCGGGATCCCGACGAAATTTCGGGATTTTTCCTAATTCTATCCTTTATTGACAACTAGGGTTGGCGAAGGATCGGATTCTTCGATTCAAAGAATCGAAAAGTCGATTGGAATCGAAAATTTTCGAAGAATCGGATCGGATCGAAAGTCGAAAATCGTTTTTTTCGAAGAATCGGATCGGATCGAAAGTCGAAAATCGTTTTTTTCGAAGAATCGAATCGGATCGAAAGTCGAAATTTTCGAATAATCGAATCGGACCGAAAACCAAAAATTTTGAAGAATTAACTCAGACTAAACTCATAATTTTTGAGCTATTGGATTTCATAGTTAGTATTTTTTAACTAGTCTTCGGGCCCCGCATTCGCGGGGCCAGCCCGTGGTATTCAAAAATACCCTCTTTTTCTCTTTTCCTATCCAAACTTTCCACGCAACTTCTTTCCGTAGCATCTTTTACTCTTTTTTTCGTTGCGCAGTATTGAAGGTTTGATTGTAATGAAAGGAATGGAAGCCTAATCGCAGAGGCCTAAGGATGATGTAGGCTTGTTTGTTTTATAATAAGAATATCGTGGACGATTGAAAACTGGGTTGCAATGCCCTGACTATATATTGGTTTGATTATGATGATTGGAGGATGAATTAAAATTGTTGAAGATAATTGGAGCTTTGGTTGAAAAGATCCGATGAAAAGACCCGGATCGATATCCAACCACTAATCATTGTTGTATTAGAGAGCCATGATTGAATTTGAATTATAATGGTGGAGGTTGATGATAATTGAAGTGTTGATAATTGTTGATAATTGAACTGTTGATAATTGAAGATTAGATGGAGATGGTTAATGATTCAGTTAGAAAGGCAGAAGGACGGTAATAAACAATGTATCTGCTGTGTTGTGTAGCCCCCGATTGTAGTTGGATTGCACCGGCTGAGGTTGACTGGAAGCTGAATCAGTTCAAATAAATGAATTGACTAATCCAGCCAGTTGAATCGATTCAAATGAATGAATTGACCAATCCAGCCATTTGAATCGATTCAAGTGAATGAAGAGAGTTTCAATTGGCATTTCCACCTTGACCTTCTTTGGAGCACTTGGACCATTACCATTAACTTCAACTTCAACTTCTTAACTTGGACCATTAAGCATTACCTTTCTTTTCTATCGCTTCCTTGTGCCTAGATGATCGCAGATGGTCCTTAAGGGATGATGTACCACCGCAATATTTGAGAACATAACCGCACTCGCAAGTCGCTTTATCCAATACCTTCTTGAAATGCTCCCAGACGACCCTTGGCATTCTTCTTTAATACAAATCATATCCAATTAGAACCAGACAAAAAATTGGCAGAATAGAATCAGAACTTTCGACTGGAAGAATCGGAAAGTCAACCAATAACGATTCTTCGAAAAATTTTCGAAGAATCGGATCGAACCGAAAGTCGAAAATCGAAATTTTCGAAGAATCGGATCGAACCGAAAGTCGAAAATCGAAATTTTCGAAGAATCGGATCGGATCGAAAGTCGAAAATCGAAATTTTCGAAGAATCGGATCGAACCGAAAGTCGAAAATCGAAATTTTCGAAGAATCGGATCGGATCGAAAGTCGAAAATCGAAATTTTCGAAGAATCGAATCGAAAATCGTTTTTTTCGAAGAATCGAATCGGATCGAGAGTCGAAAGTCGGAATTTTCCGACTTTTCGACTGAAAAAGTCGAAAACGAAGAATCGCTTCGCCAACCCTATTGACAACACTATGTACAAACAACAACAACGGAACAAACATAATAATTTTAGTAAAAGTAATTGATCTGTGGCAAAGCCTTGTTCAGAAATATGAGCATTTCAGCTTTTTCTGGCTGTAGTAGTATAGCGCTGTTTTGTGTTTGTGGTCTGTCACAAAAAAAGTTAGGGGTGTTCCGCCAATCAGATCAAAAATCTGTCACGCCATTCGACTCAGCGTGGTCGATTTACTGAGTAAAAAAAATATCAAAAGTTGGGGTCGTCCGACTCAAAAAGAATTACAGACTCTTAAATGTTGCCAAAAACCACAGGGAGAGCAAGGCATTCTAGGGTGAATTTTGGATTGTCTTGGGGGACCATGGTTACACGTTAAAATCCTGGTGGTAGCATGTATGATTCTGCTGACCTTGCATGTAAGCGCTATCGGTGCCAGCTTATATGCCGCATCGCGGCATCGCCAAATTTTAGTGTAAATACTAATATGCAGCTCAATCACAGCAAAAACGTTATAGCAAAAAAAATTAAGCGAGAAAACAGGAAGAACTAAAATGCGAGAAACGGTCACTTCTTTCGCTTCGGCATTCAACGATTTTCGGGATCGAAATCGGGATTCCGGGAAATGATCGGGCGGGATTTCGGGACAGGATTTTGGCTCAAAATCTACTCGGGCGGGATCGGGATCCCGTGCCATTTCTGTCTCTATTGGTCAATAATGTTTCCAAATTATTTTTTGTTTGCATTTAAAATTTATTCAAAATTTTATACCATCCGCTAGTCGGGCCCAACGTTGCTCGATATTGCCAGATGGGATGAGTAGGGAAACTTCCGTTGTTCTACAGCTATTAATCTAATGTCTATTGCAACGCTCTGTTTTATATTGACTAATACATAAAATTCAAATCTAAAATGCACACAAAAAATAATTCCAAGACATTATTGACCAAATATAGGCTGGTCCCGCGCGAATTCAAATTACGCAAATTGCGGTAGTGTTATCCGTCGCCAAAAAATTAACTCACCAAACGATCAACTCGTCAAAATGAATCTCGTCAAAAACATAAATCACTTATTATTTAGCTTGCCCCTCAAGATATTTGTATACAAGCTCTTCAAGATTCGAATTGCTCCGATGCAGCTAAAAGTGCTATCGAGCCGAAAAAAATCCCTCAGCTGATCAAAAAATTCGTCAGGTAAAATGTTTTGATCAAGTAAATTTAAGGCTTGTAGCAAGAAATGTTTGCAACTTTAGGCTGCGAAAAAATATCCTCGAGTTCCCATCGACCCTACAAGGCTCGTGATTGATGATCTCTGGAAAAGCCACTCTGATGTTACGCTTTTTGTTGTTTACGATTCCGGACCAGCAGTAGAAGAATGACAAAGACCTCACCAACGATGCATTATTTTGTCCTCGCCTGGCTGTATACAGGTAGATTTTTTTGAAAATAAATAGTGAACTTTCTAATTATTTGACTCCTATTCTTCAAGAATTAGCTCATGCTCGTGTGATTGCACGAGATGGAACTTTCAAAACAAGCGGCGAAAGTTTTCGTTCATAACTTCTCTTTTCATGGATAAATAGAGGGGGTACGGAGTGTATAATATTCATGAAATCTAGAATTTTTTTATCAATAATTTTCAGCAGTTTCGTTTCCATGGTTAATGCATTAATGACGCGTCGCAGAATTGACGACTACGTTCTTATCATGTAGAAGATCACTTTTGTGGATGTTGCACAACATAGCTTGCTTTCGTGGGTGGACTCCGAAAGTAATCCTTTGTGACTTTGAACCTGCGTTATATTCTTCCATTTGGTGAGATAAAACTGGCGAGTTGATTGGCGAAATGTGTTTTGGCGAGTTAATCGTTTGGCGAGTTAACTTTTTGGCGACGGATAACCCCACTCAAATTGCTATGCTTATCAAGTTTCATGGTCCTTTAATAAGCCTTTTACCTTCACCCTGCTCTTGGAGTTTTGTTTTTTCGGGGATCGTGAACAGTCTTCACTAACTCAACTTTAACTCCGAACCAGCTCTTTACTTTCGAGGAATTATAAAATAGATACATTTTGTAGCTTTTGGAGAAAGGCATTATTACAGGTTGTATCTGATAAACTTACTGTTCAGCAGAGAAATAAGGAATGGCACTAATTCACTACCAATTTGCTTGGCTGTGTCTACTTGTAAAGACATGGCAGAGCACAATAAAACGGCCTGTAGGGAGACATCATCTCCCACTGAACAATTATCATCCTTGCCTTCTTTTTTATCGCTTAAACATTTGGATAGAAAGTCCACAAGTTTGAGCTGATCTTCTAGCTCGTTCCATGGAGCTGTGGTTATATTGGCGGAGATTCCAAGGCATTCCATGCCGAAAATGTGATGGCTAGACACTTTGTTAGCCACACTTATGCCACTAATAGCGTTTTCTAGTAGTTGAGGCAGCCATTTCTAAAGATTATTGATAAATTTGTACCGTATTTTGTCTGATAACTCACTTCCCCAAAAGTAAAATTTTTTAAATTTAACTCAAATTGAGCATAAATTTTTGATTTCAGCTATGTGAAATTTTTTTTACAGAGCTCGCAGAAAATTAACTTTTTCATGAGATAATTTTTTTGTTACTTTTGTAGAGGAAAGTATTTTGTAACCATCAGGACCTCCAGGCAGAAATACCCCAGTCTAAACCTTGATTTGAAAATTACTCTATGCAAGGCTGGGCCGAGAAACTCGGCCGATTCAGGGGTTTGGGCGGGCTAAGATTGGTCGGGTATGGCCGGACGAAAATTCAAAAGAAGGGCTGGGCTTGAACTTCAAAATTTGAGTCCCTGGAAAGATCTGCCTCTAGATAGATACAGGGACCAAACCACAGTGAGAACCAAGAGAAAAACCGCATTTTTGATATTATAAAAAAAAGTTTTGGAGCTCGAAAGAAGTCGGCCAACGACAGAGTGCGACAATTTAGGTCTAAATTGTCGCACTTCGTCGCCGGCCGAGAAATCAATCTGCAAATTTGTAAATTTTCGACATTGTGTCAAAAAAAATTATAACCGTTTCATGTCTAACGAATTTGTTGACCCACCGTGCATTTGTTTTCATAAAACTGCAAACAAACCCACATGAAACATTTCCTGAGTGGGTCCTTCATGCATGGAAATATTTCTGGCTATTTTCAACACCATTAAATCTTCATTTTCTAGGCCAAAGCTCATTATGGAGTCTAATCCTTGACCGTCCGACAAACAAATCAGTTGAGCATTTCTTTTTTCCAGAGTTATGTTGATTAGGGTAGCTTTGACTAGGTTGGAATGAGGTTTTTCCAACAGCATCCTAGTCAGCTGTAAATCGATGAAACTAGTCACAGCGTTATTACAACATAAACCAGAAGTACCGTTTGGATAGCATCTGTAAATGTGATCATAGCCTTAGCATCATCTAGTATGCTCAGTTGGTACAAAAGACTTAGCCCGATCTCGTTGGCTGCAAAAGTTTGATTTGTACAGAAAAATTAATAAATTACCGTAAATTCTCTACTATTTGCGCTTCCCGAAGTCACAAAATACAGCCAAAATAACTTTATTTATGATTTCTCTTTAGTCAAATTTTTTTGTATTTATTAGACTTATAAATGCTCATAAAATTTCTTTCAGCTTGATTTTTATAGACAGTCTCCATGTGAATGTTAGTTTGTCCTGACCCCAGTTTAATAGTACCAAAATAATGACTTCACATATCAAAACCACAGTACTGTATTTTCTTCTAATAAACCATTATCCTTTGAAAAGAAACCTTGGTAGTGGTACGCAGGCGGTAATACCTAGGTAGGACCCAGGTGCTGGCTCCAAGATGGTACTATTTAAATAGTGTACTTCAAAAATGTTTTAGCACATCACCACCTGCGAACTACGACCTGAGTACCGCCAACTGAATACTACCAGTCAGGTAATACTGCCTGGAAACTATGATCTGGGTACAGCCTGGGTGTTTTTTTTACAATCCAAATGTTTTTTTACAATCCAACCTTAGGTCTACTGTATGATCCACGCACCAACCAAACCAAGTGGTCGTCCATTGGGTATAATTTTTTTATTGTTTTTCAGGTTCCAAAACCTGTTTGTTGAACTAATTCTAGCATTCTAAAGAAGGTTTTATTATAGTAAAACGCCATTTTGTAGGGTATTTTTTGAGTTTTAATAAAATTGTGGACATCCAGATTCTTTGGCTTTGTGTTTTTGGCCTTGTCCTTGGCTTTGAAATTGGTGGAGCCAAATTTCGGCCGGCACTTTCGGCTTTGGCTGCCACTTTTGGCTTTGGCCAGCCTTTTTTGAGTTTGAATCTCCAATTTGGGCTTTTGTCACTATATTTAGTATACTCGATCCTATCTTATTACTGAATAAATGCCTTTTTCTGTTCCCTTTGTTACGGTTCATGCTGTTATCTCAATTTTTCGTGTTTCAGTGATCGAAATGAATCAATCTTCAGCTACATCTCAGGCTTCTCAACAATCTCCAAACAGTATTCGTAAGGATCCAATATGGCAGAAGTTCACTGAAACGGAAAAAGCGGAAAGAGTGTGCCAAAGTATCAGATTTTTATCTTTGTTGGATGCCAAAACACCTTCTCACTTGATCTTATCTTGCTAGCATTTTATTCTTTTTGGCTTGATTTATTTTGTGTTAGGTGTTACACTACACTTCTGCAATTCCAGAGTTTTGAAATGGATTTTCTTGGGACTGAGACCGCTGCTTGAATCGCATACAGGTGCATATCTTCAGAGAGAAACGGAATCGATTTTGGCTGAGTACGATCTGTCATTTCTTGGTGTTTTCATAGTCGTGGCTGACAATGGATCGAATATGGACTTCTATGTTTGAGACTGTAAGTAATTTGCTGTACCTTAAGTAACCGCATAAGTTTTGCAATCGTCATAAGAATATCATACTCTGGCTATGTTTGCAGTGGATGTTATGAGTGTGCCTGCGACTAGTGCGCCGATTGAACGAATATTCTCTAGCGCAGGGCTTGTAACAGCAAACAGGAGAAATCGAACAGACTTTGATTTGCTGAATTGCGCAGCTTGTCATTTACTGTAATAGTGAAATTTTGTGTTAGATGTTCAATTATGTTAAAAAATTATGATAAATTGTATTTTTGTTCATCACGAGTTAAGGAAGAAGAAGTACATCACAGTTAATAGGTAGAAGAAGTTAACAAAAGTGAACAAGTTGGATGACTAACGTCAAAAACGGCTAACCAAAATGAAAAAAGGCTAGACGAAGCTCGAAGCACTGGCCAAAGCCAAAAGCACTTGCCCAAGCAAAAAGTGCCTAATAGACTTTGCGTTCGGCTTCGGCTTTTCCAATCACTGGCCACCACTGGGATTCAAACCTGTAATCTTAAAAATTTGGAGGATCAATTTACCGAGGACCAATTTGTAGAGGATCAATTTACCGCCGCCACAGTCTATCAATTAACAAAAAAATTCGAGAAAACTCCAAGAAAGGATCAAGCAATCTTTGTGAAAATTAGTAAAATAGTTAATGGAAACAAGCTCGTTTTCGAAATTTTGAAATTTTGATGATAGTTACCTTATCTGACGCTTTAACGTTAATGTTATAACTCACTAGCTATGGCAGGTGCCACATAATTGACCATTCCAGCGTTGACCATCCTCCGCCGGCAGTTTTGGTCAAACGAGAAGTTGAAAAGTAGAGCAAACATAGCATTTGTGAGGTCAGATGAAGTGTTTGGGAAAAGCTGTACCAATTTTTCGAGCACACCCAAGGACTCCTGTAAATTTATAATAATTACTAGACTTGGCAACGTGACGGGAATCCCGGTCCCGAAAATTTTGAAAATCTCAATGCCGAATCTTGCCGGTTCACAGTAAATCCCGAAAAAAATCCCGTTTTTGGGATTTTGTAATCCAGAAATTTACAAAAATTTCGGCAATTTTCAAACGGATTTTGTTTGAAAAACCTTATAACAAAATCCCAAATTCCGATCGGGATCCCGACTTTTTGAGAATCCCGATCCCGGAACAGAAATTTTTTAAAATCCCAATTCCGAATCCCGCCGGGATACAATCTGCCAAGCATTAGAGTTACCATAAGACTTTCAGAGTTACATTTTAAGTTCTTTAGTTATGCCAAAGATAAAATTTCTATTATTTTGACAGTCTAACTAAAAACAGCTAGGGACTGTAAAATAAAAAAGCCTGCGGACTTCTAAAGGACATATTTCAATTTTTTTGTAATTTCATTTAAAAAATACTTTTTAAGAGAGATTTTTCATTTTGAGGCATCCCGGTAACCAAAATTTCTTTAAATAATTTGATATACCGTCAAAATTTTTATAAGATGGTTAATTGCTAGGATATGAAATAAGATGGCTGCATTTTCAGATCTCCCACTTAAATTTTGTTAAGTTAACATTGTCAAAAAGTTAGTCAGTGGATACTAAAATCTCCTCAAGTATAAAAAAACACTGCATAAAAGAGCCTCGAAAATTTTGGTGCCCCGTCAAAAGTTTTGCTCGCCCCTGCTCATCCCATTTTTTGCACCACAAGGAATGCCTCTGCGACAGTCGCAGTTATGGTGGCAAAAATGTCAAAAATCTCAATTTCTAATGTTTAAGCATTTGAAAATCGACTGGCAAGTGACTAAATACTCAGTTTTTTGGTGGTCAAATTTTTTTAGTCACACACTGTACTATTAAAAAAAACATAAATTTTAGAAAAAAAACACTGGAAACTGACCATGACTTGTCGATTCTCAGTAAAGGAGCTCAACTTCCACAAGAAATTCACACTGCTTAGCAACAATACATATGTTGATTTATGCTCTAGACATTTTATCAAAATTGCAATGATCCCCCGCTTCACCATCTTATTTTCCACACGCACATCGTCCGCCAGATTCAACAACAGTTTTATGCCGGCTAAAATGGTTAAAATAGTAACAATGTGTTTGAAAGTGCTCATTGAACAGACCTGCAATCAGTTGGTCCTGTTTCTTCATTGCGAACTCCCATTTGCGTTGTGCATTTTCGTTCATCTCCTTAGCCTGCTCTTTCCATAGTTCCCAGCGCTTTAGCTCGTGCTCGATTAGCTGCATTGTCAGAGCTCCCACCTAAATTTTGAGAAGTTAACATTGTCAAAAAGTTAGTCAGTGGATACTAAAATCTCTTCAAGAATAAAAAAGCACTGCATAAAGAGCCTCGAAAATTTTGGTGCCCCGTCAAAAGTTTTTAGGTAGGCCCCTGCTCACCCCAATTTTTCGCATCACAAGGAATGCCTCTGCGACAGTCGCAGTTATGGTGGCAAAAATGTCAAAAATCTCAATTTCTTTGTTGATACACGAAACGTGAGCGCAAGTCATTCTATGTTAGTTGCAAAAAATTTATTTGTCGAAACTCTGATCAGGACAAAAAGTTGTCACCAATCCAAAATCTGAATTTTTCGGCACCTTATGCAGCTACTAAATTTTATGGCAAACACAGTTGCGTGAAAACTTGATTTTTTAACCCACCTTGTAATGAGAAAGCGTGGATTGAAACTGCGAATACTGTGAAAACTTCAAAAATATGTTTGCTATATTCGTAGCTAGTTCGAAATTCTTTTTGGAATCTTCTCGGAATACTCTTGCTAGAGCTCCCAACAGAACTTCTGAAACTCATATGATGATATATTAAGAAATTTAATTTTAAAAAAGGCACCATTTTCTATTAATGTATTGAGATTTGAAGGATTTTGCATGAGCTCTAAAATATTACTAATTGCCTTAGCCTTTTCTGCATCTTCATACATCATTTCAATGTAGCTCTGAAATAAAGGAAGTAGATATGCTAAAGTAACAAAGGTCTTAAAATAACCTCAATATCTTGCAATTTGGCTTTAGAAACGGGATGTTGACCAGATTTATCGAGAATATCACCTTAAAAAATCATTTATTCATCTTGCATAATAAATGACAGAGATCTTTTTTGTCGGGCTAAATTGCATTTGAATGCAGGCTTGTTTATGGTCTAGCTAAAAATTTATTATAAGTTAAAAAATGTCGATCACCGAAATTTTTAGGCGACCATTAACTCGCGAATGTTTTTAGCGGGGTTTTCGAAGCTTCGAAAAAAATTCAATTTTTTTTATTTTTATGAATAACCACTTTTAACATCTTATTGAAGAGCCGCTCTGTTACAGAAAATACTTACTTTTAAGTTACCGTATTTCCTCTAATAGCTCTCCATGGAAAGCTATTTTTTAACCTACCATCCAAAGTTTCCAAAACTGGCACTGGTACCTGGCACTGGCAGTAAACTGGCACTGACAACAAGTGCCAGTGCCATTGCCAGTTTGCCAGTTTAAATTGCCAGTTTTGATAACTATTTGTTTTTTTTTGCCAGTTTTGTTATTAACTTTTACATTTTTACTACTTATGTTTACTTGTTTAGATGTCTGGATTCTCTGCTGATCGCTCCGAGAGTCATTTTTTATCGACATCGTGCAAAATTTAAAGTTGACTGTAGTGTTTGAGTATGTATGTTTTGTTGGTCGCTGTGGATATCTGCACCATCTATATGTCTTGTTTTGTGCTATAATAAAGCCGCTCTCAAGATTTTTCTTACTTTTTTGATCAGAGGGCCTATAAAAGTGTGTTGTCATGATAGATTGTTTTTTAGATGGTTCATGGTTTTTGTTGTAGCACAACAATAGCACTTTCACTGCTTGTTTTGACCAGTATTCGCCTTACACTCATCTAGAGCAAATCTTTAGTATATATCGAGAGTATCCACCATCTGCAATTTTGAAAGACTTAAAAACTTTTTTAAGTCACCTCAATTTTACGGTTTTGTGCTTAAAAGAGAGTTTAGATAATGATTTTTACATAAAGACATAAGTTTGCGAAAAATAGCTGAAAGTAGGGCTTGAACACAAAAAACCACCCTAATTCCAGGATAAAATCACCATCTCTAATTTGGTGGGACCTAAAAATTTTTTTTAGAGCGACGTCAATTTTACGGTTTTGGGCTTAAAATCAGGGTTGCGATCTCAAAGTTTCAAAAATAAGTAACTTATTGAAAAAAATAAGATTTTGACCCAAAAAATAAGTACATTTCTTAAAATATGCTAAAATCGCCTACAAACATTTTATTTCAACATTTCTCTGTACAATCATTACATTTTTAAACAAAACAATTCAATTTCTTTCATATTTCTCTTCCTCCAAAACTTTCTTTTGCAACTCCTCGTTCTTCATGAGCAGATTGTAAATACCAGCACAGTCGAGATCAAAGATGACCCGAACCTGGAGAAGAGCTTGGACTATTTCCACCTGAAGGAGATTCCTTGCGTCTGTCCACTGCATCTTGCATAAAGAGAAGACCCGCTCGACGAATGCATTGGCAACTAGATGGAGTGGATAATGATGTCGAGCCGATAGAGATGCGGTAGCGAGTCGTTGTCCTGAAGAAGAAGTTTATAAATTCACCATGAAAAAATCCTAGAATCCTAGCTTGCCTTGAAGATGTTCGGCCACTTTGTTTCCGCTGGATCCACCTTGAAGACTTCATCCTAGTCGCAGCATTCGGTTGAGTTCAATAACCTCGTTGAATAGCTCATCCTTCTCAGCGATTTCCGCGCAACTTGCTTTGCCGGCTCCACAGCCTCGGTGTAGTCGATATCTTTTGTCTTCAGCATGATCCACGAAATGTTTGTTGGCAGAGCCTCCACTCGGAACCACTTGTCGATGTAATCGATGACCGTTGCATAGAAGTTCTAAAGGAAGCGTTTCAATTCCACCCACCTTAACCATGCAAAAACCAACCTGGAAACCCGCGCTCAGGCTTTTCTTCACTTCGACGTCCAACCGCTGTAGAGAGATCGGTGTTGCCTTTCCAAAGAACTCTCTTTCTTTTCGCTCCACAATCTTCTGCTTGAACGAGTCGACGATATACACCAGCTCCGGCAACAATGATTTCGATTTCTGACTGATGAGACCACGTTTTTTTTCACTTCAGTTCGTGCTTCTCCAGAATCTGCGCGATGAAGTCGGCCACGAGCTGCGAATCCTCTCGCGGCAAATCTTTCGTGTCTAGCAAGCAGACCTGAACTCCCTTGGCAGCGGTAAAGAATTTAAAAGAATTTATCAAAGTATTGTCAAATTTACAATTCAAAGAAGGCAAATGACAAACCTGCGGATTAGCGGGAAGAGCTTGATCCCCTTGTGATTAGAAGCGTCGGTCAATATTGAGAACGGCTGATTGCCCAATTCTTTTAGCAAATATTCGACGGAGAATGGAGCCAGCACACCTAAAGAATAAGAATCAAAAAGAAAGCAAAAAGCAAACAAAACCTCTGAGAATTGCCTTAGTTTTGTCTTTTACGCACCCAAACTTCTTGGCCACCTCGGAGTTGGAGAACATCTTCCGGAAAAGAGCATCGTAAGAACAGCAATCGGCCGAAGAGAACGTTTGATTCTTCCCGGCTGAGACATCTGATTAGCACTAAAGATAGCATAATTTAAATAAGCCAGTAAAAAATAGGGACAAAAACATAATCAAATGAAGCAAAACTGAGAAGACAAATAAAATGAACTACGGCGCAAGCAGAAATTTTGAAAATTTGAAAAATAAGTACACAAGTCGAAAATAAGTACATTTCTGATTAATAAGTACATTCAAAATAAATAAGATTTGAGGTCCCAAAATAAGTACACATCTTATTAATAAGTACAGATCGCAACCCTGTTTAAAATAGAGCCGAGATGTTGAATTTTAGGGTTCCGGGAAGATATCTTACATAAATTCGCAAACAATTAGCTGAAATTCGGGTTTGATCACAAAAGTGGCAACCCACACAGCCGACCCAAATACTATATAGAGATGGAGAGTTAATGGAGCAAAGGGAACTATTCGAGGTAATACGGTACCTAATACTCTGGTTACTTTAAATATTCATATTAACAACCAATTAAACAGATTTAATTTTATTTGACCTTTGGTAGAAGAAGAAGTAGAAGCTCTCTTTTGAATGTAGAAAATGATTTGTTCTACTTCCAGAATTCTGTGTACAGGAATGATAGGACACATCTCTAGGACCACCTGAGCTATGGCAGAACTATCGGCGAATTCATTTAAGTCCTTCAGATTGATTCTAAAAAAACATTTCAATTTTCTTCTAAACAATGATCTGAAAATTTACATTTTCTGAAATGTTTTTTCTGAAGATGACCCAGCATTTGCAGAATTTCCAACAACTTCATATCTGACCACCACTGCTGGCTCTAAAGAATGCGCATCAATCTCAATATTTCTGATGTTTCTGAAAAAGTAATTGTTGAAAAAAAATGTACAGTCTAGTTTCGCTTATCCGACACCCCCTCAAGTTCGTTCCCACCTAGGGTCCGACACTTTTTTAAGCCAATTTTTAAAATGTTTTTCCAGTTGTCTTTGGTTGTTATAGTCCGAAATATCGCAAGGATTCTGATTTTGCCGATCGTTTTTCCCAAATCCTTTTACGTTGCCATAAAGACGTTTATCCGGCACCTGATTTTTAAAAAGAGGTGTCGGATAAACGAGAGACGCGGGTCTTTATGGCAACGTAAAAGGATTTGGGAAAAACGATTGGCAAAATCAGAATCCTATTTCAGACTAAAACAACCAAAGACAACTGGAAAAACATTTTAAAAATTGGCTTAAAAAAGTGTCGGACCCTAGGTGGGAACGAACTTGAGGGGGTGTCGGATAAATGTAGTAGACAAATCTTGACAGTAAATAAAAAAATATATCAACTTTGCTGAGTCCCCCGAATTACAGCAGAGCCGTACTATGTGCTATTGCCTAATTGCTCTGTGTCAGCGTTTATCGAAATATTTATTTATCGAAAAAAGGTATTTAACAAGTCAACATTGCTACTTTTTTTTTAATCGATAAAAAAGGTTCGGTATCAGGACTCAACTTTATTTAAAATTTGATGCTTACTTATTATCCATAGTCCATCAGTTATTCATCAGTCAACAGTTTTGAGCAATTACTTCAAAAATATAGTGAAAAAAGAAATTTTAAGTTAAATATATTCTACTGAAACTATCCTTAGAAAAAAAATTAACAAAAACAATTGTGCGGCAATTTAAAAATGTTTTTAAAATAATTTACAAATGGCTCAAATTGAAAACGCTCGTCAAAATATTGCACTCAATACAATTTGCACTCAATACAATCCAATGTCTCTGTAAAGATCACCCTCAATAAAATTTACCGTCGATTGGACATTTTGAGCAAGACAAAATTTGAATTTGACGGGAGATATACACTCTGACAGGAGATTTACATATTTTGACGGCTGTTTTTACCTATTTCGGAAAGGTTCGGAAAGGTCGCCCCAAAGAATAATGCTATTATTTAGCGTATTATTTAATTTTTAGCCTCCGAAATGTTTCATACCATTTAAGTCGGAAGTGTCCTTCGTGCCAAACTTCAATAAAATTCTATGAGCGCATGATGCATGGTAAGGAAAAGCCGACGTTCTTGTGGCGTTGTTCTAATTCAAGGAGGTGCAAGAAGCGACCGACAATAGGCTTTTAACAGGGTACGTTTTTCGAAGAGCACAAGCTTTCGCTCCTGTTTGTTCAGCTCTTTGAAGGTACAATTTCGTTTCACCTGAGAATTCTGATGTGTACACTCAAACGATCGAATCGGTGTGGGGAAAGTTTAAAGAAACAAATCGTCATCGAGGAGGAACCAAACGCCATCTCTTCTGGAATTTTCTATCTGAATACCTATGGAGGAATATTAAAATCTCAAACAAAATTTTTTCCTAAAAAATGGCCTGCAAATGGCAAAAACATAACTTTTATTGGAAAACTCGACAATGGCCTGCATATTTTTGTCAACGCCCCTCTTAAAAATGCGAATTTCTCGCCGCTTTTTTTTAAAACGAAAGCTGACATCAAGGCGAATCTAAAAAATCCTGCAACAGAAATTTTCGAGCCTTTTATGACCATATTTTTTGATAATTCATAAAAATGTGTAACCCACCCACCCGACCCAAATACTATATAGAGATTCAGCTTTCTAAATCTGTGTTTTAGCTCGCTTATGGGATGCCAAAAATGGGATGCCAATAACAGAGTCAGATGTCGAAGTAGGTAGTAGTGTCCACAATGGGGTGTCAAAGTAGGATGTTGAAGTCGTGTTGAATAGTGCTTACAATAAACTTCGACACACGACTTCCGCTTCACATTTTAATTTTCAGCTTACAAAATTAGACTATTTCACACTAATTTAATAGCTAAGACCGTGCAATAAAATTTCTGTAATTTTTTGAAAACAATATCAATTTGCAATAAAAAAAGAGTACCATCAAATTTTACCTCCTTCCTTCTTTTTAAAGGACCATGGTTTTTGCGCGCAGCGGTTGCCCCCCGCCAATTCAAAATTTTTTCCTAATCATTGAACTTCTGTACGGATTTTTCAACTTGGTTTCTAACAAAACAAGGCTTAGAATTTTACTTTAGGTGTGGTTTTGCTAGAAACCAAGTTGAAAAATCCGTACAGAAGTTCAATGATTGGGTAAAATATTTGAATTGGCGGGGGACAACCGCTGCGCGCAAAAGCCATGGTCCTTTAAGACCTACCCTACCTTGCTATTTTAATTCAATATTTTTTCAATCTGTTTTGTAATTCTTTTAACAATTCCATGGTTGTGATATTTAAAGCTTGAAAAATTGTGCTTTAACATTTCGCAGGAGCCAAATTTTCTACTAATATACTATCCAAATGTATACCTGAGAAAATACATTTAAAAAATACAGGGGAATGTTTGCCTTTAATTAATTAACAATTAAATAGCTTTATTGGTGCAGAAAATTGTAAATCATTAAATTGCAATGTAATTTTCCCATTCCTGTGAAAACTTAACCTTTTTCAGGCTATAAAATATGATAAAACATATATAATTAATTATATAATATAAAATTTCGTTGTTAGCATTTGATTGCTCATTATAATTAAATTTTTTTATCGTATTGAATAATTGTTTTAAATAAACAAAAAGTTTTAATGAAGACAATTTTTGTTGAAATAAATTACTAACTGTTTATTTCTTGCATTTTTCGACTTTTGTAGTTGTAGACAGAAAAAATAGTCTGATTGCTGTAGTTGTAGACAGAAAAAATAGTCTGATTGCTGTAGTTGTAGACAGAAAAAATAGTCTGATTGCTTGTGAAAATCCTTTTTTGTATTGTTTTGTTAGAAAAACAAAGTGCATAGGAAAACAATAAATTGACAATTTTTTTTGGCATTTCTTCTTAACACTAGAACGGGTATTTGTACTAAAGTGAGCGTCTTGCTCAGAATTTCAGCTGATCATTTCTACACCGATCGTCTTTGCGAAAAAAGTTCTTTTGTGTGGATAGGTTTGACATATTGTGGCTAGGAATCAGCATGATTTTTTCACCATTTATTTTCTTTTCCAAACACTTTTCTTTTTTTAAGCTTATCAGATGCGAAATTAACTGCGCTTTCGAATAAGTCTAAATATGTCTGTCAATGTTTTAAAAAAATTAAGAAAAAAGTATTTGACATATCATTCCGACAACATGTTGTTCCACAATGCTGTAAAAAAACCGTAAAAACTCGAGTGCCTAAATAGGATAATAGGGTATTGAAATTTCTACGAACAATTTTTGGCTTTTGACAGAGCCAATTTTATGTTTTTTCATGAACTAAGAGAACTAGCAGAGTGTCAGCCTTCAAATAAATAAACCAAAAACAAAGGCGATTTTTTAGAATACAAATCTCAACCCTGGAGCAGTCAAGAAACAAGCCAAAATATCTCACATCTTCTAATTGATGATCAACCCCAAGTAAAAATTGTACTTTAGCATTTTATTTTTGACTTGATTTATTAAAATTGATTTATTGATCAAGTTACCACTCATTTTGTAGCTCAGCTCGTATAGCAATCTATAAAAAGTAAGTCAAAAAACTGTGTTGAAACAGTTTGAAATTTAGGGGGCAATTGGATGGGGACGGCAATTAGAGGGGGCGACAATTGGATGGGGACGGCAATTAGAGGGGGCGACAATTGGATGGGGACGGCAATTAGAGGGGCGACAATTGGATGGGGACGGCAATTAGAGGGGGCGACAATTGGATGGGGACGGCAATAGAGGGGGCGACAATTGGATGGGGACGGCAATAGAGGGGGCGACAATTGGATGGGGACGGCAATTAGAGGGGGCGACAATTGGATGGGGACGGCAATTAGAGGGGGCGACAATTGGATGGGGACGGCAATAGAGGGGGCGACAATTGGATGGGGACGGCAATAGAGGGGGGCGACAATTGGATGGGGACGGCAATAGAGGGGGCGACAATTGGATGGGGACGGCAATTAGAGGGGGCGACAATTGGATGGGGACGGCAATTGGATGGGGACGGCATGGGGACGGCAATAGAGGGGGCGACAATTGGATGGGGACGGCAATTAGAGGGGGGCGACGACAATTGGATGGGGACGGCAATAGAGGGGGCGACAATTGGATGGGGACGGCAATTAGAGGGGGCGACAATTGGATGGGGACGGCAATAGGGGGGCGACAATTGGATGGGGACGGCAATAGAGGGGGCGACAATTGGATGGGGACGGCAATTAGAGGGGGCGACAATTGGATGGGGACGGCAATTAGAGGGGGCGACAATTGGATGGGGACGGCAATTAGAGGGGGCGACAATTGGATGGGGATGGCAATTAGAAGAAATACGTTAGATGCCAAATTAGTCACAAATTGAATTTTGAGATATGCTTTCCTTGGGGGGCTTGGAGCACGCTTTCGGCTGCAAAAATGGCCATACAAAGTAGTCCATCGCATTCAGATCGGGAGAGTTGGGCGGCCAGTTACCTTTGAACGCTGCGTTGTCGCCCCAATGAGAGTCGACCTTGATGCTGTCGAGGAAGTGCTGCTCAATCCAGCTCTGAGTTTCCACAGCTTTATGCGAAGGTGCTCCATCTTGTTGAAAAGTCCAGTTACCTCCCATATTCTCCTATGTCCATGGAAGAACCTTGCTTTCAAGTATCTCGCGGTATTCGGTACCATCAACTTTTACTCCATTGGGCACAAAGATGAGAGGAGCTTTGGCATCGAGGGAAATGCCGGCCCAGACCATCACTTGCTGCGGCTTCTGAGTGCGTTCAACGAATTTGAGTTCAGGAGGCAGTGGATTAGCGCTGAAAGTCAAATTGATGCAAAGATTAAGATTCTTTTACCAACCTGTCATTTTGGGAATTTTGTGCTTGCTCAATGCCAAACCACTTCTCATCAGTTGCGGTGGCGGTTGGCGGCATAGGTTCGAAGCAACTTCTTACACCAAGCGCTTTTCTTTGTCGCTGTTTTTGAGCAGAGGGCCTTCAGCAATTTTCCTAGTTTTCATTTCAAAAATGCCGTGAATTAATCGTTGAGCGGTCATATGCGAAATTCCGAGCTCAGTTGCCAATTTTCTGGTCGAGTCGGACTGGGTGTGGATGTGCCCTTCTTCGTGGTCATTGCAGTAACAAATCCTATTTTTGGTCATATTTTTTTATAAGGGCAACTTTTCCGCCTCGAGCACTATAATTAAGGTTTACAGCACCAAGAAAATTTTTCTCTTTTTCGGCGATTCTTGTTAATTATTTTTTCGGTAATTTTTTGTTATTTTTTTGGTAATAATTCAGTCAAATCCCTACTAAATAAAAAAATTTCCAACATTTTTACCTCAACCTATCTCACCTTGGACACAAATTGTTGGCTGAGTACTTTTCTGGAACTGGGTTTTTCGGTACTTATTGTATGTCTTAGAGAAATTGCAGTAAGTTGATTTTACAATCTATTTTTTAATAACAAGAACTAAAATGCGGATTTTGACCAAGTGAGCTACGTTGTGTATTAAATTAAGCCGAAATAGAATTTAAGAATAAAGTCACAGATTGCAGTGTTCATCCATGTCTAAAACTCTGTTTAGCTACAAGATAATAAATTTTAAGTAAAAGGGCAGTGATGTAAGAGCCTCAACAACAGGAAGGTATTTGAAATCTTGATTGAAATTACTAATTTAGATCATAACTTTTTAGTTCCTGGAAAAGCATCACGTAAAACGCTTTTCTATTTGCACAAAAAAGTCAATCAACTGTTTGGGGATAAGACATCTGAGGAAAAGATAATGAATAAAAAAAGAAAAAAACCTTTATTTAGTCTTTTAGAACAGGACTCATAAGTTGTAGAACATCAAAAATCAAAATTAAATTCTAAAAATCATGAATTTCATAAACAGAAATTCACCTCGAAATTTAAAACAAATTTTTGGAATCAACCGCGTATTTTTCTATTCAACAATATCAGATACCGTATTTCCTCTAATAGAGCCAGATGCTCTATTAGAGCCAGATGCTCTAATAGAGCCAGACTGTGAAGGGAGGTTGAAAAATAAAGCCAGATGCTCTAATAGAGCCTAATCCAAAAAATTATTCCAGAACGCCAAAATTTTATTTGAAAAATTCATTGACCTATGAAAGCTCAAAAATTGTTCATTTCGCACCACATTTTTCATTCTTGAATCATTTGTAAACATTGAATTCTTTTGCAATGACCAATCACTTTTTTCGTGTTTTCTTGCAATGTTTCGACATTGTTTTTTTAGCGTTATGGATCTTATCGCGCACTACTCAAGCGAATCGGAAGAAGAGCACTCTGTCGTCAAGGCTAAATTGGAAGTCAAACGAAAGTCATACAGCACGGAGTTCAAGCTGAAGGTCGTCAAAGCTGCACAGCAAGGTTCCAAGCTTTCTGCAAGCAAGAAGTTCGGAGTTGATTGGTCTACGGTGAATGATTGGGTGAAGAAAGAAAATCAGCTACAACATATAATGTATCATTTATTTTGAACTTTATTGGTATTATGAGAGTTTTTAGGCATTCCTCGCCTGCTGGAACGTTCAAAAAAGGTTGAAGGAGGCGGCCGTCCAAAAGTCTTTCAAAGGTCTGTCTTTGATTTTTTTTCTCATGAAATCTACTATTCTTAAGACTGTGGGATCACTATTTGTCATGATGGGAGTCAAGACGACCAAATACACTGCTTTAAGCCGCATGGACCTATTCCCGTGGGTTTATCCGAACTTCAAATGTCGCGTCAAGCAAAGAAGAAACTGGTTCTGGACGAAATAGTTGATGCCGAAGAAGACGAAATGAATGGCTTTCTGAGTGATGAATCTATTGAGCTGGACTGGAACGATGAATTGAATGCCCCGAATCCTGAATTTCATGCCTTCTAATCAACTGCCAGTTATTTAAACCCAGCATCTCCTGTTACCTTTTTCTCGTAAATTCCGCATTATTCTGTTATCATTTTCTCGTAAATTCCGCATTATTCTGTTGTTGCCAAATAAAAGTTGAGTCTATGAGCCAAATAAACGTCGAGTCGAATATCTATCTACTTTTGCTAGATGGTACTAAATGGTGCTGTATGTATTCTTGTTGAAATAAATTTTGTTTGGTAGTTTGTGATAAGTAAAAAAATAAAGCCAGATGCTCTAATAGAGCCAGATGCCCTAATAGAGCCAGACCGTAGAGGGAGGTTGAAATATAGAGCCAGTCTGGCTCTATTAGAGGAAATACGGTAAATGTGCTTATAGATTCTTCAATGCAAAACTCTTTTCTTAGTGAGACGTCATAGATGAAAAAGCAATATTTTTATTCATTTAAAGGCAAAACAACTATTAGGTTGATCCAAAAGTTCTTGGGCACCTTGAAAAAATTTATTTTCGATTTTTTATTAACGTGTTAATATTTTAGCATGATGTTTATCATTCCAATGTTTGCAGATCTAATTCAGAGGAGATATCACTCGAAGTCACATCAACAAAACAGCTCTCCAAAATCTTTATTCAACAAAATAATCTCCCTCAACATCAACAACATTTTGCCATCTTTCAGGCAATCTCCCAATACCTTTAACAAAGAATCTAATCGGTTTCGAATCAAAATAAACTTGCAGATCTGTTAAAATTGCTTCTTCTGTTGCGTATTCTTTGCCAGCCAAAAAACAGATGAGATGAAACGACGAAAAAGAAGCGAATAAAAAATCGAAAATAAATTTTTTCAAGGTGCCCAAGAACTTTTGGATCAACCTAATACATAACCATAATGAACTGAATATGAATGAACAAAAATCTCAAAATCGATTCAAATTTTTTCCGATTTTTCGGGGGTTGAAAAATAATTGCACATGGATAACTAATAGAGCATATTATCAAATCTTTAAAATTGTTTAAAATCTATATAGTGGGCCCCCTCGGGAACAGGTCTAGGGACCGCTATATTGGAGAGGCCACTGTATTGGAGTTTCCAACCTTTTAGAGCTTACGAGGGCAACTATATCGAGGTTTAACTTCACTCCACCCCCGCTAAGCCGGCACTTCCTCAAATTCGTTCCCGAGTAGGATCCGACACTTTTTTGGTCCCAATTTTCGAAATGTTTTGCTAATTTGTTCCACCAGGCTAGTAAGCCAATATCGAGGTTTGACTGTTTTACAAAAAGGGCTAAAGTACAGAATGTGTAACTCGTCCAAACTCACCCAAAACAAGTTCTAATGCCTTGAAAAACACTAAAATACATAAGAAATACGTTTTTACGTTACGTATAAATTCTGGTATGGCATCCAGAGTCATTTTCGATGTCACTTTCTATGTCTCAGGAATTTTCATGTCTCAACCTCAAGCCTCCAAGTTTGTTTTCACTTTCGAAAGAAGCGCAGGAGGGTTGAATGGTTAGAAATGTGAGCACAGACCTACCTAATTACATTTGAAATATTTTCACAAAAGTGTCTTCTTTAGGCTTCAATACAAAAGGCTTCAATATACCCTTCTTTTAGGGTATATTTTCGGATAAAATTTGATTTCGAACACCATTTTCAGCCATTTTTGTTAAAAAAGTCAGTGTTGGTATTACAAGTTGGTGAAAACTAGAGAATCTCACCTACAAAATAGTCTATCTATCAGTGGATTATGAAAAGTGTAAGGGGTCAAACTGGCTCGGACAAGCTCAGAACTCATCGATTCTGTGAGTGGAATTTTACATGGAATTTCGAATACAAATTCTATTTTGACCTATTTTTTTGTAAGAAACTCGGTGTTAGTGTTTGATAAAAAGTGTGTGTTTTCAAGGGGGGGGGGGTGGTCATTTGTAGTCAATACACAGAAGCGAGGTAATCAGGTGGTGCTAGCCAGGTGGTGTTAGTCAAGTGAGGAGTACCTATGTGGGGAGTGCCCAGGAGGGGGATTCCCAGGTTGAGGTAGAATGGAAGAACTTAGGTGGCGGTAGCCAAGAGGGGGTACCCAGGAGAGGTTAATCAGGGGGAAGTACCCAGGAGAGGGTACCAAGGTATAGGTACACAGGTGGGGGCACCCAGGAGGAGGGTACCTAGGTAGGACACTTCTTTTATTATTAATTTCACTTTACAATACAGCCTTTATTCCCTTTCAGGCATTTTATGGCAGAATTATTAATTTGCCGGGTAGCGTCCAAAATGCTGAAATTTTTTTGTGTTACCCTCTAGTTGATATTTTTATTTTGTATTTGCTAAACCAATAATCTTTATGTTTTATTGTTACGTAATTTTGTTAGCTTCTTCCACAAATTTATCCGAATATCTTCTCAAAATGCGGTACTTATCCCGCTTTAAATTTTAAACTTTTAGATTATGTGTACATTTACTAAATTCTTTTTATTCTTAATTCTTCCATCGTTATGTTGTGGAGATGTGCTGATAAAATAACATTGCTCTAGAAAAAAGTGAGCATGGGATCAGCATGAATCCTAATCTTACTCGCTGCAAGACACTCATTGTTTTGCAGTTATTCAACGATAAATGCTAAATTTTTTCCTTATTTCCCTGTCTATTTTACGTCCTTTTTAAACATTTGTGTACCCAAAATGACTCGTATGCTAAAAAATGATAATTTGTAGTCTTTTGTTATTTTTTATGCTTTTCTGTGGTGGCATTCATGCAGCGTAATTAACATTTGCAAACACTTACTCATCTGTATCTTATAAATTGTGACCACCATAATCTTAAGCAATCGAATTATCCTTTTGTTTTCCTAGTTTTAATTCAAAACCCATTTCAGACAAGTGGTTTATCCCTTTTTCTACGAGAAAAACAAATGTGTTACAAAAAAATACTTTATTTTTATGTATTACTAGTGCTTGGCGGAACTACGGGCCGCTCTCGTTTTCACTTGTGCTTTTTAAGGGGCTTACCAGCGCGTTACACTACAAATTAAGGCGGGGACCAGCAATTATTCAAAAATCGTCCTTGTTTTCACGCGTTTCATTTCAGATCTGATATTGATGACCTTATCCTACTTTTAAAAAGTAGGCAGAAAACTTTCGTCGGATCAGGTAGAACGCTTATAGAAAGCAGCCACGAAAGAAAGAAATTGCTGGTCCCCGCCTTAATTGTAGTGTAACGCGCTGGTATGCCCCTTTCATTTTTCAAGCGTGTAAAAAGCAATAATAAATAATGCCCGACCTACGGGCGAAGTTTTAAATTTGATATTTTCGATTCTTTCCTACTTCAATTGATTTCTTACGGTGCCCGGTAAAAAGCGCCGTACAAAAAGCGCCGCGGAAAAAAGCGCCGTGGAAAAAAGCGCCGTGGAAAAAAGCGCAGGGAAAAAAGCGCCGTGTCGTCCTACGCGTAAAGGTTGCAATCTGATCATTCAGTCGCATTAATTTTTTTTATGAATAGATCTTCTCTGTGATAATTATCTGTATTCTTTCTTAAAGTTTTTTTTCAGATGGAAATTCAGTCGAATCAAGGCAAGTCGATGGCTTCGTGTGGACAATATTTGATGAGAATGGCTGGAGTAAGCGCTGATAGGACTCTTCAATTCTGGCGCTGTGCAAAGAAAGTATGCAATGGAAGAGCTGAATCGGCGGTGGGTTCAACAATCAATTTGGTGGAAAGGAAGCAGCACAATCCAGCATTTTGCGTACCTTCTCCAACGACAATCACGGTGAGATTTCTCTTTTTTTAGCACCCAATATTTTATTCTATTTTCAGGTCAAGCGCAAGATGTAATTTTTCACCCCATCTAATTCTTCACTTTCAGACATGCCGCCAATCCAAGGGATCCTGTGCGAAATGCCAGAAAGAAGGCGGTGGTCAAGGCAGATGAGCAAATCAAAGCAATTGTCGAACGCTACTCGCTGGTTTCTGTCGTCTATCGCGATCGCATCCAATTCCTTCGCCGAGTCCAGAGACATATGTCCAGTCAATTTGTGGCCGTGTTTGAAGAAGATGAGCCGGTGGTTGGGCAGGCCGAAAATGAAGAGATCGAAAATGAAGAAATTGTTGAAGAGTCAGATGACTCACATTCTTTTGATTAATTTGTTGTTGCTGTTAACCGTTTATTCATTCTTATTGTTTGTTGTTTATCGATTTATGAATAAAATCGTCTTTATCCTCGTTTAAAATATGCATTTACAATAAAACTTATTCATGATATGTAATTCGGCGCTTTTGTCTACGGCGCTTTTTTTTGTGGCGCTTTTTCCACGGCGCTTTTTCTACGGCGCTTTTTTCGCGGCGCAATTTTCGCGGCGCTTTTTTCGCGGCGCTTTTTGTACGGCGCTTTTTGTACGGCGCTTTTTTCTGAACTCCTTTCTTACATCATTTCAAAAATTAAAAAGGCTTAAATTTTAGCCATTTTATTATTGATTTGAATTCTCATTCAAATACTCAGGTGATTTACAAAAAATCAAAAACAAATGCATGAGACTCAACAATGAGGATTTGTCGAGCTAACCGAATGCTCAAATTTTCTAAAGAAAAAATAGTAAAACTACGATGAAAATGCAATAAGTAAAAAAGCTGCACAGAATAATACGGGTGGGTTGACGGTTGTAGGGTGGGGGTGTTGTTGTTGGTTGGCGGGATTAATAGAGGGTGGGATTATTACAGGGTGAGGGATTAACACAGGATATACGGTATTTAACAAGAAACATGACATAGACACACCAAAAAAGTTTAACAGGTAGCACAGAAGATAAAAATAAACTCCCGTTAACTGCCGCTAAAAATTAACTGCCAGAGGCATATCATCATTTTTCCGTTTTGTCCATCGGTGGCTTAGTCTCGACCACGAAGTTCGTCGGTATGCAGGAGGTCCGAATGCCTTGTTTTCTTCTTCATGTCGGGCACTGGAGCAGTTTGTCGCAGGCGCTTGGAGACGGTGGATTTTCGGCTTTTTGCACTGGAGCCTGAATTAGAACAATTTGCCTGTTCCACAGCCCACGCGGTTCATACGACAACTATTTTTTTCTTAAAGCTGTTGGTTGTGGCTCAGTTTGATGTTGCTATGCATTTGCTATTGCTTGTTTCGAAGCGCTAAAATAAAATATTCTACAACTTCGGGTTTTTCTGAAAAAAAAATTAAATAGACTCTTAGCGATAAGAACGCGCAAAGCTCAGCAAAAAATCAAATTTTTGGGGTTTTCTTATTTCTAATAATAAGTTTTTTATTCTTATAGTGATATTTGCAATAACATATAGAAGCACATCCATATATTTTGCTTTCTTAACTCTTATTTGAATATGGATCAAGGATTCAACAGTGTACCTCAGCCTCACTGAATAAATCCACAATGCAGTAATTATTGGTTGATTCGTCATAAGAGCTATTGATTTTCCTTTGAATCCTGCTTTGAACCCTCAATTTGTTTAAATGGCTAGCTTGAATGTGAAGAAAAAAATCATAAGCGTACCTCAACTTCACCGAAAAAATCCAGAATCCTTGGTGAATTCATCTTGAGAGCCATTGATGCTTGCGAATTCACTTCGAATCCTAAACCCATTTTGATAGTATACATTTAATAAGGAAAAAACAGTACCTCAGTTTACGTAGTGAAGTTATTCATCTATCGAGAACTTATAATAATAAGCAGAGACCTGAACAAAAAAATTAAAAAATATTTATTGGTTAACGCTTTTTTACTTCGAAGGCCAGAACGGGTCGTAGATAGCGAAATCACTTTTGTCGTTAATGCCATCGTGTTCCCCAGAATGTCAGCTTTCGTTTTAAAAAAAGAACAGGCGAAAAAAATGAGTTCTAATAGGGGATATACTTATTTTTATGAATGAAATCATAGCCCCTCATTGAAATTTCGAAATACTATAGAGGCGCCGATAGGCGCCTGTGGTCCCTTGTGCCTCTTTAAGACAAAATGGTGATAGACATTTCGTGTCATTTTAATTGCTAACACAAAGTCTCTTTTAGTACATAGGATTTTTTTTCTCACATAAAATTGAAAAAAAGCCTCCATGTGCTTTTATGATCAAGAGTCTTGCTCGTATTGATGTCGCAGGCAAGTGTGTGAGCGCATCTCTAACCCTTTGAGCCTCGAGCACTTGGAGTTGAGACACACACATACCTGAGACACAAATAACTCGAAAGCATGCATACCAGAGTTTTGCTGGCCATCCATTGCCTAAGCCAAAAAACAACAGGGGGACCAAGGCGAAAAAACCTCCTTTGTTGGATAGATCCAGAGTTTCTATATGCGGTAAGCCTCAGTCAAGAAACCACCGCATTTATTCTAATAGACGGATAGTCTCTATTTGAAGGGTGGTCTCTTATAGACGGGTACGGCCTAAGGCCGAAAGTAAGGGGTAAACCATGTTTTATTGCATTTTTAACATAAAGTCAAAAAAAAATTTGGAGGTTGAAAAATAGACGGATATACCCGTCTATTAGAATAAATACGGTATGTTCAAATATTATCTTTTGGGGTATCTAGGTACTCCTATAGAAGGATCTACCTTGCTCCATCAAATTTTTATAAAAAGTTTCTTATTCAATAATTGCCGGCCCCAGCATTAAAAACACGTTTTCCGCACATTAAAAGTGCTGGAATGCCAAAAAAGCATGATTTTAGGGTGTTTTGGGAGGACTCCGAATAATTTCGTTCAACTAAATATACAGCTTAGTTGAATGTGAGTTGCCTACAAAATGGCAAATAAGTTACGTTTTTTAGTTGACGCACATTTGAAAAAATGTATCGTCAAAGTGAAAATTGGAAGCAGGGGATAATTTGATTGCATAAGAGTATGGTGGTTGCATTTTATTAGACGAAGATGATTAAGTATTTTTGCAAAAGCTAACGACGCTGCATTACTTACACCACATCAACGGATAAAAAATAAAAAAATGATACAAAATAAATATATTTTTAGCTAGTCAGTAGTTTTTTGTACTTAATTGTGTAAAAGGGGAGTGATGAAGAAGAAAAATAAGAAAGAAATTATGCATTGCTCGTTTAATAACTACGAAACAATAAGTGTCTAGCAGTGAGTGACATAAAATTTTGGTGCTTGCACTCTAATCTTTATTACATTTTTAATTGTTTTGCGATTTTTTCAAGCTTTGGGAAGCTCTATTGCGATGAACAAATTAAGCATTATAAAAATTGAAAAATAATAAATAGATTACGTATGTTTTGCTTGTTTATTTTGAGATTGTTTATGTTTGGTTTGTGTTGCTAAACAAGATAAATACCAGATTAAGAAGAAATGTTTAGATAAATTTCTAGAAGAAGCTAACGAAATAACGAAAACAATAAAAATACAGATTATCGGTTTATCAATGAAAATGTAGAATACGTGATCATTAAAAATAACGAAAATTTTTTTATGGGTTGTGAGTAGGGTTCTACAAATGGTCAAGCGGAATCTTTTGTAGAATATTCTCGAGAATATGCGAGCATATTCTCGAGAATATTCTCGAAACACGAGCATAATCTTTTTGTCTTCCATGATCAATTTTTTTTTTGATAAATCGTAAGAAGTCAATCAGAATTATTCATTAATACATCAAAATCGTTTAATTATTTTGTTAACGTGCAATAAAACCCCCCATTTTACTCCACCTAGATATAACAGCCCGGTTAAATGAAGGTTTGACTGTACAATCAACTCCCGCTATAAAGTCAACTCCTGATAAACAGTTAACCGGGTCAGGAGGATTGATCCCCTCCAATTGATCCCCGCCGATTAATCCCCGGCCGATTGATCCTCGTTCAATTAAAAAAGTTAACAAAATATTATCTCGCAAGGATTTTAAAAATTTTGTCAAACACTACAATTTTGTGTCTGTTTTGACTTCATTTTTTTGTAGTGTCCTACAAATTTAACTTTTTACACTGAATTTTATTTTCAGGCGAGGAAACAAGCGAGTAGCCATGCTTTGGATGCTATTGGTGGCTATTACCCCAGCGATCAAAGCAATGGGGACGAATTAATTTAGCAGGATCCCGAAATTCTAGAGCCATCGGTTGTTTTTGTGTTTTTTGTTAAATTTTTAATAATTCTATCTTTTAAGGCGGTGGGAATCACATTGTCAAAAAAAGGGAAACAGAAGTTGGGCTATAATGGGCATCTATTTTGGTTGCAGAAATTGGGTGCTATCAAGAACAAGTTGTGGAAGCGAAGCGTCTGCGCATCAACTTCGAAAACAAGATCATTGGCGAGACGTCGGAGCACATAAATGAGACAAATTCTGGACGAAAGGCAGTACACGATGTCAAGCAAATAATACGCGAAAAAGCCAAACAAACTCAAGAGGTAATTTTTCCAAATATAGACCACATTTCCTAACATACTTTCAAGCTGCCCTCTCAAATAATTTCGACTGCAGTGGCGAATCAGCCAGACTTTGTAAATGGACAGATTCCGAATGTTTTTGCACAAAAACGAGGATTAAAAGAGCGAGAATTGAAATCGAACAGGCGCCGCCAACGCCAGCTTGTCATCCCTCGCCAATACAAGTACTACTCGCCTGTGTCGAACGTGGAAAAACTATTTTCGCTAGCGCACTCCGGACAGCTGGACCCAAACAGATTTGTTGTCTTCTTAAACCAATTTTTTTGATCATCTGCTTTTGGCTTAGAATTCTGATCTTTGGACGCAGTGCGACCTAGACTCTAAAATGCTATGTGTACCGTATACCAAAGAACTCTCAATGGGGAAGCCAGAACAAACAATCATGCTAAAGTTGCGCATCGCCGCATTCAAACTGAACTTGCCGTTGATCATCCGACATTGTGGCGACTAATCGATGGTCTCAAGAAGTGTCAAAGATCTCGAGGCTTGGAATACATCAATTCAATCGCTGGTCAGGAGCCTCCACAAAAGCGTGACAAGTACGTCCAGGCCGACTGAAAGCTGGTCAAAATATTGGAAAATTAGTCAAGAAAATTAGTCAGAAAATTAGTGATCAGTCAACAATCTTAGAAAAATTAAAAGGAATCTCTTATGTTTATGGAATGGTGGTTTTGTTGTTATACATTTTTGTTATATATATTTTTTGTTTGTTTGTTGTTCGAATAAATTTCTGGTGAAATTAAATGACATTTTATAATTGGCCGGGGATCAATCGGCGGCGATCAATCGGCGGTGATCAATCGGCCGGGGATCAATCGGTGGGGATCAATTGGGGTGGACCCACAGTTAACTCTATCTATACATTTAACTCTCGCTATATAATCAATTCTTCCTATACAGTTAATCTCTCTGTAGTGCGCTTTTTTGGCGTTCCCAGCCACTGTACTGTGTTAAGAGTTGACTGTTAAAAATAATGAGTACAAATAAAGAAAAATTTTCAAAAAGCATACAAAACATTCTTTTAAAAATTAATTTTTCTCTTGAAAAGATTTTGCTCAATCTTCAGTCACGCGCAGAATCTCGGAGAATATTCTCGCAAATGCGCGCAAATTCTCGAGAATATTCTCAAAGGATATTCTCTTGTACAACACTAGTTGTGAGTGATATTATTGTAATTGGCCTGAAAGAATGTGTGAGTTACGAAGCGTTTTTTTACACCACCCAGTATCTTTTCGATATTCTTGCTCTGTGTAGAGGTGCAGCCTCTCAAAATTTGAATTATTGATTTTTTTTCTCTTGACAGGGAAGCCTAAAATTGCTGTATCTCTTCATACGATAAACCATTTTTTATGCTGAATGCAGCATCTTGTAGAGAAGGAATAAGGATATCTTTTAAGAAGTTGCATCCCACTTATCTTTAAATGGTGTAATAATAATAAATGAATTTTATCTCATCCGCCCCACGGTTCTTCAAAATTTGGATCTTAGTGCATCAGAAAAATTTGGCACCAAACGAATTTTTTTTAAATAGGTTGGTTGCGAAACCTTTTTTTGCGAGAAATCTTACTTTATGACTCATAGAAGCGCTCAAATAGGCCAGATATATTTCTTGTTGGTTTTTAGGCAGTGTTTGGCAATACTTGTAGATTTCGAGATTAAATTAGGCTAACAACCGGCTTTCATGGTCTTTAATAAAAAAATCGTTTTGAAGTTTTGTAAACACCACGATGCGTTTTTCCCTGCAAAACTGAGTTGATAATTTTTTGTCACAGAAATTACTTTTTTAAAGATTTTTTCTTTAGTCTTGCATGTTTGTGCACTATAGTGTGTAGTTTTTCCTTTGTCTCAGACTTTCAGACAATTTATTATTATTATTTTTGCGTGGACTGGAATATTTGTTTGGCTAAAGTCTAGCGTCACAGATGTTTTCGAATTTTTTTATTTACAAAAATAGTTTTTCCAAAGTCTTGCAATTCTTAAATTTTTTCCAATATTTTTCTCATTTAATTGTTTATATGTTTTTGAAAATAGCCTTTCCGGCAGGTTATTTTTTGTTACGTTGCTAACATAAAGAGCAGTTTTTGTTTTATGCACTATCAGAATTTATTTATTGTGTTGGCCGGAAAGTAATGTAGTTTTTTTTCTAACGCTTACCATGCTGTGGTTGTTTTTTTTATCATAATAGAGCATTAGTTTATAGGTGCGCATTTTTTAGTAATTTGTAAATCATGTTTAAACGACTTCTAAGTAATTTTTATATGCTTAAAACGATAAATAAGTTATTTTCTGACGTTTTTCTTGATAAAAAATGGATTTAAATAATTTTGTTTTGCTAAAATATGACTTTTTTCCTTGGGGGACCAAGGTAAACCATATTATATAAAGGTATTCTACCCCGTTTTGGTCCCTGGAGCTGGGCAAAAAGAGCCTCTAAATGCATTTTCAATCAAGAGTTTTGCTCGGAATCATGTCTAAGGTAAGTGAGTGTGCTCATCTCTAACCCACCAAGCCCCTGCGCCCGCGAAGGGGGCTCAGGGGGCTTGGTGGCTTGGGGTTGAGATGCACTCACCCACATACCTTAGACACAAATCACTCCAAAGTGACTCTAGATGCATGAAAATAGCATGAATACCAGAGTTTATTTATACTCACGTTAACAAAACTATGTTCAAATTCCATCTTTTCAGGAGTTTTGGGAATATCCACGTACCCTTTTCTAGTGGTTTACCTTGGTCCCCCCAGACAAAAAGTCATATTTGAGTGAAAAAAAAATTTTATAAATTTATTTTTCATGTAGAAAAGTATCAGAAAATAATTTTTTTATCCTTTTAAGCATATAAAAATCGCTTAGAAGTCGTTTAGACACGATTTACAAATTACTAAAAAATGCGCACTAATCGTGTTCATTGTGTTTTGACCTATTTTTTCAGAGCACTATTAGACAAACGACCACCCATTTCGTAGCCAGTGAAGTGAGCTACAAAATAAGCAGTAACTGATGACAAATATGTTTGGAACGGAATTTTGTGCTGATTTTTAGTACTGAAATCTTTTCGAAAAAATATTCGAAACATATGGTTTTGAAGCTCTTTCCATCTTCTTTCGAACGGTGTATTCACTTTCCCTTTGTGTTGTATATTTCCTGTAAAAGTCGAAGAAAGAAGGAAGGGGGTGGAAAATAATTTATGCAGAGCATGCTCCGTTTTAATTTTGGATGTAGTCATAACAAATTAGCAACTAAATTTATTTGATAAAAAAAATCTGAATATATACAGTTTTGTAGCATTTTGATTCCATTATTGAGTGGTATATAATTTTATTTTTCTATTCAATAAAATATGCCTACCTGTGCCTCAATGCATTTACGGAGTCTTCTCGGGAACGCGTCAAAGCAATTTTGAATCATTTTTGAGGAACGTCATCTCACTCTCGCACCAAAGAAGCTTTTAATGAAGTGATAGAGTTGTGTGGCTGGGAACAGGCCTTGGATTCCCTTGAGCTTTTCGGTTGAATTTGAACTGTTGAAGAGCAAAATGAACGATCGGCTTTCGACGGCATTGAACGACATACAGTTTTCAAGTTAATTACTTTCTTGTCCAGCGCCCGGGACCGGGATACCTGGATTTCCGTCCCGGTACGAAGCCTATCAAAAACACAATGCCACAAACACGTCTTTTAAATTACGAGATGTCTGTTTTTGAATATATAAGGAGCTTAATATAAACGAATAATTTTCCTTGCATCATAAAAGTGCTTTTATAATTGACACTGACATGTCAGTTTAGCGAAGCTGACTTTTTTTAAAGTAGTCGCAGACATGAAAAAAGTTTATAAAAGTGCGTTAGAAAGCTGACGAATTTTCTGATTGAGAAAGGTGCTATCAGATTTTTGACCTGTCTCTGAAAAAAGGCCGGAATAAGTAAGTGTCAGTTCCATTTTCAATGTCAGTATAGCGAAAAAAGTCTAAAACTGACACTGAAATATTAAAAACAAAAATATTTAAAAAAAATATGTAAGTGAAAAATAGCTGACTATTGCCAGCAACATGAAGAAGGGAAGGATGGAAGTCATTCTGACAATCACAGTCATCACTTGAGAAGCCATTGAAACCATCATTAGAGCTGTTCACCGAAACAATTCAATTTAAATACAGTATATAGTGTGCTTGAAAATATGCAATCCGTCCCAGCTCCATAGCACCCGACTGGCAATCTATTTAAAATTACCTTGTAGCGAAGGTGTGATATGCAGCATCCTTGACTTCAACTTTGCCGAAAGATTCTGGATGGCGCTTGCGATGGCCAACGATTCCAACTTCTCCCATCTTGCGTTCGCCACCGATCATGCACAAGTTGCCAAAGTCGAACTTGAGGTCGTCAGTGACCTTGCCAGTCTCAATGTCGATGACCACAGAATCATCCACCTAGAAGATATCAATTATAACTAAAATGGATAATGACAAAAACAGGGAACATACTTTGAGATGAGGATCCGGGCAACAGATTATAGGAGCATCATGAGTCACGATGTATGGCACACTCTTGGGACTCATGGACTGCTTGACGACTTTAGCCAGCTTTAAACTACACTCTTCTAGATTCGGATCACGTCTAAAAGAAAGTTTTGAGACGAGACTGTAGAAATATAAAACATGAACGTACCTATAAAGCCATCGGGAAATCGAAGCTGTCTTTGAAGCAATTGCAAGCGCTAAACCTAAAGAAGAACAACAATAGAAAGAAGAAAAGCAAAGGGTAAGAAAAATTTATAAAGCAATTGAAAAGGAAGATAAATGCGAATGAAACTCTCATCCAATACAAATACAAGTGATCCTGATGCAAGAATAATTCAATCAGATACAAAAAAAGTACTTCTGATCGTAGAGTTTGGCTGTTTGATCGAGTACTTTGGGTGTTCTCTCTGCGGAGACTTTATCGAATCGCCATCACCAATCCCACATTCCAGACTCTCCTAGCCAGCTACCCCCCTCTCTATTTGTGTGTATTCCCCTGTGTAAGATAGCTGGATTTCCCCTCCCACCACTTATCTCACCAGCTATGTGTTGTGCCCCTATACTATTGCCCCACCCTATTTGTGAGATCTCCGCGGAGATATTGTATTGTAGTTTGTGTTTATGGCTTTAGCCATTTTGCCTTTTTGCTTGTGGATTTCATTATTGTGTTTTTGGAGCTAGCTGATTGTTAGCTGTTCCCTGTATTAGCTAAATAAACTTACACCTTATTCCCTGTTGCCTACAATATAAGGGTTGGATCCCCGTTTTCCGAGGAAAGTGCGAGACCGTCTGATCAATGCCAGCAAACAAACAATTTACTTGATGCAAAAACAGATCTGATGCAAGGAAAAATGAATCTGATGCAAAAAAAGTATATCTGATGCAAAAAAAGTATTTCTAAAAGTATTTCTGCAAGGAAAAGTAATGTTTTTAGAATTCAATTCCTAACAAATTTAAAAATATTTGATTAAATTGCACGAAAGTAGGAAGTGTTTCTGTGGCTTGTGGCTCGTAGGATAGGCCAAACAATCCGACTAATTTGACCAAATTGTACACTTTTTTTTTAATTTTTTTGTTTTTGTTTATTTTTTTTATAAAATATGGTGTGTGTAGGAAAACTATTTCTTGCAAGTCACCAACAAATATGACGATACTATTGTTAAAAATTGGTAAAAAAAATTCTCACGTCTCAATTGTAATCAAAAAAGTTTAAAAAGTTTTTTCTATTGAACTTTTTTTGCATTGAAAAAGATCGAATGCATTTTTTTGTTATGAAATTTTTTAAAACTACAAAATTGCGTGCGACTTTTTTAAACACTTACCCTGTTTACACCTTCGCTTGAAAAAATGTTTTGTTACAGAAAGCTTTACAGATATTCACACACATATTGCTCAGATTAAAAAATATTGGGGTATCACTTTTATGAAGCTATTTATTAGAGTGTACTAGCATCGCCACTGAGGCAATACCGTGGCTCGTTGGGTGATAATGATGCATCGACGAACCAATCTGATTTTTATCCCTTTTTGGAGGAGTTTTTTTTTGAGAACATACGATGCTTTTTAAATTCTTTTCACAAATATTGGCCCTATATGGGAGTCCGGGTTTTTGCCTTGGTCCCCTATTGAATTTTTGTGCATTTTTGTCGGAGTTTGTTCAACAATTCTGACACGAAAAGCTAGCAGTCATAAATTTTCACGAGCTGATCAACAAATTTTCTCAAATAATTCTGTTTCTTAGCGCGGCTATTTTGTCGAAAAACGGATTCTGCGATATAGGAAAAGAGTAACATCAACATATACGAGATCGACAACAAGAACTTTGCGAATCATTCTACTGAAGCAAAACACTCATGCATTCTGAAAAATAAAGAAATTAAAAAATTGGCAAAAAATGCACAAAAAATCAACAGGGGGACCAAGTCGAAAAAATGGGACCGATTTTCATATAAGGTCCAAATATCTTTAAAAATGTTTTGAATCTGTGCACCCGCTAGCCCATTCCCACACGTTGCAATATATGTTGTAAAATTATACCGTTGAAATTTTTCGTTAGTTTAATAAAATAGAACACTTTCTAGACAATAATTATTATTTTGTAAGTTGTAATTAGTAAAAGTAAAATTGCTTTTTGTGTTTATACTTCCTCGGCATTCTAAAAGCTAAAAAAGGCAACAATTGTATAGACAAAATTGTCTAAATTACAACGACTACAAAAAGATAATCACTATGAACCAAAAAAGTTCACAGATAACCTTTTTGAAGTAGATATTAAAAAAAAAAGTTGGGTCTGGTGTTTAGACTAAGTAATGAGACTTGCAAATAATTTGGCACACAATTAAAGTTTGGCAAAACTATTAAAAAGCATTTAGCAAATGTTCATAGCTGTGGCGGCCCTGTGTGACAATGGGGGGTTTTTGCCTTAGTCCCCATGTTGTTTTTTAATGTGATTTTTTAGGCTTAGGTTTAGGCAAGGGTAGACCAGCCTATGTTAGGGCGGACTCAAACATATTTCAGACTCATGTTTGAGTCTATCCTAACATACGCTGGCCTACCCTTGTCTAAGCCTGGGGGACCAATGCAAAACAAACCCTTTTTGTCACATAGGTCCGCCGTTGCTGAAGCATCATACTTATTAGGCTTGTTTAAGGCTTGTTTTTTTAAAGGCTCATTTAAAAATACAGTATCAGTTTCATGATTCGTAAAATCTTGTGCTAATTTTAGGTATAGTTTCGACAAAAATATAGCTTAAGAAAAAAAGCAACACTGGGTTTAGGCATCCCTCAAACATTTTGCGGATTTAAATCTTTAGCTAGAATTTTTTGTTTAACACTGTCAGTACCGAGTGTACCAAGTAAGGCTTCTGGTGCAAAATTTCACGGAGAACAATGTAGAAAAAAGAGCGAGGTCAAAAGGCTTCTTTTTTGAGGGTGCTGGGCGTTTGACCGACACTAAACTGACCGCCCCTAAATTGACCGCCAGCCAACTTTGACCACCACCTAAATTGGCCGCCACTAAATTGACCCCAGCCAACTTTGACCGCCACTGAATTGACTGCCGCCTTAATTAACCGCCAGCCAAATTTGACCACCACCTAAATTGACCGCCACTAAACTGACCGCTCTAAGAATTTGACCGCTACTATTTTCTCTTTATTTGCCATGATATTGTGTCTGTAATTACTCAAGTTTCATTTTAGGCTATAGTATGAACAGCGAATTCAACAGCTATGATGAAGGGGATGATGTGCCGGAATCCCGAACATGGGGAAAGCAGTGAGTCTGAGGTCAAAACAGTGCAAAAGATGCTGCCAGAAGCCGAGCTAGAGTGGGTCGATTCTGCACGGAGTACCAAAAGCAAGCCGGTCTATCAAGGAGCAATCTTCTCATTCGACAAGGATTCAAAAAATCAGCAGTTTGGATTCTACAAATGTGACCAGTGGCAGTCAAGCTGCAAAATGCGTCTGCATGTCGTTAAGGCAACCTAGAAATTGCGCTTTGTTCTAGGATCTCATGTGGGTCATCCTGCTTCTCCTTGGCGCCCTCTAAATTCTCTGTTGCGTGATGAGCAAGTCCGACTGATATGGTACCCATTTTTAATTTGATTATAAAAACATCATTATTAACTTCAGCCACCGAATCAAGTGATCTCTCAAACAACGTTTGATTTTTCTCCTGTTCAAAAGGGATTCCTGTCTAGGAAAGATAGCGAAGCTGCTCGTCTCGGAAAGAAAACTACCGACTCGTAATTTCTTGAACTTTAAGAGAATTGTTATCTGTGGTGATCAAGGAATGATTCCGTCTTTTTTTCACATCAAAGTGCTTCACGGTGATGGGACTCTGCCCGTTGCGCAAGATCGTCAAATTGCAAAATGTTTTTGCAAGTAAGTATTTTATTCTTATAGAACTGGCATTTTTATGTATATGTTGCTTAGCTCTATGTATTGGTTGCTGAGCATACAAGAACAGTACTTCAAGAAGACGCGCGCACAAAGGACCATCGATTTTTTATTCCAATCATCCATTGCCTGGTGCCTGCGATGGACAATGAAACGATGGAGCGACTTTTTAAAATTATTTTGCAGTTATATCTAGAGATTTGTAAGGAAAATAAGGCAAAATGTGCAAAAAAAGACTTTCAATCTGTCCGGAATTAAAGCTCGATTACTTTAATTGAGATTTCGAGAGAGCCCAAGTCAGTGGAGCAAAAAAAGTTTTCGGAGGTATTGAATGCAAGGGAGACTCTTTCCATCTCATCCAAGAAATTACCGGGCGTATAAGGAAATTCAAACTGCTTTCGTGCTATATGAATGATTTGGAAATTTACGAGCAGGTGCGACTAATGATAGTGCCTTTCTATGCCCCGCCTAATGAGATGAATTTCTCTATTAAATAAGCAACGCTCCTGTTCAGAATCGTGTTTTAGCAGTGTATTACACAGGTAATTGATCGATCATTTTGTAGCCAGTAAGACGAGCTATAAAATAAACTGTATCTTACTCAAGAAAAGTCTTCAAGAATAGTATTCAAAAACGCGACGCGCAAACGGTTTTCAAATTAATAGGACTCTTTAGACAAATGCGGTAATGATTCCTTGTAGCAAACTTTGGACAACACTATTTATAATAATCTAGAATATGAATATATTTTTGTCACAAATATACTTTTGGACTGCAAAACTTGGCCATGTTCTACACAAAAAATATCTTATTTTCAAGCTCGATTTTCTCATCGTAGAAGAGTCGAGGGGAGGAATAAGCAAGTATGGCAGTCATAGGCATGCCATAAGCTTTCGATTTGTGTATGAAGTTTGTTTGAACGCCAGCTTAAGTTCGTGCCTTTCTGTGTAAGACAAAAAAGTATTTTCAATATACTGTAAATAACTATGGGTGGTATTTAATTTTGCCCCCAAATTACTGAAAAATGCCCCCTAATCTTTTTCTTATACTATTTTTCCTTATTGTTGCTCCTAGAAGTGATTTTGCACGCTGGACACGATAACAGTGTCCGTTTTAGTTGCTTTTTTTAACTTTTTCAATTCCAGAATAAGAGGAATTTCGATTGACTGTGATATCTACCTACCGTATTTCCTCTAACAAGCGCGCATGCGCGCTTATTTTTCAAGCCCCCGAAAATTTAATAATTTCGGGTCAACCTTGAAAATTTCGGGTGCTCAAGCAAAATCCAAAAAGTGGAATCGGTAGAGCTCACGGGGGTTAGAAAATGCATTGAACAGTTTTGCAGAAAAATTTCTCTGAGCTGAGATATAGACCGTCGAAGTAGGGGGTGCGCGCGTACCAGGGGCCTATCCCACTAATTGAAAAGTGAAAAACTGAAAAATGAAAAGTAAAAAATGAAAAATGAAAAAAAAATGAAAAAAACATTTTTCATTTTTCACTTTTCAGTTTTTCCCTTTTTGTTCCAATCTTACAATGGTTCATCCAAACAAGTCTAAACATCATAACTTTATTTTCACACTTGAACAACGACATAACAAGGCCAGTTAACATCTACGACATACCATCAAAAGTATATTCCTGCTCGTTTTCTTTGGCAGCCATCTCATCCTTGTGTTGAGATATGGCTTTGGAAAAAATAGACTTTCTGAAAAAATGGCCAAAATCAAGTTATTCCAATTTTTCAGATTTCTTGCATTTTTCAGAAAGTCTATTTTTAAGATTAATATGCCATTTGAAAGAGGAGATGCAGAGCTACAAAATGGTATGAAAAGAGATTAGATATGATTGCAACATTGATAAAATATAAGTCTTAATAAAATATCCCGGATAATTTTTGACCAACCCAATATTACTTGAATACTTTGAAAATAAAAGAGAGGAACACAAAAATGGTGTTCAGCGTACAAAATCACCCTCCGGCGTAACATTAACGCAGTGAGTCACCGAGAAAAAAATTAGGGGGCATTTTTCAGAAAATTAGGGGGCATTTTTCAGAAATCAGGGGGCATTTATCAGTAATTAGGGGGCAATTTGAATTAGGGGGCATTTTTCCCGGAATTAGGGGGCATTTTTCACAGATTAGCGGGCAGATTTAAATATTACCCAATAACTATATTAAAAGGTTTATCAACTACTTTTCAGTCTTTAAAAAATCTTTTTCTTTTTATTGTGTAGGTGAGTTTTATCGCCCAAGCTAAACAGGAATAGTATGACCTCCGCATAAAGATTAGTATGTAGGAGGCTGAATAATTAAATTTTCGAAAACATTAGCGGTGGAAAATTAGTTTGCTGACAAAGAAGGAAGAAGCAAACAGGAATTTAATCATAGAATATTGCATGATGGTCACTTTTTGGATGCAACAAATTCTACAATATGTGTCACAAATCTTGTGCTACATTTTTAATCAAATTTTATGTGCTTTTTCTTGTTTCAAAAATGATGAGGATTATTGAAAAATCACAACTTATAGTATTATATTATTCATATCATTTATTATAATTAATAAAAAGACCATCGTCATTAATGTTTTGAATTTTCAAATTTGCAGGACAGCTTATTTTCAGGATATTCAGGAAAAAAGTTTAAAAATTGGTTTTCTGTCACTCAAAAACATATTTATGATAATTTTTGAAATAGTTAATTCATTAACAGTCGAGTATCCCGTTAACACACACATATGGGACCAGGCCTAGCTGTATGTTAATGGGAGTGCATGTCAATGAGACATTCGACTGTACCCCTCACTCGGAAATAGCCATAACTTTTTCCTTTTTTAAAGTTTGCAGTTGATTTTATCTTGTAGCTAAGGGCTTGTAGCTTGTATTTTGTAGCTACAGGGCTACAAAATGAGCTATTGATAAATTGGATGTTGTTTAAAAAATTTTGATATAAATGAGTGGATCCTCTCTCCGGAGCCACACACCACCGCCGTGGGTCCGAGTGCGGCTCTAGACTGCGGATCCACTCTTTTTTATTAAAATTTTTGACCACATCGACTTGATCAATAACTCATTTTGTAGCATTGTATCGTAGCTATAAAAAACCATTAATTGTTACTTTTAAAAAAAAAGGAAAAAAGTTATGGTCATTTCTGAGTGAGGGGGCGAAAAAATTACGCTTTTATGGGTCACGTACTAAAAAACAACAAGTTATTTAAACATTTTTTCCTTTATCTTTCCTTTATTATTCAAATTGTAGTCAATTGTATTGCATACTTCCTTTTTTAATCATTTTTCGGCTCTTCCGTTTCCAAAGACATTTGGTGTAAAGACTCCGCCTCTGCTAGTTTCTTGAATTAGCTAATTTAAACATAAATTTAAAAGCCAGTTTACACAGCTAGTAGTCTTAGTAGCTGTATTTATTTAGTCTAAATTTGTAGATTTTCTTTTTAAAGTAAAACACACTAGACTTAATATGATCCATATAGTGATTTCCAATGAAACGTCCAGTTGCTCGTGTGCCTCTGTAGCTGAACTAATTCAAGCCAAAAGGACATTCAGACCTCTAACTACTTCCGAAAAGAACACCTTTGCTAACAACTTCAAGCTATCTGACAGAAGGGCATTTCGAATCTGAACAAGAGCAAGCGATTTAGCGTCAAATCTGTCTGCAATATTTTTGTCAACTGTGATAATTGTTTAATGTTGTTGTTTTTGTTTGTTTTTGGTATAATTTAGCTTTAAATATTAAGTTTTGCTAGAAATATTAAGTTTTGCTAGAAATATTAAGTTTTGCTAGAAATATTAAGTTTTGCTAGAAATATTAAGTTTTGCTAGAAATATTAAGTTTTGCTAGAAATATTTAAATTTTAAGACTTTTATTGTTGAGGTTTAACGAAATACGGGGTCTTTTTCTTGCATTTACTTAAAATTTATTTAATTTTTTTATTATTTTAAAGCATTTAATAATGTTACTTGAATGATAAAATTTTGTGAATGAATTAGTTGTAAAGTGTATTTGCTATTTTTCGTCCTTGATTAGTACCTTCCTATAGTCATGTATTTATTTATAAAATAATTATAGTGTTGATTTGACTGTTTAATTAAATAAAGTTTTTGACTTTCCATTTGTTTTTTTATTAAAAACACATTTTTACAAAAAAATCTTCATCTCTACTTGAGTATATTATCAACAGCTCTAAATAGATGATTGTAAACTTTTGTTATTAATTAATTGTAAATTACCGTATGACCTTTGTCAATTCTAGCCCCGAAAGTAACAAAATGTACCTACAGTTAAACTTTGATGAAGTGCAGCCTTTCGGGGTTGGCACTAATAGAGGGGGTGGCTTTAATAGTGGGGGTGGCTTTATAATTTGGATGCCTTGAACAAAGGTCATGACTATCGGTATATTATACTTTAGACGTCTTACATCAAAATTTATTCTATAAAAATAAATTTAATTGGTATTTAATTGGTTAGTATTTAATTGGTTGGTTGAACTAGTATTTAATTGGTTGAACATTGGTAAACCTTAAAAGCAAATGTGGAAAAAGGGAATTTGAACGAAGTTAAAAAACGCTTGGGACACCCTAAACAACAGACACCTAAAGCAACAGAGAACCCATAGTTAACAGGAAACGAATAGATTATATGAGTTAAAGGGCATGCCAGCGCGTTACACTACAAATTAATGCGGGGACCAGCAATTATTCAAAAAATCGTTCTTGTTTTCACTCGTTTCATGTCAAATCTGATATTCATGACCTTATCCTACTTTTAAAAAGTAGGCAGAAAACTTTCGTCGGATCAGGTAGAACGCTTATAAAAAAACAGTCATGAGAGAAATAAATTGCTGGTCCCCGCCTTAATTGCAGTGTGACGCGCTGGTATGCCCCTTTAAAGCTTGTACTAGTTCGCGTCAAACCTTATTTCGCTAATCTTTTGTTGTTAGTTTGACAAATGTTGTCATTTGTATGTGTCAAAAAGACTCATTACTGAATGGTTTGCAAAATCCTGGGTTTTCGACCAGGATCTTGTGAGGATCTTAATTTTCTATTTTTTAAATCCTGATCCTATATCATCATTACGCAATAAGCGTGTCCTGAAATTCTACCTGTTTGGGGTGATAGTTCATGACCATTTTGATTCGTGGCTATCCATTCTTGATTTTAAAAAACCACGCTTTTTAGTAGTCCTCATTTAGGACACCTCATTATCGGGTAGTAGTCCTCATTCAGAAGTAAAGGGAGTGGCTCTACTAGAGGGGGTGGCTTTATTAGAGGAAATACGGTATTTATAAATGTCATGTTAAAGCAGGGCTCGGAACTCAAAATTTAAAAAGGGCATTTTTATAAAATAAAGGGCATTTGGTCAAAAAGTGCCATTTTATCTGGCGCTTTTTGGGTAATAATAAAAAATAAAGGTTTTGACGTAAAATCTCAAAAATTCGAAAGATTTTGGGTCTCAGATAAAGAAAAAATCTTTAAATGAAGAACATTAATATTTTGCCCAAAATCTATATTTCTATTTGAAAAATATATCCACAACTAAAATCTATAAACAAACATATTACGTTAAATAATGGTAATGCCTGAAATTTTTCGCATTTAAATTGTACCATCTAAATTTCTGAACAGGAAGCTCCTCAGAAAGGCAATCTATGAAAATAATAATATTCCAAATATTTTGTTTATTGTAGTCTTATTTCGGCATCTAATTACAATGTGTTACAAAAAAATTCTGTATAAAGTGCGGTACATAACTATATGAACACCTCTTGAAGGGCATGCCCGTGCGCGGCACTGCAAAAACGCAAAACCCAGCAGTTTTTTTTGAACCATTCTATTGGTCACTAGTTTCGCATGAAGTATAAAATAGATGACCAGAAAACTTCAAAAACATTGATGAACGCTCATATAAATGCCTTAATTTTTTTCCCAATGCTATAACACAGGCATGTTCCTTTAATTTTCAGTTTTCTGAGCTTTTTAAAACAATTTTTAAAACTTACTATTACTTTTTGAAAAAGCATGCTGAAAAACGGTTTCATTGCGAAATCGAGTGATATACCAGTTTTTGTTAAAAAAAAACTTTGCAAAATGTAAAATTACCTTTTTACAACTTAACAATAAAACTTATAACGAGTGTACTTTAATCTAAAAAACCTGCTTCTTAGCAATAATTTGGTAGGTAAAACTTGTCTTCTGGATTATTCTAGGAAAAGTTATGGCTATTAACAAAAAAGTATCGATTTCCAGCCAAGGTAAATTTAAGAAAAATGGTGGTTTATTCGCGTATATTAAAGATTTTCTCAAAAACATTAAAATAACCATCTAAGGCCTTATTCGAAAGCTTCGTAATTGGTACTTGTTCATACTGATACTCCCTAAGAAGTCTTTATGGGACTAGTTATGATTTATTGTAGAGACAGAAATTTTCGTTTTTGCGATTATGCGATTGCGATTATTTTCACTTCCCTCAACTGCGATTGCGATTATTTCAAAAGCACCAAGTGTGATTAATAGCTGCGATATTGTTCTGAATTACTCTGAAAGTAAAAAACAAGCTGACGTAACAACAAAAAAGTGAAAAATAAAAACCCAGAAAATTGAGCGAGGAAAACTTGGGGAAATTGAACGAAAAATGAACAAAATTGCTTTGCGATTATTTTCAAATTTGCGATTGCGGTTTTTTTGAAACTGTGCGTGCGATTATGCGATGCGATTATTTAAGCCCAAACTGCAACTGTCACTAGTTTATTGTAGTCAGTAGCAGACTACTCATGGACTATTATCAGGAAGTCCACCCCGTAATTTGTCTACAAAATAAAATGTAGACCATTGCTTTAGGACAACACTGGATAAAGAGAAACGAGCAATTAAAGTTGACAAAATAAAAAAGACCCAAAATAAGGTAAAAAGAGAGTGTCTTTACTTGTTTCAACTTAATCCACTCTTTTTTAAGACATGCGTGTTTCGAAACGAGACGATCGACAATTAATTTTGTAGAGAAATTACGGAACTTTCATTTTTAGGAAGTCTTTTAATTAAAAAAAGTTTAAGAAAGACACAATAGTAAACCGCAGTGAAGCAAAATTTTTGACATGTATTTTGTGTAATGTGTTATGAAAAATGTGTAAAAATAAATTTAGAATTTTATTAGTAAGCCATAACAAAAGCTTAGAGTAGAGAATGTCCTATAATCTTTTAAAAGAGCATGAATACAAATTTTAAAAATAGCTTTTTATATATTTCTTGTTCAAAGAGTCATACTAATTTTATAAGTAAAAAAGCTTTGATTTGAAAGAATACCGTATTAAAAAAATTTTTTTCATTTGTTGAAAATTTTAAAACCACCGTATTCTCTGACCCCTTTCTATTAGAAGACTTTTCTCTAATTAAAGACTCCCCTCAGAGGAAGGTTGAAAAATACAGGGTGGCGCAAGTACTTTTGGCTTTTTTAAGTGGCTGTATTTTTCAAATTTCATGAACACATCAACCAGATCTTTTTTTTACCGGATAGAGGAAGACGGGAGATTTTGTTTAATACCAAACTTGTGATGTTAGTCTATCAAATTTCAAATTTTTTTTACAATCTTGTTTTTTGTGATGAAGCACACTTTCAATTGAATGGAGGCGTCAACAGGCACAACTTTCGCTACTGGGATGACAACAATCCGCATTGGTTTGAACAAGTTCCGCTCCACTCGCCACGTGTTACTGTCTTTGCTCTGATTGGCCGCCAAGGAATCGTTGGACCATGCTTTTTCCAAGAAAACATCAATAGTGCCAACTACCTGAATCTTCTTCAACAACAAGTGGTTCCTGATTTGCAAGACTGGCCGAATTTCAATGAGCTGATCTTTATGCAGGTAGTGATTAGTGTCCAGTAATTTGCTGATAATTTTTCTAAGGACGGTGCACCTCCACACTGGGCTCTTCGTGTTCGTGCGTACCTATCTGAAGTGTTTCTTGAACGATGGATGGGCAGAGGTTCTCCAAATTTGCCATGGCCGCCTTACTCACCACATCTGACGCCGTGTGATTTTTTCTTGTGGAGCTGGATCAAAAGCAGAGTCTACCGAGAGCCGATCGAAGACGTGGGTGAGCTTATTGGAAGAATTGAGACTGCCTTTGAAGAATTGCTTCAAGAAATGATCAATAATTCAATAATATCCTCTTCGATTGAACCGTTGTATCGCAGTTGGCGGTAGAAGTGTTGAAGAAACATTTGCAAATGTTTAGATTTTTGTTATAAAGTTTGGTATTAAACAAAATCTCCCGTCTTCCTCTATCCGATAAAAAAAAGATCTGGTTGATGTGTTCATGAAATTTGAAAAATACAGCCACTTAAAAAAGCCAAAAATACTTGCGCCACCCTGTAGATGACCTTTTTCTAATAGAAGACCCCCCTAATGCATTAATCATCTACATCGTTTTTGGAAAATTGTTTCGTCACGAAATGCATTAGGTTTTCGAATGCGACTATAAAAGGGCAATGATTCTTTGAACGAGTCAGTTTGCTTTCTGTGTTCGAAAAAATCAGTCGTGTTATTCTTCTGTCGTGGTGTGACTCCCTTCTTTTCAGAATCAATAAAAAGCAAAAGCTTCGTAAACAGCAGTAAGCTTAAAACCAATCTTTTGTTTTTGCTATGTTTATTTGCTCATTCATCAGATCTGCTCTTTCGAATGAGTGTTTGTGAGCTTTAATCTGATCGCTAAAATCTGGATAACCAGCGTCCAACTCAAAAACCACCATTTTCTCACCAGTTAAATTTACGCTCAAGACTGCTCGAAAGCATGTCATAGCTATGTATAACTGCTTAATGCTTGGTAAACACTTGTAGAGAAATTCAAGAGCTAAAACAAGAAAGGCGGAAAATTGAATTTCTTGAATTTCACTACAATTGTTGACCAAGCATTATGCAGTTATACACAGCTATGACATGCTTTCGAGCAGCTTTGAGTGTAATTTTACCTGGTGAGAAAATGGTAGTTTTTGATTTGGACGCTGGTTGTACAGATTTTTGCGATCAGATTAAAGCTCACAAACAATCATTCGAAAGAGCAGTTCCGCACAATTATTTTGACATATCACAGTCATAAATATGGTATATATGGTATATGCTTCTCGCGAGAACATTTACTTACCTTGAAATGGTCGTTCATTCAAAACCGGTTTTTGGTAACTTGACCCGTACAAACACCCGTACATTTATTATTGAAAAATTATCTAAAAAAAAGTTTACTCTGGTTTTCCAAACTTATTCTTTCAAAAAAATTTTACTTTGTTCAATACTCGTAGATAGACCATGTTTTTTCTGCGGAGCGGCATGTCTGAAATTTGAATTGGTAGAGGACAGTTATCTTTCGTCTCTCAGTGTACTCTCTTGAGTCGTTTAAAATAACTTAAAAGAGAGTAGTCCCCCGCCAATTTGAATTTTTTTCATGCAAAACCATGACCTTTTAAAAGCTTTTTCAATTTCAATTTCAGTAAAACTTTTTCTACTATCGAATTTAAATTTTAATCTTTCTAAAAAATCTAATTAAGAATGAACATTTAGTTTTGGCTGGAAGAACACATATGTCCTTTTAGTGTAGGTAACTAATATTATAAAATTTAACTGGAAAAAGTTGCTAAACACTTAACAAAAGCCAGTGTTGACTGCGTGTTTATATCAGTCATGACTTTTGATCGCCACTATACATTCCTAGTTTTGGCAGTATTGATGACATATATATTGTATAAGACCCCGTGAAATTGTACTAAAACTGCAATTAATTTTTTTATTTCTATTGTCGTCTTATAAGCAAGCCTTACTTATTTGTTGCGTGATAGTTCAAAATTAATTAGTTCGGCTGAGCATTAGCTACCTCGGTCTTTTTTAGTCAAACACCTGGCTCCCACTCAAAATGCTTAGATTCTACGTAAGCAGTACTTGGACCAAGTTTTCCATCTTCAAAGGATGCCGCCTTTATACCCCATACCTATGGAGCACTTTCAAAAACAAGCCCATAGGTATAGGAGGGTGTTAAGCTCTAGGTGCACTTGTTAGGTGCTTCCTGCTTCACGTAATCTTTGGGCTCAAGCCGATTAACTCTTGATTTCCCTATATGAAATACAATATTAACAAATGTGGCATTACATGGAACAATAAATTTATCACCAAAGCGTACAGCTCCTGTCATTTAAGCAATCATTGAATGAGATAACGGCTATATCATTAACACCGTTTTTCGTAACGAAATCACCGAACATAGGGTTCATGATAATGCCCTTGCTGTTTTGAAACTCTATATAATGAATAGGAAATGTCCAATTGCCTGGCACGTAAAACCATTCTCTTTTATTACATTGTAGAGGATCTCGACTACCAAATGTTATCATGGCCCGATCTCTGCTGGAATAAAATGTGGCTACTGGAAATTTCATTTCGGAGAGCGCAAGTCCTAAGAAAGAATCAGGGTTAGAAGAAAGACTAAGTATATTTTTGGTAGTTTCATTTTCAAGATCGAACTGGGCACTCACTGCGCCATATTTGTCTCCCCAAAAGATATCATTCAAACCAATAAGACTGCAATTATAACCAGACTTTACATTTCCACTAGTTTTTTATCTTTCCCCAAATATTAGCGTAAAAGACAGTGAGTCATTAGAAAGCTTGTATAAAGATTCCATATTAAACACTGTCTCTGACGTAGCAACTCAGATCCCCTTGCTACTTACGTAGCAAGGGGATCTTTAGCTAATTGAAAACAATTAAAAATAGATCAGATTTTCGAAAAGACTGTTAATTGAAGAGAAGCAAAAACAGAATCAGGTACAAAGCAGCAAAATTTGAATAAGTACAACGCTGAACAAATGAAAGAAGTGATTTTTCAATATGAAAGGCGCTATGTAAATTCAAAAATGCGATTTCTTTTAAATTTTTTAATGTCCGTCATATCGAGAGTCCGTTATATCGAGAGTCGACTGTATCTTATCGTCCCGGAATTTCATTTTACTCGAGAGGACAAATAATAAACTGTATTAAGGACAAGCGTACACTTCTTGATGGTCATGTTTTGTTCACAGCATAGTGTTTCAATGTTCGAGAATTGTTTAGGAGGAGGGTTTTATTAGAAAAAATACAGAATACCTTGTTAACATTTGAAGCACGGAATCGATACTATGTCAAATTCTTTAACTATGCTTTTTAGTTGTAATGGTAACTTTTTCTCTAAAGTTACAAAAAAGATGCTCTAGGTTTCTATGTTTCTATTGCCTGATTTATAAGAATTGCGAAATTAGGATCCTTCAAATGATAATTTTTCGTTACGGACACACAACCGCGATTTTAATTTGTAAGTTTTTTGATCTCATTTTCGGTTTAGTCACCTTTTTATATTTGTAAGCATAATAAGCCGTCACAGCAAGTAAAAAGCACATTTTCGACTCCAAAAAGACAATAAATTGGCTATTTTAGTGTAGCAAATGCATTATTAAGGCGTATTACCACCTGAAAACACCTTAATCACCTTGTAAAGTGTCTAGTTTAAAGCACATTTGAGGCATTAAACATCTAATGACCTAGATTTTTGAATAATAAACTAATTACAGCTGGTAATTGGCTGAAAACACTTCCAAAAATTAATTTAAAATTTTTATTTGCACTTAAATAGAAGCGATTAGCTGATCAAGACAACATAATTTCATTTTTTTAAAATTAAATAAATTAGTATAAGTGTAAGTTGCATGTGTGTGGCAAATAATATTCGGTGAAACACTTGCTAAACTAGACCTTAATCCTGGGATAGACACTTTTTAAGTCAATCTTGGTCATACAGAATTCCGTTTAAATGACTTATATGTGGGTCGGGACAAACAAATAAAAAAAATATGCGAAAATTTTGAAGATGTCAACAATAGCATTCATTATGATTTGAAAAAATGGCTAATAAATTGATCTTTAAGCTTCAATGATCGAAGATTCTGGTCAGTCTAAAAATAATTTTCAAGCATTAAAGGCTAAACAGAAATTGTTGTTGTTATTTATTTTAAAAGTTTGCCTTATGACTTACAAAAAAAATTTGCACATCTGGTTAGCCAAATGACTGTGAAAACAATGTTTACTTATAACACAGAGCAAAATGAGTGGGCTTGAAAATAATGCATCTACAGATTTACCGAAAAAATTACCTAAAAATATTGAAGCAATAGATAAAAAGGCTTTCAGCCACAAGAGTTATTGCATTCTAGAAAACAATTTTATTAACACGAGAATTCCTGACTGTAACGTTGGACAATAAGAGTGTTTTCTGAGCACGATGATCGCAAAATCGGACCTCCTCGCTAGAGCACAATGCCCATTAAAAGCCCAATTCTCACAGCGACTCCTTGAAAAATGAATAGTTTTTTCTTTAGGCTGGTGAGCACTGAATTTTATCAGCTCAACATTTCCTTTTATGCTCATAAGAAAGCCCTTTGTCTGGGCTTTCTAATGGTATGTCGTTTTCCTACATTCAAAAAATTATTGTGGGTAAAAAATTAAAAGAATCAAAAAAGGTCATGTTGAAAAATTTACAATTTTCCTGAAAGCATGGGAAATTTTTGTACTCTGGCGGTTTATCTTCTTGATGCCTGGTCAATACTTGTAGAGGAATTCAAGAGCTACAAAATAGGCGAAAAATCAGCACAAAAATTAAATAAAAGTCACTCAGAAATTACACGAGAAGAGGTAAAACCAGCTGTTTTCTTCGTATTGAAATTTGAAGCATTCTCAGTTTGGCTTATTTCTGTCGAATTTTCAATGAAAATTTTTGCTGATAATATACCAAAATGCTCATGGTGAAAAATGCAACAGAACCAAATACAAAGACTCACAAGAGAACAAGCGAATATCACAAAATTCAAGCCAAAACAGTTTGGCCCCAAAATCCAACAAAGAACCTGGTGGTTTTGGACACTGCTCTATCACGTGGTATTTTTTAATTTTGAAAATCCTCTATAAATTTTTGAGAAAATCACAAAACCATGCCACGGCCACCTGAATCTGTGTACCACATTGTAGCTTTTGAATTCCTCTACAAGTATTGACCAGGCATCAAGAAGATAAACCGCCAGAGTACAAAAATTTCCCATGCTTTCAGGAAAATTGTAAATTTTTCAATATGTAATAATAAACTAATTACTTTTTTGATTCTTTTAATTTTTTACCCACAATAATTTTTTGAATGTAGGAAAACGACATACCATTAGAAAGCCCAGACAAAGGGCTTTCTTATGAGCATAAAAGGAAATGTTGAGCTGATAAAATTCAGTGCTCACCAGCCTAAAGAAAAAACTATTCATTTTTCAAGGAGTCGCTGTGAGAATTCCGATTTTGCGATCATCGTGCTCAGGAAGCCTGAAAACACTCATATAGTCCAACGTTACAGTCAGGAATTCTCGTGTTAAACAGAAGTTTACAATATAAAAACGGAACTATTAATCTCAGTGCGAAGTTTATTCGATGCAGTCTTTTATCGCAATATCTAAACATCAAACACAACAACAGTTATTGAGTTGGCTCAAAAATATATTAATTTACTCTCTTGCTATCTTTTGTTCCATTGTTTAAGTCGTTTATATGTACTTATAAAACTCCTAAATAAAATTTTGGTTGCAGTATAGATTCCCCCACGCAGAGTGCTCGGATGGAGGAGATTACTTCATATTCGTGTTTCTCGACCCCGATATCATGAGAAAGCCGGCTGTTTTTTTAACTCTGAGAAAAAAAAATTTTTCGAACCACAGGGGGTATCATGGTTTTTTTAGTCAAAATTTAAAAAAATTTAAATTGGCGCCTTTTGAATTTTAAAGGGATTAAAGGCTGTATTGGGAAAATTTATAGCTTTAGATATTTTATGCAAATTAATGTCTAAATTTTCGTCTTTTTACCATGTTTTTCAACTGGGCCGTAGCAAAAAGAGACTCTGTATGCATTTTTTTTCATCTAGAGTACTTCTCGGAATCATATCTAAGGCAAGTGAGTGCGCGCATCTCTAACTCTCAAGCCCCCTGCGCCCCCTTCGGGGGCACAATGGGCTTGGGGGCTTGGAGTTGAGATGCGCACACACCCATACCTTAGACACAAATCACTCGAAAGTGACTCTGGATGCATAAAAATGTATGCATACCAGAGTTTATTTATGCGGTAGGCCCCAGTATTCAAAACTATGTTCAAAATCTTCTTGTTAGAGGGCCCTGTGTGATTAGTGGCCCCCTTTTATTCCCTTGCTCTTCCAATACAGCCCTTAATCCCTTTAAAATTCAAAAGGCGCCAATTAAAATTTTTCAAATTTTGACTAAAAAAACCATGAGATGTTTCCCTGTGGTTCGAAAAAATTTTTTTTCTCAGAATTAAAAAAACAGCCGGCTTCCTCATGAGATCGGTGTCGAGAAACACGAATATGAAGTTATCTCCTCCATCCGAGCATTCTGCGTGGGGGGGGGGAAGGATTCTATACTCAAGCCAAAATTTTTTGCATTCATAAACAGCTTTTAGCACAGCCTTTTCATTTTTTACCAGACTATTCAAGGTCTGTAAACAGCTAAGAATGTTTGTTCTCCATGCAAGAACAACCTAAGTGAATTAAGACGCGTGGGTTTGTTTTCCCCCTTTTTTTCCAACATTAAAAAAGTCTTGATGCATAAAAATAAAAAGGGCAAAAAATTGTGTAAAATTTTCTGTTACACGTATTAATAAAAAAGTTTTTATCGAATAAATAAAATTATAAAACTGCGCAATGACTACGTTTTCAATTACGCATGCTTTTAAAGCCATTTTTATGCTTTTTTAATTATAATTTAAGATTTTGCAGACTAAAAATAACTTTTATCCAGGTGTGCCAAATCTGTACTAGACACTTTATGTCTATTAAACCATGAAAATTTGTAAGCAAAAACATTTTGAAGTTTTGTCCCAGAAAAGTGGTGGCCCATACACACGCTTATTAACTTCATTCTTTGATATTAAATAGCAAAAAATTTGTTTTTGAATTTTTGACTCATAAAAAAAAACAAATAACATAAGAGATTTCAATGAACCAGGTTAAAAGGACTATTTCTTTTTTTTAGAAACAAAAATTAACACTTTTAAAAGTGGGGGTTCATTTTTTGCAATAGCAACTTTTTTTAAGCTAGGGTGCACTTCGTTTTCTGGAATAGCAAGTCAATAAAAAAACTTCAAGTTAAAATAAATGAGTATTAATATCTTATGTATAAAAACGCAGATTGCAAATTTTGTTTGTATTTAATATTCTTGAAGAAATACAGAGTGATCAAACTTTTTCTCCCACATTTGTTTTGCCCATAACTTTTTATTGAAAGGCTCAAATTTTGTGTTCGACCACCCATTCGGAAGCCCTAGAACTGCCATTTTGTTTAAAAAAAGAACGTAGAGCTTTTGGCAACTGGAACCCAAACTGCAGCTATTTTTAAAATTTATCAAATTTAATTCTTTGTGGGCTGTGCGGGCCTTACTGTGTGGGCGGGTATTGGTAAATATGGTGTCGTTGGGCCATTTTTCTTTGAAGGAAATGTTAATGCTCTTCGATATTTGACAATGCTCCAAAATCAAGCAATTCCGGCTCTTCGACAATGGGGTTTCGGGATCGGAATTGAGGCTAAAAAAATTCGGGATCGGGATTACGTAAAAAAAAATTCTGGATTAGTCTAATTTCTGGTCTAACTTTCAAAAACCTGAGACACTAACAAGGCACATTAAAACTAGTGTTGATCTCGAGACGAGAAAATTTCGAGAATTCTCAATTTCTCGTCTCGAAAATTTTGCTTTTCTCGTTCTCTTTTCTTGCTCGACCATTTTTTTTCTCGTCGAGAGTCTCGAAATTTTTGATAAATTTTTTGTAAAAAAGTAATCTGTTTTCATATGTATATTTTTTTCAACAAATGTACATTGTGACAATTTCTGCTTTTGTTACTGTTTGTGAATTTAGGCTCCTAGTGAACCAGTGGCTTGTGAGCGAATGTCAGCCGTCAGAAGACGCATCGCAAGAAGATGCTTCGGATGTTGCAATGGTGGTGGAGCCTGCTTCGAAGCGATCGAGAAGCCTTTTAGCGCGTCAAATGAAGATTAGCCTGGATGGAAACGTGTCACGCTCAACTACTATACGGATACATAAGTTGGAGTTTGTGATTGATGCAAAGCCATTAGATACTCTAATTTTATTGCCCGCTATAGGAGATCGTCACTTACAATGCCCAGAAGTTGATGCCTTTGGATTCGAATACACTTTTCTACTGGCAGAAAAACGTCTTGCGATTTCCAATCCTCTCAAAAGCAGCGCCTCGATTTCTCTCACCGATGTCCACGTCTCAACCAAGCGAGCAGATCTTCAGCAATGCGAGGCATGCGTTCCATTACAAGAGAAGCCAGCTCGATTCATTCAACGATAGCAAATAATTTTCTTGAATCGTGCATTGAGTGATGTTAATTTCTATTACTAAAGTGTTTCGTTGATGTTCATTGAATCTTTAGTAGAATCTTTAGTTAAAAAGCGTTATGAATCTGCACATTAGATATATTTGAGCTGGAAATGTATATCTTCTCGTTTCTCGACGAGATTAAAGCCGTACTATACCGAAAGTCGCAAAATATCGAGATTCAAATTTTCAGATGTATTGTTGATTTGACTATACCGCAAGAGTTGACTTTACAGAGAGAGTTAACTGTATAGTGAGAGTTAAGTGTATTTGGGATTTGGCAATTTTGGGGATCGGGATTTTTAAAATCGATCAGGAGAGATTCGGGATCGAAATTTTCCGCCAAAATTTTCGGGATCGGAATCTCGATTCGGGAGAATCGATTCGTGCACACCAATTGCTTAAAATATAAAACAATAAGATCTCCTTGCCTCGAAGTAGAAGGACATTGCATAAATGTTCAGGTCCGATTTTGTGATATCGTGCTCAGCAGCTCTCAAAACCCCAGGTAGTCAATTGAGATAGTCCACCTTTCTCGCGTTAACAAGTGTCGTCTGAAAACTCAGAAGAACCTAAAATTTTTGCCAAAAGCAAATTTTCGGTGATGTTTAAGACAAAGACTTGGAAATCCCATTAGAAAGCCTATGAGCTTCATATAAAAAGTGATCGAAAATTTTCTTAAACAAATTCTTTGAAAATTTTAATAAACCCATAAATCAGCTTATCACAAAATAGGAAGTCTTAACATTTCTAAAATTTTCTTAAAAAGATAATGCAAAGACTGAAATCTCTTAAAATATTATAAAATTCGTGGCTTCCATTGCAAAACACATATATTAAAGAAATCATCTTAACGAAAATCGGCTGTATACTGAAAAATATATATTATTTGCACAGAAGTAAATTAAGTTTGTACCTAGCTGAGCCGGCTCATCACTTCCTTACTCGATTGTATTTATTACCCATAATCCAGAAACGGCTATAAGCCTAATAGAAAACAACCTATTTTAGGTTTATCTTGCTAGCTACTCCTGTGTTTATTGCCTTAAAAACAAAGGTTAAGGGTACAAAAACGTGTAGGCTACTCTTTTACCCTGGCAAAAATGCGCTGCTCATCCATTTTTATCTTCAAATATTCTAGGCTACAAAGGCAGCATCAATTAATGAGCTGTAAACAAAATTTCTCACCTGACTTTGCTAGTAAAGAAGCGCAGCAAAACCAGCCGCAAAATTAAATGTCTTCCTTTTTTCCTTTTCCCTGACTCACCCTAACTATCACTTAAAGAGAGTAGCAAAAGGATTTGATGGTCAGGAGATTTTTTTCGTAATTTGCATGCAGTTAGTCCTCATTTATTTTTTTATAGCTTTTGTTGTGTGTAGGAAAAAAGAAATTAATTAAATTTTTTGCTTGTTAACTTCTAGGGCGGACCTGTCTTGCTGCCTTTCTGCCTTTTTGCCATACATTCCTTTGCTTTATGCTGGGGCGGGACTTTTGTGATTTGAAGAGTGCTGACAAGACTATAAAAGGCTGGCAATATTGCTAGTGCAACCAAAAGCAAATTCATTTAGCTTCATTTAACTCGGTCAACTTAACTACCTTTTCTTCACTATGATTCACATTCTGATCTCAGTGGAGGATGCTTACACCATGAGCCAATTGAGTGGTCATGGCCGTAGAAGGCAGCTAACCCAAAGAATACCTCTCAAACTCCAACTGGCTTCCAGAAAAAGATAGTCGCCGCGTTTGGACATGAACACCACCAACTTGCTAAACTTTTTCTGGAACTTGCCTGCCAAAGACATTGCTTCACTTAATAAATTGATTGCCTTCAACACTGGCTACTAAAATCAGCAACAAAGCATCAGCTATGCAGCGGAAGGGTGTTTGACACACTCACTGGACACTTGAATTGCCTAATTTATTCAGAGACTAATAAAAATTGTCTATTTATTCATTTTTTTTTCTTTTGGTGGAATCTCAGAAATTTTTCGGTAGCTATCTATGCATTCTACGAAAATTGCTCAGCCAAAAAAAAATGTACGGTCAGTAAGAAAATGTTTTTGTTGTTATATTTTGTTAGGAAATACTTTCGTGCTTCATTTTGTGCGATAGGCTTGACTAGAAATAGACTGTAATTAGTATATAATTTTAATAATTTATTTACTCTTAATTACTTGTTAAATGCTAAAAAACTTAATGATAAAATAATTTTTATATATACCGTGTGTTTTAACAATATAAATAGGTTACCTACACCACAAATATACAGCAACAAAAAGTCTATCAAAATATTGTCTTTAAACTTGTGAGAGTTTTTGGTTCGATCCTTGTTTTTGATTAGCCGAGGTCATTTCTTATGCAAAGAAATTGCTTCTTTGTTTTTAAATTTACAAGTTTTCAAGTTTTTGAACAGTAAATTTTTTTCTCATGAACGCTTTGGCGTACAATCAAAGTTGGCTAGAAAGCTATGATCAGACTTTTGCTGGCGTGCAAAGAATTCGCTTTATGGACGTGAATTTTGTGTTTTGAAGAGTGCTGACAAGACTATAAAAGGCTGGCAACATTGCTAGTGCAACCAAAAGCAAATTAAATTAGCTTCATTTAACTCAGTCAGCTTAGCTACTTTTTTTATTACTCCTTTTTTTTGAATATGATTCACATTCTGATCTCAGTGGAGGATGCTCACACCATGAGCCAATTGAGTGGTCATTGCCGTAAAAGGCATGTAACCTAAAGAATACCTCTCAAACTCCAACTGGCTTCCAGAAAAACAAAAGACATCAGCTATGCAGCGGAAGGGTGCTTTTCAAGAAATTGTTTTTTTCAAAAGACTATATCTCAACACCCATATTTTCAAAAATTATTCTGTGAAATAGGCCTTGTAGCTCTTGAAGTGCGCTACAAGAAAACACTAAGAAGTTGTTAAAGTGCCAAATTCTGGATCAGAAATTTGACCAGTTGAAGCGATGAATGTACCCCCTAAAGTGCCCATTGGTGAACCTCATTTCTTTTGAACACTTATACCCTTTATTTTTATCATTAATAAACAAATGATGGCCCATTAGAAAGGCCAAAAAAGGGCTACCAAGTAGTATATAACAAATAATTATAACATGTTACATGAAAACCTATTAAAAAAACTATATCCAAGCTGCAGTGGTCTTTTAAAAACACATTAAGAGTCTTTTAACACTCGCATTACTGTTTCTAACTTTGGTGCGTACTTGTGCAGAATTTCACGCTGAACAAGATTTTGTTAGCAGTTTTTTTTAACTGAGAAAAAGTACTGGCAAAAGGCTAATGAAAAAAGGTCATTTTCGAGAGTCAAAAAGTGGCAACTTTTTTTTAAATTGTATGCTTGTTGAAAATTTCTGACAGGTTTTCAGTGATTGTTAAATGACGCTGACATTATGGATTTTCTAATAATATATATCATGTAAAATAAAAGGTTAATTCATTAATAAAAATCAGAAATAGTAAAATTGACCACTTTCGAGAACGTCGATTTTTTGTAGTTTTTAGAGAATAACTTTTTTTGTGGAGATAGTTTGCCGTTTTTTGTTGCAAACTTTGATAGAGCAATCTAAATGGCGCAAAACAGTATATTCATGCACGAAAAACAGCTGTTATATGGATAAGAAATTGACTTAGAAAGTATGAATACAATTTATTAAAAAGACGATTTGACGTAAAACTTTTTAGTGCTAGACACCGGATTCGTGAACAAGACCTGCAATTTAATTTTAGGTTAAATTTTGTAAGAAACACAGTTAAAAAATTCGTACAGAAGTTCAATGATTAAGAAATGTTTTTGAATTGGCGGTGGACAATCGTTGTCGTTGAAGAGCAGTTTCATAGGCAAATTGCCCATGCTGAACACGAATCCGATGTCAGAATTTAGGGTTTGTCTAGCGCAAAATTAGTTTTACTTTCAATCGTCTTTTTAATGAATTGTATTCATACTTTCCAAGTCAATTTTCTCATCAATATAAGGCTGTTTTCATGCGTGAACATACTGTTCTGCGCCATTTAGATTGCTCTATCAAAGTAAAAAAACGGTAAACTATCTGCACAGAAAAAAGTTAGTTCCTAAAAACTACAAAGTATCGACGTTTTTGAAAGTGGTCAATTAAAAATTTTTTATTTTATTTTACATGTTATATATCATTAGAAAGCCCATAATGTCAGCATCATTTTAAAATATAACAAGCACTAAAAAGCTGTCAAAATTTTTAACTTGCATCAAATTTTAAAAAAAGTTGCCACTTTTTGACCCCCGAAAATGACCTTTTTTCATTAGCCTTTTTAGAAATTTTAGAAAAAAACTGCTAACACAATCTTGTTCAGCACCGAAGTTACAAACGGTAATGCGAGCGTTAAAGACTAGTTTGCTATAAAGTAGCAGTAGGAATACTATTAGCCAGCACCCTTCCACAGCCCCCCTCCCCCCCGCTACATAAGTGCCAAAAACTTCACTTTTCTTTGGAAATAACAGAGAGTGTCAGCTTATTGTGTGTCGGATTTGTTAAATAACCAAATTTTTTGACCAGCTTAATGAAATTGACAAATCAGCAGCTTAGAGAAACTCGACTGCAGGATATAAATTCACAGAACTAATATGTTGACAACCCAAAGAAACAACCTCGAAAATCGTTAGTAAACATGTTTAGAACAAAAAGTAGCTTAAGGCGTGACTTTGAATCCATTGTTTAGTAAAACAGTCGATTTTTCAATTGAATACAGCAGCCAAGCATCACAAGAGCCTAAAACTGTTATAATTCGATGCGAATCATAGCGGGGTTCGAAAAATAGACTTTTTCAAAGAAATAAAATTTTTCTGGCAGATATATTTTTTTGGAAAAAAAAATCTGAGAGCCCTGATTTATTTTTAGCTATGTCTACTATGACCAGCTGCCAGTGCCGGGACATCGAGCGCCTGCATCAGTTATTGTCAGACGTTTAAATCGTTCGAACATCTGTTCGAAAACCACTTCTTGCAAAAAAAGGTTCACCATCAATTCAGCGTAAAATTTTGCACAAAACGCATAGTTTAGCACGGACGGCCAAATAAAATCCAAGTAAAAGACAGAGTTCAAAAGTTAAGAAAAACCAATTCGCTTAATTTTTTTTATTTTGACCAATTGAAAGTTTTTTGTTGAATAATTAGTAGCAAAACAAGTTTGTAAATAGGTGTTTTGCTAGACTAGATTGCTATACTATTGCTTAAATAAAAGATCTTGTTAATGAAAATAGCTAATAAAGTTATAAAGTTATAAAGTTATTTTGACCAGACAGTTACTAAGGTTTTTTATTTCTACAAGCTTGAGCAAAATATTGCAAATAATATTACACAATACTTGCAGTTTTGTTCGTTTTTTCAATAGTTTCAGTTGTTTTTTTATCTGCAACTTATTCCTACGGTTTTAGGCATATCTTTTGTATTTCTAATCAAAAGACTGTCTGTCATTGATCTTCTTGGGAAAGTCGATAAGGCAAGGAGCTTCGCAAATTTTTTTAAACCTTTCCGACTTTATTTCGGCTTAGCCTGTATGTGCTGAGCACAAACTTTATTAGACACTCATTGCAACACCACAAAATTCGGCTCCAAAATGAAATTTAAAAAAGTATCAGGTATATTTCGTCACTTCAAATGAAGACTTTTATTATTAGCACTACTACTACTACTACTAAATGCTTAAATTGTCTTACTTAAAAGCTTAGCAGAAAATTTATGAGTAATCGTACAAAGCTGTCTAGCTCTGAAAAATATTATAATTCCTAATACCTAAAATAAAAAGGATAATCTTTAATCAAATTTTATACTCAGTTACGACAAACTAAACAAATTATTTTTTACTACCCACTTTTCATTCCTGAATTCTTCGACTTGTAATTTTACGTAGGGATCAACATTCTAATGAAAAAATTGTAGTAAGTGTAGCCACTGTTGTCATTCCTAAGCCAAAAAAGTGGTAGTACAGACAGAAAAACAATTTATTTAATGAAATTCACATTTAACTCTACATCCAAAATAAAAAAATGAAGGAATTCATAGATGACTTACAAACTCATCCACAACTTCGCTGTATGATATTTTTAATGTATGAAGGTGGAATTTGTTTTTACATGACTGGGTTCAAAGTGACAAAAACAAAATTTGATTAGATTTGTCAACCTTATTGAATAAAGAAAAATTACTTCCCTGGAAGCAGCTTAGCTAAATTAATTCCTTAATATGTATTTTTAACCAAAATTTGTACATATAAAAGTTTTTACATTTAACTCGAAAATGTCTAACATCACGAATAATTTTTTTCTAAAAAATATAAGTGTTTATTTTGTGACAGTTTTGATCTATTGAGAAATTTTTTCTCGTAATGGATTGCACTTTGGATTTGGAAAAAGACTACAATAAACAAAATATTTGGAATATTATTATTTTTACAGATTGCTCTTTTGAGAAGCATCTTTTTTCAAAAATCTCAATAGTACAAATTAAATGCTACAAAAATAAAGACATTACGATTATCTAACGTAATATGCTTTGTCATTGCTTTTAGTTGCATATATTTGATTAAATACAAAAAAAGACTTACGACAACTTAGTATTTGATTGTAAAGGAATTAGTTTAAATTTTTATTTATTTGAAATTATTCATTTACAGGTAGAAAAAGTTTTTAAAGCTTCTTAGCTGAAAATTTTTATATAGAAAATTATTTGGTTGATGCTTGCTTATTAAAGTCTTTTGAACTACAGTTCACTCTCGATTTAGTTTAGCTCGTGGGCACCTGGAAAATATGCACTAAATCTAGACTACACTCAATCAAAGGTTTCCAAACAAAGCAGTCAAGAATAATTTTTCACCCCCTTAACAAGCATGCTGTACTTGAACGCCATATTTAAATGCGAACCATTGGAAGTAACGAGTAGCAGTCTTGCTTTGGTTTTCTTTTTTTTCATACCCTCTTTCAAGCATGATAGAAAAAGTTTATTTTTTGAAAAAACTTCATTCTAGAAATTCTCATCACAGCTACCGCAATAGTAGAGCTAAATTCAAGAATGTCACTATCTGCTATTGCAATTATTATTTTTCTCATTACAATGCTTCTAACAAAATAAAAGTATCATTGTCACGATAATCGTCGCAATATCAAAAACTTCATTCTATTTTTCATCGCATACATGTTTTTTCTTAACTACAAAAAGGTCACCACAGTTTTTGCAAGGATGTATTAGTTTGTCCCATAAGTTTTGCGAAAAACCTTTAGATTTTTTTCGAAAAGCAATTTTCATAAAAACTTGGCAAAATGACACTCTCTAGAACCAGAATTTCATCCTGAGCACGAATCTGGTGTCAGAAATGCGTTTTTATTTGACAGAAAGTACTTTATAAAATCAAGTTTTTAGATTGTCCAATGCCGAAAGAGCAAAACACGTCTGAACATCTGCGCCATTGCCTGTTGTTCCTATTTGATTCGGGCAGAACCGTGAAAGAAGCCAAAGCGGAAATCTCGAAGACGTAGGGAAGCGATGCAATGAATCAAGCAACAATCTACCGTTAGTATGTTTTATTATTATTGATTAATGTTGATTTATTCATTAAGGTTTGAAAAGTTTCGCAGTGTGGACAGAAGCCTTCTGGAGTTGGATCGCAGTGGCCGGTCTAGTGATTTCGGTGATGATTTCGATGTGCAGCTTAAAGCAACGGTTAATCTTTTTCCTGATATGACGAGGCGTGAACTGGCTGAGGTGATTGGATCAACAAAATCGACGATCGCAAGGCACTTACACCTTCTTGGAATGGTAAGTTCATTATTCATCCTTATGTTCTCATTTATCCTACTCCTTTTGTTTTAGACGTACAAATTCGGCAAATGGCTTCCACACAATCTGACAAAGAAGAATATCGAGGATCGTCTGTGAATCTGCAAGGAATTTTCAGCAAAGCATGACGAATAAATGTTCTTCGACAAAATCATCACTTGCGACGAGAAGTGGATTCTGTATAACAACGTCAAGCGCAAGAGGCAGTGGGTCAGGAAGGGAACCAAGGCTCGTCCAACAGCAAAGCCAGGCCTCCATCCGAAGAAGGTGTTGCATTCAGTTTTCTGGGATAGCGAAGGTTTGCTTTCCCTTCTTAATTCATCCATTTATTACATCTTTACAGGAATCATTCACTCCGAATTCTTGCCACCAAATCAGACCATCGATCGGATCGTCTACGCCGAGCAGTTGGGAAGGGTCAAAGAAGCGTTGGCACTGAAGCGTCCTGACAAAGAATCAATCCTTCTTCTTCACGACAATGCTCGTCCTCACGGTATCTTCATGGTTTTTGGATAGGTGAGACGACTCGCGAATATTCAAACTACACAATTAAAAAGTTTATTGCAGCTGGACCAAAGCAATATGGATAAAAATTGAAAGAAAGGATTAGTGAAAACTATACTTAAAGTACGAGGCGTAATACTAGGTTTTAAAACATGTTCTATATTTACTTACGAAGCTTTCAAAAAGCTTGTGTTAGGACCAGACTCTCCTATTGTATCTGATTTAAATAAGATCTTTGCAGATTAGAAATCCGTAGTAATATCTAAGAATCAGTCTAAAAAATATTCTTTTTGTAATAGAAAAGTTTATCGCTCAGATTACACGATTATACCTTTTGGTTATGAATAATTTTTTTTAGTTTATAAGAAAAAAGTTTGAGTTAAATAAAAAAACAACTAAAAGAAATAAAAAATTTAGAAAATTAAAAAAAAATATTCATATGATCCCCTTGATCAGTTAACTCTGGTGCACTGACTGACATTCTAATATAGTATTGGAATACGGCGGTTATTAGAAAGCTAGAATGATACTAGAACTAGTTTTTTGCATAACTGTGAACTGAACTAAGAGACCTTAAGTCTGGGTAGTTAGTCTAAATATTTGTCTCATTGTTTAGAAAAACAAATTATCAAAGCTACTTAAATAGACAAACACTTGTGTTTTCTAAAAATTATTTTAGACTTGGCTTTAAATTTTTTTATGCTTAGGCTTTCGAAATTTGTTTCAGGATTACGCCTTTAAAATGGCTTAAGAAATAATGCAATAAACTTTAGATTGCCCTCCTACGAGACGCTTTTACATTTCTGTGATTTTTCGCTACGTTTTTTCAAAAAAATAGATTCAATAAGTTTTGAAAAAATAGTGTATCCTCGAAAGTCTCGTTTTTGCAGGGGAACGTACAGAGTTTGTATGAACTCTCCTTGTAATTGAAAAGGTTATTTTTCAGGCCTATACTCTTTGGTTATGAATGATTTTATTTTATGAAAAAAGGAAAGCTGAAAAAAGCTTGAAAGTTTTCTATTCTATATGGTTACAAAAATCCTCACAATAAGAAATCCTTAGTAACATTTATAGATCAAAAAATATATACAATTCAAGTACTTGAGTTTTAAAACGGATAAAAAAGTTTGAAAAAAACATCACAGTCAAGTCAGAGTAAAGACCTATGAAAAAATAAAAATCAAGGTATTTCTTCCCTTCCTATGGTTACCCGGCCAAAAAGAGGGTACTAGACTATTAAGGGGTGATTAGTTATTTTTGGCTGCATCTCTTTTCTTGCCTTTCTTTGTAAATTACTCCTCCGATACATCAGTAAAACTAAGCGATGTAGGACCTTCTAAATTCTGTTCTAAATACTGACAGGCAATGGCAAATGCCCTCTGAAAAATATATATTAAATCGAGAGTTACACTAAATAGAGAGCAGACTGTATATCGAAGAATAAAATTTGTTAGAGCCTGCACGAGATACAACTGCTACAAGAAGCGCGATTTCATTAAATTTCGTCCAAAATACAAATGTTCCATTTTCTTTACATTTTTTTAAATATGTATCTGAGCTGTATGTAGACAAAAATTAATTTGCAACATAAACCGGAAAGCTCTTAGATGGCGCTTACCAATTTTTTATGTAGACACATGGTTGTTAATTTTCGATTTTTGGTCAAAAAATGCCCTGCAATGCTTTTTGAGTGTCCCTATTCTTTTGCACTTTTTAATAAGCAATTTAACCAAACTAAAAAGTGTATATGCCATGTTAAAAAAATTTCTCTAGCTGCAAACAGCAAAAACAGTATATTTGAAACAATTTTTACATGAATTTATTGCCTAACCAGCTGCTTAAAAAAATCGCGGGAACTTTTAGAGCACCAATATTATTAAGGAAATATTATTAAAGAAACTGTAATTTCTAGAAGGATTTAAGAAAATTAAGACAACAATAGAATTAAAAGGATAGTCATTCTATTGTGTGCGCCAGGTTCGGCGCTTTTTGTAGCACTGAACAAAACATGCACTATAAACTATAAATGAAATTTCAATAAATAAATTTATTATTAGTTAGGTATATAGTCATTGGAATAATCTTAATGCTTTTGTTGTACACGACATACGCACTTTTAAATTGATTTCTTTTTTCAAATCATAATACTTATTCTAAAAACGTAGATACTTTTGATAAGTTATTTATACTATATTACGTGTTTTTACCAATATTAACACCCATAAGATAAGGTTCATGGCCAGCTAAGCTTTCTCAACTATGTACAGCCCTGTTATTCTGTGACAGCGGCTTACAAAATTAACAATGACCTCAATTGTGAAAATGGCATTGCGGTGATGATTGTGGAAACGAGCAGAGTTTAGTGCAATGTCAAAATTAAAAATATCAGGCCATTTACTTAACCCTACTCACCTTATATTTCGGCGTCTTGTTTGGGCATTGTGTTTTTGAATCCATTTTTATCGGTGACCCCTAAACCAGTAACCACTAATATCCAGCTTTTTGCAGATAATCTCTTTACCATTAATAGAAACGGTGATTCATGTCGTGACAAAAGATAGGGTTAAAACACAATGCCCAAAACTCGATCTTTAACGAATGTATTTGAAGTATTCTACAAATATTTTCATTTTCAAGCTATACTAATAAAGTTATAAAGCTCTTCTAAAAATGTGCGTGTTGCTCATCTAAAGATCATTACACGTAAGGATAGAGAGGCAAGAAAATTAGCTTTTCGTCTTAAAAGTAAAAGACCTTTTACCTCAATCTTTTCATAGCTATGAGCGGAAGCAAAAACAAAACATGCACACCTATTCACTTTTAGCTTTTAACATAGGTAAACAAGCTGGAGAGCAAAACGCACTGCCGGTTTCTAAAAAGTAATTGATTAAAAAAAATAGCTAATTTAACCCACGCATAATTTACTATTTTTTATATTCTATTTTTGCACATATTTATATTTATTTTGCAAGATTTGAACACCCAAAACGTAAAGGTCAAACGTGCTTAGTTATGAAATTGTCGAATTTACTCAAAAATTTAAAGATAACTTTTTACTTTTTATTTTTATTGTTCTGAAGTTTTTATTGTTCTAATTTAAAAATTATAATTTAATGAGTTCCTCTCGAAGCTACTTATAAAGACTGAATTTTATCATTTTATCTGTCCTTATAACAAACTGCACTGTAGTGCCTGAAATTGTTTTAAAAAACTCCTCTGAAACACCTAGTCAACTGAGTGACGCCTTTTACGTAGAAAAAAGATGAACTATTTATGTGGAAGTAGTCTTCAATACAATTAAGCCTGAGCAAAACAAACACAGGGATAATTTGATTGCCTAAGATTATGGTGGTCACAATTTGTAAGATACAGATGAGTAAGTGCTTGCAAATGTTAATTACGCTGCATGACTGCCACCACAGAAAAGCATAAAAAATAACAAAAGACTACAAAATGGCTGTATTTTCAGCCTACAAGTTATTTTTTTGTGCTCAAGTGTTAAAAAAGGAAGTGATGATAAGAAAATGAGGAAGAAATTATGCTTTTACTTATGCTCAGTACTTTTCGTTTTATAACTACAAACAATAAGTGCCAAGCAGTGAGTAAAGTGCAGTTTTAGGTAGTTTTACGTTTAGGGCCACAACTCGATTTTTTGCGAGATTTATTGTTTTTTTTTATTTTTCGCCTTTAAAGCTATTTGGTAGCTTTTTAAAGATTTTAAAAATAAGAATTTTAAAATCATAGTAGCGTATTTATTCTAATAGACGAGTAGTCATTGTATATGTTGTCGCATCGGATTTTCTCATTCGTTTCCCTCTGTCCAAGCCTGAATCGACTAGTGGAGGTCGAGGTTAATTAAGTGGTGCGGCTAAGTATAGTAAAGCATTTTATTTGGCTATGAATGTCTCGTGAAATACTACGTTCAAACCCAAAATCCGTCAGCTCTACGAAGAATGGATGATTCAACTGCCAAGTTCTTGATTATTAAATCGTTAAAATCCTGCGCAGTAACCAATGTCAATACCTTTTTTCTCAAATTGCTGGTAGTTGCTTTAAGATGCAGTTAAAATTTGGAGGTCGCAAAAGAGACGGGCAGTCTTTATTTGAAGGGTAGTCTCTAATAGACGGATACCCCTCGAGGGAGGTTAAAAAATAGACGGATATACCCGTCTATTAGAATAATAGCTATAAATAGCTTAATGTTAGATTTTGGGGTGCTAAACAGGATAAATGCCAGATTTAAAAAAAATCTTCCGATAAATCTCTAGAAGAAGATAACAAAATTGCGGAAACAATATGAATGAAGATTATTGGTTTAGCTAACACAAAATGAAAATGTTAACTACATGATGATGCGAAATCAGGAATTTTTTCGGTGGTTTTAAGTATTGTTATTGCAACTGGCTCGCAGAAATCCAGCTGGCTCGCAACACTTTATAAAATTATAAAGTGTTTTTATAAAAAAAAGTTATTTCAAGAGATGAAAAAGATTAAGAATAGCTATCAACAGCAGACAGAGAATGTAAATTCAATATTGCTAAAAATGTATTTAAAAAATCAAAGTGAATCTAAAATAAATAAATAAAGAATTGGTCCTTTGGTCAAGTACAAAGTTGTCGAAGTTTTGAAAATATAGATTGTAGCTATTTTTGAGACACATTAAAAATTTCTAGATACAGTCGACTCTCGTTATAAAGTCCCTCAAGGGACCAGCGACATAACGAGCGGACGTTATATCGAGCGTCGTTATAAAGAGCGCCATTTTCCAAAATTTATCCGCTGGACGTTATATCCAGTTTTTGTGTTAATCCTTTTCTTTAATATACAGATAACTCTCTTTATAACATCTTTTAAGGGGCCAACCAACTCCGGGTCATTAACACGAGAATTGTTACATCAAGAGTGGTTTTAACAGAAGTTATCTTCCAAATGCTCACTGACCGGCCGTTATACCGAGAGTCGACTGTAAACTGTTCTCAGGTCAGTAAAGTGACAAACCCTGAGTAAACAAAGACATTGACTGTGCACAAGCATTGTAAGAACGGCAGGAATTCGTTGTACCGCCTTCCCTAAAGTGTGTTTTGACCACTTATTCTTGCTTTTCAGGTCCTAATTAGTCGAGAAAACATGGTTTATGTGGCGAAAAAACATTTTTGAAGCAAATTTTTTTTGACGAAAATCGACTTTTTCGACGAAAAATTGACTGTTTCACCATTTCTCCACTTTGCATTTAACCTTTTCACATTCTTTATTTAACAGAATAAAAATTCAACACATTTACAACAATTACAACAATTCAATTCAACTCAAAATAAAACACGACCACCCACTACAACATTTACAAAAAGAATTATTTTTTTGTCAAAAAAGTCGATTTTCGTCAAAAAAAATTTTTTTTTTTCAAAAATATCTTTCCGCCACAAAAAAACATGTTTTCTCGATTAATTAAGACCTGAAAAGCAAGAATAAGTGGTCAAACACACTTTTGGGAGGAGGCGGTATAACGAAGTTTAGCCGTAAGAACCCTGTAAGAAGCCTTGTTTCTTTATCGCACACAATAGTCTTGTTTACCTAGAAAGAAAAGTTGAATTGCAAGCACAGTTTTATTAATTTAGTGCTTGCTAAAACCTCTATAATATGGTTGATAAGGTCTACAGATATCCCGCGTAGCTTCTAACGTTGGTCACCAACACCAAAACGCAGGAGAAAAACATGCATTTCACTAAAAATTAATAAAATATTTAAAAAAAAAGAATTCTCCACGTTGAGACAAAATTTAAATCAAATTTTGCTCGAAATTTGAATAAAACTTCACTAAAGTCGTTATAATGAGCGGCACTTTCGCACGCGGGGCCGGCCAAAATGGGACGTTATAACGAGCGTCGGTTTGGCCTGATTTAGCTTAAACCAACCAAAAATATATATCAAGAGGGACAATATATATCAAGAGGGACAATATATAGAGCGTCGTTATAGCAAGCGGCGTTTGTAGTTTACTCTTCACACAGTGTACACCTTTTCATAGTGTGTTGCTGAATTAAATCCCTGATCTCCAAGGCTAGTCAAGGGTATTTGGCAGTAGCTTTTGCAGAGGAAATAGGCTAACATGTGGCGTTAAAATGGTGCACAGGTTGAAGCCCACCTGGTGACACGCAGTTCTTTCGGCTTGCTTGGCCAATATCTAGGGGTAATTTGAATCGCTGATCTCGAATAGAGACAGGCCAGTTCGCTACGCGGCCAGTTCGCCACGGCCAGTTCACCACGGCCAGTTCACCACGCTTTTCAAAGTGGCCAGTTCGCCACGGCCAATTCGCCACGCTTTTTTGAACTGCTAATGTTTTATAGAATGCCAATGGTTTACACAAAATTTTTTAAATAACCAGGATACTTCCCGAGACAAGAATATAGCAATTCAAGGTGTACAACTACATTTTTTTCCACTTATTGAGCTAGGTTGAGCTATTTCATACGGAAAAATTGGAAGACGAATGCTGGCTGTAACAAATTGCTTTGAGAATCCCGAATCGCATTGCTTTGAATGGACTTACAAAGATGGAAAGAAGAGCAAGAAAACTGGAACTGAGCGAATTACATTTCTATGAGCTGCCTGTAGAAGTCTTCGTGATCGGAAACAGGTTTCTAAAGATACACCGCATCAATATTTGATTGCAATTCGAGGCGTGGACGACCAAATTTGCTGGGCTTGGGAAGGAAATGGTGCAAGCCACTGCTGTTCAGGACTAAAAGAGCGCATCCAAGTAATCTTGTCATTTTTTATCTTTATTATAAAATTTTAAAAATCAATGCAAGTACAATCAAGCGAAGGCTGGGTGCTAAACTTGCTCTTGGATCAACTGACACGGCCACATCTGCCGTGAAACGCTTAGAGGGGAAGATTCTTGAAAATGTGACAAATGAAGATGAAGATATGCCTTTTTGAGTAATAGTCTACTAGCATTTATTACTTTAGAAACATTGCACAGAGCAAGACAGGCAGCTCTGCGAAAATTCTAAAGCGTTGATACACTTTTTCCGAAGGTGCACCCGAAAGAGATTTCCAGCAGTGAAGAAACTTAAAGAGCTAAAGTTGGACCAATTTAAGAATCTACAATTTACTCATCACGGGGCTGTGTCAAAGAAGGGGAGCAAGTATTTTGAAGAGCGTTTTATGCTCTATTCAAATAAGTTGATCTTTTGTTGTATGCGCTTTTTTTCTTCTTATTATTTTTAGAAAAAAATTTGGCCATTTTCACGACTAACAAGCAGCTAGAAATGTGGTCTCGCTCTGAAAATCTCTCTCGCTCTGCGATGGAAGCTTTAAATATAGGCCCCAGGACACTTACCAGATTTATCGAGTCTTCGAGTCTCGAGCCGATATTGGAAGACGACAAAATGATAAAGCTCTATCTTCTTTCATAAAAATCGAAACCATTGGTATTGTTCAGATTTAAGATAATTTTGGATATTGGTTTTTCAATTTAGCTTTCAGGAGGTCTTCAGCAAAAAGAATGCACTTCGATTCAGAAACTGAGGAATATTTTGCACCAGCACCTATCTATCCATGGAGTGATGAACCTATCAAAGTGTATCCAATCCACTCGGATGGCAATTGCTTTTACAGGTCTATTCTACCTGTCCTTCCCTAACCTTTAATGCTTTCTAATTTAGAGCTATTTCTTTCTTGGTGCACCATGGCGAAGATCAACACAAGCGCGTCCGCAAAGAGCTTATGAATTTTCTCGTTGCAAGTAAAGCAGATCCATGAAACAAGTACTTTGGTGGAATGAATGGGGTGGATGAATACGCCGCAGCCTTTTCAAAGCCGGGCGAGTGGGGTCGGAGCATGCAGCTTCTTATAGCATCCAAGCGCTACAACTACAACTTTGTCCTTTATCAACCGGAGATTTCACCAAGATACGTAACCTTTTTTGTTGAAGATGTAAGTTGAACTAAAAGTTTGCAAAAACTTTGTTTATTGTTGTTTTAGGAAGTGAATGCGCTTGCCACTCGGATTAGATGGATTAGATTCAAAGAAAATCATTTTGACGTTGTTCAGTTCGTGATCAAAGAGATAAAGAATAATTTGTAACAATCACTAAGGCTTTGTTTTTCTGTTGTTATTGCTTCATTTGGTACAGAAACCAAGTTGCGGAACCCAAAATATAAAATGTCCTTTCGTTTCAACCGCACCATCAGTGGGCTATTTTGTTGCATGGACCATCCAGCTGAACTGCTAATGTTTTAAAGAATGCCAATGGTTTACACAAAATTTTTTAAATAACCAGGGTACTTCCCGAGACAAGAATATAGCAATTCAATAAGTGGAAAAAAAAAATAAATTTAAAAAAAGTGGGGACCAGTATATGGCTTAAGACGATGAACTACTACTTTCCTTCCTAAATTTTCCTTCCGAAATTTCGAGTCGTAAATTTGTGAGTAGTCGCTCGAACTTCAGAAGATCCTAAACTTTTTTTACATTCATTTTTGAAGTCTTTTGCCAGTAGTCTTTTGTTGGTCTGATAACGGTTGTTTTCTGAAATTATCACCTTATAATGAAACTTTAAATTTTGCAAAAATCTAATCATTTGCAAAATCAAAATTAATCGTTTGCGTATATTCTGACTTTACAAAAATATTCTTTCAAAAATACTTAAAATACCTTTTTTGTCAAAAAGCATTAGAGCATCATGACAGGAAGTAGAAAGGCGGTGCTTTTAAGGCGGTGCTTATAGCTCTAAAAGGCGTGTCCTTTGCATATAAATATATAAAAGTCTTTGCTTTTACCCACACCACAAAGAATTCTTTGGCAAAGCACCTTGTGCCCTTCCTTCCTTCTCATTTCAAAACTATCAAGTTTTTATTACTCCTTTTCTTCACTATGATTCACATCCTGATCTCAGTGGAAGATGCTTATACTGTGAGCCAATTGAGTGGTCATGGCCGTAGAAGGCAGCTAACCCAAAGAATACCACTTAAACTCCAACTGGCTTCGAGAAAGAGCTAGTCGCCATGCTTGGACATGAAGACCACCAACTTGCTAAACTTGCTCTACAACAATACCAAGGAGCTAGCAATACTCTGGCCTTCCCATGGCAAAGACATTGCTTCAATTACTATATTGATTATCCTTAGCGGAAATGTCTTTGATTACTGAAAAGCGCTAGCTATGCAGATGATACGTTTGACACAATCACTGGACACTTGAATTGCTTGATTTATTCAACAGCTTCTATCTCTGTTTTTAGTGTGATATTTTAAAATTAAAAGTGTGATAATCAGAAGTGCCAATTTTGTTGTTTTATTTGTCTAGGAAATAATAACTGTTTGTATGTAATAATTTTGTGCTTGCTTTTGTCATGACTAAAAAGTAAGCTGTGATTTTTTAACTAATTTTTTACTTCTGTAATTATTTGTTGAAAATAATAATGAAATTTAAAATACATAGTGTTAAATTAACAATGAAAATTTACAACGAATTTATTAAGATTATGCCCTACAATCACCATATTGTGACATAAGAGTTTTTACTTTGTAAGTTTTATACATACAGTCTTGTCCACGCCTGAATTTTATCAACCAACACATCACCCGTCCGGTTGGTTGATTATTGGCTGATCGACCGGTGGCACATCGGCGAATCAACCGGCTGAAAACGCCAGCTGATTGGACATTACTGTCCAAGTGGTTTTAAATATAAAGAACTTAACCAAGCATATTAAGATACCGTATAACCTCTAATAGACGGGCACCCTCTAATAGACGGGCACCCCAGAGATGGGTTGAAAAAAGAGCGGGCACTCTAATAGACGGGCACCCCAGAGATGGGTTGAAAAATAGACGGGCACCCTCTATTAGACGGGCACCCCCAGAGAGGGGTTGAAAAATAGACGGGTATGCCCGTCTATTAGAGGTTATACGGTAACTAAGAATATTAACCAACGAGTGTATATCATAGTAGGATATATCCACGTTTGTCACCAAAGTGGTGTTAGTCTTTTGTTATCGGCATTCCAAACAGATATGAAGCCTTTTAAAATTTAGATTTTTAAGGTTTTTTGTCTCAAATCAAAAGTATAAAAATTTCTGTATTTCTACCAGTGTTGTCAAAAGTCATAAGCATAACGCCAAAGTCATAGGCATAATTGGGTTCAAAGTCATATTCAGAGTCGTAAGTAGAATTTTTCAAAGTCATAATCATAATGATTGTGACTATGATTTATTTCAAAAATTATGCCTGTGATTATGACTTTAAAAAATTCTGCTTATGATTATGACTCTGACTATGACTTTCATTATGACTATGATTATGACTTTGAATAATTCTGCTTATGACTGTGATTATGACTTTCCTTTTCATTATGACTCTGACTTTGATTTTTATTATGACTATGACTGCGACTATAACTTTTATTTTCGTTATGACTATCATAGTTGTGTGGTGAGAAATCCTTTTCCTTGCATTTATTTACTTTTTTGCATCACATACACTTCTATATGCATGAGATTTACTATTTTCAGATTTCTGCTGGGCACTTGGATTGTATTCAAACCACCTTGATTGTACCTGAACCATCTGAATGGTACCCTATCTACCTGGATGGTACCCAAGCCACCAGGATGGTACCCAAATCATCTGGATGTTTCTTTCATTATGACTCTGACTATACATTTCGTTTTCCTTACGACTTTGACCATGGTAACTAAGTTCTAATAAGTTAAGTTGACCTCTAAGTTCAAATTTGTAGTTGGTTTACTTTTGATAATTTTGGGGCATCAAAAGTTTTTTCAATTGACTCAATATCGTTCTGTGATCTTGAGGTTGATGATACAGTGAACGCTGCCCTTCTATTCAATTTCTGACTAACTTTGCAGAATACAGTCCACAGTTGTACCTACTTCACATAAAAATCACTTTAATGATTTCCATAACAAGTTTTATTGACTGAAAAGAGAGATCAACTTATAACAACTACAAATTACGATACAAAAACGAAAACTCAATTTCTTTCCTGTTAGGGAAATCCCATCTTTTGACTTCAGATATTGCTGCTGCAGCCTCATTTACTTCAAGAAAAGTTTCAATTACCAAGATTTAAGAAACCCATCTTGTATTGCTAGAAGCCATAAGAGTTCTGACAGTTGCTTTGCTGAGGTCCTTAACTTCAGACTTTAATAACTGATTTCAATAGATTCTTCCAGCACCGGCTTTGCTACGCAGCAGAATTCCTCTATGTGAGTCATATGGTTTCGATAATGCTAGAAAGAGTCGTTGAAAAGCCCAGGTTTTGTCCAGACAACACAAAGTGAATACTGTAAATAATATTTAATAACCTGAAGTTTTACAGCAATGAGTGAAAAACCAAGATAGGCGTGTTTCATACTACTGTCACTCCACACGTTGCAGGTTATAGATAGTCGAAAAGGCATATTTTCTAACGCTTTCTTCATCGTTTTTTTTTCAGTCTAAGCAAATTAAATAAATAGAAAAAGTAAGATCTCAATTTACTTGTCGACACTCTCGGTATCGCACCACGACTACACCATTGGATTCAATTTCCTCGCTGAAGAAGTTCTAGAAAGGACCTCGATTGATGCCACCATTTCGCTTTTTATCACTGCTAGTTTGAGACGACTGTGACAAGGGCTGCAAGATGCAAAGGACTTGCTGGATATGGAGGGGGAACAGGCTAATGAAATCGATGCAGAGGAAGATGAAGAGAACGGCGACAAAACTGATGACAGCCTTGATTTGGAAATGGAAATGGCCTTCGACTGAGAATGACATTCTACTTGAAGAAGAGCCTACAAGCACAAGATTGTTTAAGTTAAAAAGCCTATACACTGTCACAGTAATAATAAAAATAAAAGTCATAGTCGCAGTCATAGTCATAATAAAAATCAAAGTCAGAGTCATAATGAAAAGGAAAGTCATAATCACAGTCATAAGCAGAATTATTCAAAGTCATAATCATAGTCATAATGAAAGTCATAGTCAGAGTCATAATCATAACCAGAATTTTTAATAAATCATAGTCATAATCATTGTGATTGTGACTTTCAAAAATTATTCCTGTGATTATGACTATGACTCTGCTTTTCACTATGTCAGTTATAGCTATGACTATGACTTTATGCTTATGACTTTTGACAACACTGATTTCTACTAATTTCTACTAATTTATAATACATATTTACCGTATTTTCTCTATTAAAAGCCCTCCCCAAAATCGGGAATTTCTTTTATTTTTTTTTAAGTCTTCGACTCACTTTTTCAAATCGCCAAGTGCCCTTATACCTATTGGAGCACTTTTAGAAAGCGTAGGCTCTTATTTTCTTACTTTCAGCGCCTGCCTTTATAAATTTCATGAAGATTAACAAATAAACAATATTTCTTCTTTTTTTTTCAAATTACTCCGTGCCTTAATAAATCTGCTGCCGTCTACTGGATAGATGGTGGCTATGTGGCCATTATACCACTATGTTTGTCCACTCAATCGATACGGGAGTTCTGTGAATTTTACGCAGTCCCACCAAATAGGATTACTTTCAAATTCAACGAAAAAACTTGCTTTCGAGAAATTCCTATGCCGAAGAAGTCCAAAGCAGACATCTTTAATATTTTAAGTGGGAAAAAAATCAAACAATCCTGAAGCCATGGTCAAGTATGACTAGAGGTGTTGCAGAGGAGCACCTTCACTCATGATTAACCTCTATTTCTGCTTAACACCTTCATAAATAACTACATGAATTTAATCTAATTTTCTTGAATCTAATTTTCATTTCAAACATTTTTATGATGTCTCTGTTGTTGTCTCACAGTTTGTGGTCTGATTTTTCTTGGCTTCCTTGCAATAAATTTATCATCTTGTACAACAACCGCAAATAGTGAGTTCTTCATGTGAATTTTCTCATAATTGTAGTCTAATTCTTCGTCTTCTTCTAGATCAAACCAATTATCCAAATCAAAGCCGTCATTCAGCGTTTCTGAGTCCAGGTGACAAGGCAGTGTTAGATGTTGGCTTCTTTTCTCTACAACCTTATCCACTATGCGTCCTTTCCACTGCGTGCTTGCCTGGTTCCTAACTTTTTTCTCAGCGATCCTTGAACAATCCTTCAACATCCTTCAACAAGCGACTATCTCTGAGCGAAATACGCACTCCTATGTCTTGGCCAAATTTTTTCTACACACTGACACGCCATTATAAATTTGCTATAAAAGCATTGCATTATTTTAGTAAAATGTTTTGGGTAATTCAACCTTCAGCCACTTACAGACAGTCAATGTCACTGTCAAAGTCAAGATTACAATCAAGAACATAGTCAAATAAAGGGTTCAGTCAAATATAACGTAAGGCTTATATAAAAGTCAACCGTCTGGATGTAGCCACCGAAAGACTTGATTTTGACTATCTATATGTGGTTTAAATATTATCAAGTAAGTACGAAATGCGTGTCACGAAAAAATCAGACCACATAAAAATGTTTGAAATGAAAATTAGATTCAAATTTATTTTGTCTTCATCTGAAAAACTGGTGCCCGGAAATTTATGCATTTTAAATGAGACTTATTGGCGTGGGCATGCTCCTTTAATGAAGTAATTGTGGTTTAAGAATTTTTTTTATCCAGATAAAAGCCGTCGCTTAATTGGCTTTCGTCTTTATCTTCATTGGAAACGCTGCTCTTGGAGCTTAGGTAATTGTGTATTGAGAAAGTTTTACCCTTCACTTGTTCTCTTTGGTTTTAGGTCATCGACAATGCAATGGATGGACAAATTGGAATCCGACTGGCTATTTCCCTCGTCCTGACTTCTGTACTTTCAAGAATCTGTTTAGAAAATCATATGATTGTTGTCTGTCTTACTCCCTTTATTAAGTTAATAAATTTGTCTGGGATTTTTCGAATGTTTGTTGTAATTTTGGGTTGTGAGCTGAAGTTGAAATTAGTCGAACTTCACGAGATGAGTTATCTCCAGGGCTGCGAAACTTACTTTATTTGAATATTTCAATTTTGGTCAAATTGTACTTTATTTAGTCAAATGTACTTTATTTCAAAATTTTAAGTTTGCAGTCCTCGTTAACTTCTAGTCTTTTTACTTTGTACGGACTAGTCCGGACATTTTTAGTTCAAAATTGGCCTTAGTGTTGGCAATAATAAAGAGGATAATCTCGCAAGTTCATTAGGGACTGCGCTTAACTTCTCAGCGGTCAGAACAAAAGATCAGTTAATTGTCATTACGTATCTATGTGCCATAACTTGAACGGTTGGCAGTGTGCAATCAACCCGCGAGCAAGTGACTTGTTGAAAAAAAACTTATAGAAGCCTAGAAGTTCAATCGGTATTGTTTGAATTATTATAAAAATTGGCATTTGGGTCCAAACAGTGGTGGTGTCATTTTGGGTAGTTGACACATATTTTCATCACCTCAACTGATCAAAAATTTAATTCAGGATTTAGCGCTTTATAACATCTCAGTGCCATCTTGTAGCTCAGTTTAAGAGCTACGAGATCTATTTTACATAATTATTTTTTTAAATTTGGTTGTGGAGATATGTATTTTTCAAAAAAATCAATTTCTTTAGAAAATTGCCAAATCTAAGTTTTTTCCACTTTTCTGATTTTCGGTCATTTTTAAAGAAATTGATTTTTTTGAAAAACCAAATTTTGGGTCAAAAATATCCATTATCGAGGGTAAAGTGGGAAAGGTGTAAACGCTAACCAAACAGTAATACTTTATTCAACTAACAAAGAATAACAACTTCGATCAAACAACAATCAGGTTAGCGGTTTGAAGAAATCATTGAGAGAGCTCTGCTTCTTTTTCCTTGACCACCCTGCCAGAAAGCTTAGAGGATCCGTACTTTAAAAAGCCAGAAAGCCAAAAACGTTTGTATTTGAATTGTTGAGAAATAATATTGTCGTAAGCATCCAGAACAAAAGCATAAAGTAACAGTGTAATAAATCTCGAATGAATAAACAAATTAAAATAATACCGCGAGATTTCGAGCCAAACATAAGCGCAATTAAAAAATAGGCAATCTGAACAAATATCTAAAATTACACTTTAAAAAGAGAAATGGCTTTCATTTAGACTTGAGTGTCAGAGGTATCTGTTATCGAGGGCAAAATAAAGGTCAGTGTAAGAGTCAGAGGGTATCTATTATCGAGGGTATCTAATAGGTAGCACGCGGTCGGGTACCTCGAACGGGAACCGAACTGAACCGGCCATGGCAAAATTACCCGAACTGAGAACCGGGTGTCCAGGAACCGGAAGAACTGAGAACGGTCCAGGAACCGACGGTCCGGTTCCAAACAAGCATTGATAGAATTGCTTAGAAAATTTGAAACTTTAATTTAAAAGTTTAATTAAGTTTAAAGTTCAATAATTTGCTTTGAAGTTTGTAAGTCACAGATTGTCTTGACAGGTTCGTATTTTAAATGGAACACAGTTATTTTGACCGACCTATAAGGAAGAAGAAAAAATCCGAGGAGGAAAATGATGATGTTTGATTTTGTTCTATTTGTTTGTGCTGCATGTTGTTAATTGTTTAATTTTGACTTTACACACATGTTTTTCTTACTTTTTTAACTTCAAGAAACATGTTTGAGCCCTTCTACCATACGCGTTCCTTGCCTAAGCCTAAGCCTAAAAATGTGAAAAACGATTAAAACTGACCCTAATATGCTCTAAAAGACCATATGGCTTTATGAGTTGAAGTTAAAATTTTTGAAAAATTTTTTTATTTTACTCGGAAACTGTTTAGAAATGTTTCGTATCAAGTAGTACAGAACGTGTTTGGGTCACTTTTTAAAAGTGGGGTGGGGTGTAAACGGAATAAGTACCGTTAATTGTATAATAAATGCATGGGATATGTGGTTTTATTTTGTATGGGCTATTGTTGCCATTACCTGCATACCCGGTCGGGTACCCGACCGAGTAAAATGCTACCCGAACTGAGAACCGGGTCCGTGGAACCCGGGTACCTGGAACCGGGTTGAGCCAAATTACCCGACCGCGTGCTACCCTAGTATCTACTATCAAAATGATTTGCCTTATTTAACCAAAACCAACCAAATATAAGGCTAAGGGTATCTACTATCGAGGGCTATCTATTATCGGGGTATCTACTATCGAGGATCGACTGTATCTCCACATTTTATGTCGTTTCTGCAAATGTCCTGCCGCGAATGTCGGCCTGTAAATGTCCTTCTTCTAATGTTGCTCCTCAAATGTCGTTCCACATAAGTCGTTCTGCAAATATCCTGCCGCGAATGACAGTCTGAAACAGTCTTCTCCGCAAATTTTATGTCCGCAAAAATCCTTCTGAAAATGTTACGAGCGCAATTGACCTGCCGCAAATGTTTATTCGCAGATCTCGCATGCCGCCATAATTTGTAGTAGGATTCTATACTAAAATTCTAATAGTAATTAAGATATTATCAAGAAACTTATAGTAAATGAGATAAATTGTTTTTTTTTAAATTTCTTTTGATATATTTTTTTGATAATCACAAACGTAGATCCTCAATATGTTCGGCTAAACTTCGTTATGCCACATCCTACCAAAAGTTGATTTTGACCACTTATTCGTGCTTTTCAGGTCGTAATTAGTCGAAAAAACATGTTTTTGGGATTGGGAAAGACATTTGCAAAAAAATTTTTTCGGCAAAAATTTTGACATTTTTTTGAAAATTTTCATTTTTCTTAGTTTATTCGGTCGCAGTTTCTTTCTCTCGTCTTTTTTAATTTGTTTCTTTGTTCTAGTTACGATGTCGATAAACTTGATTCGTCTTTACGAAATTTGCATTGGGCGCGGACGACATTTTTTGGAAAAATATTTTTTGACCAAAATTTAGTCATTTTTCAGTCACCCCATTCACCCCAAGCATTACCTTAGGCTTAGGCTTAGGGTTGTGATGTTAGGAATAAATAAATTTGATCGGGTCTTCTTTTGATATTGGTAAATTTTGGTTAAAAATGAAAATTTTCAAAAAAATGTCAAAATTTTTGCCGAAAAATTTTTTTTTGCAAATGTCTTTCCCAATCCCAAAAACATGTTTTTTCGACTAATTACGACCTGAAAAGCACGAATAAGTGGTCAAAATCAACTTTTGGTAGGATGTGTATTTTTGTATAACGAATTCCAGCCATATGTTCTTTGCATTATGTTCTTTCTTTCTTCTCTTCAAGCATCTATTCATAGTTTTGAGCTTTAGTTAACTAAGATATTTCTTAGTAAAACAGCAAAAATCAGCACGCAACTTTATACGTAGATATTAAAAACCTGCAATTTGCTACTGTCCTTTCTCAACAAAAGAAGCTCTTTCATAGTTTTGTGTTTACCTATGAGTCTTTTTAAAAGATTTCATACTCAGAAATTCATTTTTTTATTTTAAAAATGCTAAACGCCTAAGCTTCATATCATTTTTTAACTTTTCATAAAAATCAAAACATAAATGATAGGGTTGTCGACTCGAATATTCGATTTCGAATATTGTTCGAAAATATTCGACTTTTTTCGAATATCGACTATCGACTCGAACATTCGAAAAATTCGAATATCGAATATCAACTTGACTCGAACATTCGAAAAATTCGAATATCGAATATCAACTTGACTCAAACATTCGAAAAATATCGAATATCAACTTGACTCAACATCGAAAATTCGAATATCGAATATCAACTTGACTCGAACATTCGAAAAATTCGAATATCGAATATCAACTTGACTCGAACATTCGAAAATCGAATATCGAATATCAACTTGACTCGAACATTCGAAAATTCGAATATCGAATATCAACTTGACTCGAACATTCGAAAATTCGAATATCGAATATCAACTTGACTCGAACATTCGAAAATTCGAATATCGAATATCAACTTGACTCGAACATTCGAAAAATTCGAATATCGAATATCAACTTGACTCGAACATTCGAAAAATTCGAATATCGAATATCAACTTGACTCGAACATTCGAAAAATTCGAATATCGAATATCAACTTGACTCAAACATTCGAAAAATTCGAATATCGAATATCAACTTGACTCGAACATTCGAAAATTCGAATATCGAATATCAACTTGACGAACATTCGAAAAATTCGAATATCGAATATCAACTTGACTCGAACATTCGAAAAATTCGAATATCGAATATCAACTTGACTCGAACATTCGAAAAATTCGAATATCGAATATCAACTTGACTCGAATATTCGAAAATTCCGAACATTCGACAACTCGAATAAATAAGTACAAAATTAAGATACACATAAAAATTGAAAAATGTTTTGCAAGTTTGGTACAAAGTTGTCATTAGCTGACAAATTTCGAGTCTAATACATTTTTAATTTAATCAAAAAATTATATTCAGAAATATTTTTAGTTTTAAATCTTAACGAAAAATATTCTGTTAAATTTTTCTGGCAACTCTTATGTTTTTTGATTCTGCTTAAAATAAAATTTCATTTAAAAAATCTTTATTATTTTTTTAACTGAAGAAAGCTTAACGTCAATAGTAACTAAAACCTAAAAAGACTATTTGGATAATGTTTGAAAAAATATAGACTATTGACTAAATATATTACTTTTTAGACATAGTCGAGAATAGAACAGACCGTGTAGAATCTTAAATCATTTTCATGAATGATTTTTAAAGAGATTGTGTTAAAAAGAGGGGAAAAAGAGAAATTAAATATTCTACAAGTTAAAAAAATTAATTCTAAAAATGACTACAATATTGCTGCATAAAATGGTGAATCAGCTGTAATTGATTTGTATAAGTCTGGTTCGGACTTTAAGCTTGGACAATTGATGACGAGTTAAGGTTAATTAAGAATATTTTGTAACATCTGTTTGTTTTAGACTGCTGCTACGAAGAAATGTTCAGAAAGCATTCTTGAAAGTTTCTAAAACACTTGTTTCTAAAATAAAAACATTTTTTACTTGCTAATAAGTATGGTTTTTGACTCTTTGTGCTTCATTACAGTAAATTTTTTTTAATCGTAAAAAATTCGTTGCAATTTTACATGCTAGACTATATAGTATGTCGATGTGAACGCGGCAAAAATGACTTAAAAATATTTTGAAGTTTTCCTGCCAAGTTATCAATCAAAAATTTTATGGTGGATCTAAACTGGTAATATGTTCGTACTTCTTTAACCCATTTTTGCCGGAATTAAATTTCAAAATTTTGAATTTTTTTTTAATTTTTCTAAAGGTCGTATTTAGAGGTAAAATTATCAGTTTTATTATGAAAATGAAGTCAAAAACCTGATATTATTGATAAATTTGCATTTTTTGGCCATTTTTATCTTTTTTGTCTTGAAACTATTATTTCTTTGTACTGGGATATTGATAGGTTTTGGTTTTGGCGTGGATTGACAATAGGCCCGTCCTCATGCTGACCACAATTGATGATCTGGAGCCAATCTGCCCTCAGCCAGTCGCTGGTCTGCCAAGGAAAAGAAGAGAATTGAAGTTGATCAACCACACACAGTCCATCAATACAATCAATACATGCATACAAGTAACCTCCAAGCGGGTGACCGACAGTGTGCGATTCGATAGGCTCAACCATTGGATCGTCACCTCTGAATCAGCGCTTGTGTGTGCTGTCTGTACGGGTAAAGCCAGCAGGATGTGTGAAAAGTGCAATGTCGGACTACACGACAAGTGTTTCAAAGAATTTCATGTGCAACAATAAGACATATTTTTTGATGATTTTGCTCTTATTCAAATTCAATTTTTGTAACAATAAATAGATAACTTGGTAAAACTAAATATACTGTTTGATTCAGCTGTTTCTTAGCTACAAAATGACATATAATACTTAGTATACATGCTTAAGATGAAGTGCAAAAAAAATGCTTCAAAGTGCACGTAGAAATTTCTACGCGTAGGCAAAAAAGGGTTAAAAAATGTTAGTTTGTTTTAACAATTAAGATATTCAAATTAAAAATTTAAGCTAAAAAGGAATTTTCAATTTTTGTTGATTCAAGAAATCCTTGCTATTGATACCAACTGAAACCTAGAAACACTTCGTTTTATGAACAAAGGCAACATTTCGAAAATCAAATATTTTTTAAAACTCTTTTCTAAAAGTAACATACAGTAAAAATACGCTTCAAGCGAGTAAACTTATTTCGTGGTCTAAATTTTTTTTGCACGAGAATACAAAACATAAACAAAGACATTGTTGCTATTTCAAGAAAGAAAAGCAGAAAAAGCTGTAAAAATAAAATAATTTTCACACCAATTGGCCTTTGAGAACTGTGCAGCATATTTGTAGTCTTAAAAAAACTCTTTTTTTTGCGTTTTTTAAAAATGCATCTTAAAAAAAATTAGTGTAAAAATGGGTGGGTTATTGTAAAGTTAAGTAATTTTTTTAACGTTTTACCACATTTTATTAAAACACAATTTCTAGCAAATGTCGCGGTCTTCCGGTCCACTGCCTGGGAAACTGACTACAAATCGCAAAAAGGTTTTTGTTCTTTTTTAATAGCTACTTTTGGATAACGAAAAAGGATTTAATCCAACACTTCAGCTAGCTTCATTAAGAAAAACTTTCAAGCGAAAATAGTGGTAAACAAGTTATCCTTCATTAGACTTTTTCAAGGTTACAAAAAGAATGAAAAATATTGCACTAGAATAAACTTTGCACTGCTTGAAAAAAGAAACGCAAATTATTTATGATGGAAAAATTGCACTTATGTAAATATAGTTTTTTTACATAATTCCTATCTCTTTACATAGTTTATAAACTAAAACAGCAGATTAAAAAAAACATGTCAAAAATGTCTTACACAAAAACGCACAGTTGAGATGCGCACACATGCCTACATCAGATACAAATCATTTGACTCTAGATGTATAAAAACAGTATGCATAATCAGAGTTTTTTTATGCGTTAGGGCCCAGTTGATAAAACTATGTTCAAATTCAATCTTTTAGGGTATTTAATGGCCTTTCAAGTTAGACTTGAGTCAATCCATGAAGAACGGAAGTAGGAAATAAAGTCAATCCTGATTTTTTCTTGCGCTGTATACTTTAAGCTCCAATACTCCATCATTGCTAGCGCAGCTATAATAGAATCGTGAGAAAGATCAAGATCCCCTATTACGAAATTCACCTTGCTTGAATTCCATCTCTGAAATAGCTAGTTGAATCTTCTTAACATCGAGATAGATGTTTTTTTCGTCTCTTTTGACAGGCCTAGTTCTCTCATCTTCTTTCGCAAGTTCTGCATGACATGGAAAAAGCACATTGCTCTCTTCGCTAATGGCCAAACGGACTTAGCTGCTAAAAATTCATAGTAGTCAAAGATGTAAATACACCAGACATGCAGAACTTACCAACCTGCCGAAATTGATTGATCACCATCCGCCATCAGCACATCTGGCTTGAATACGCCTTCCTCAATTGATCGAAAAAACATTTCGTAGCACCAGCTATTTTTATAGGACGCCAAGGCTATATGAGTGAGAAAAAAAGCGTTTATTTAAGGGAATACGAATCACAAGAAAAAATACAACTTACAAATGCCAGTGATTTTTCGCCAGATACTGCTTGAGTCATCCTTCCACTTCTGAAGACCGCTTTCAGCTTCGTCAACGTCAAACTTCATCACCTCTTTGTAAAAAAGTGCAGGCTTGTCTTTTCTTTGACACGTTACTTCGCGGAGAGACATTCTAAACTTTAATGATGTAAAATGTGTGACAAAAACATGCGATGCAACTACTTAATCGATATATGAGACAGAGCTGCAAAATCTACAGTTAACATATAAATCTACGGCGAAAATCCGAAAATCTACGGCCGAAATTTAGAAATCTACGACCAAAATTAAATATTCTACGGCCATTTTTCACAATTCTATGGCTAATTTTAAGTATAACCCTTTTTCAATTGTTCCCTTTGCCATTAGAACCTACAGCTTTTAGCTAAACTAAAATTTATTGAATAATCAACACAATTATCCTGTTTTTTATAAACGACTTAGTATGTTTTCAGAAAAATTTTAACAATAATTTTACTTGAAATGAAAGAACTGCCAGTGATTTAAACATGTTATAAAACAACATTCTCTTCTATTTGTCATCCCCTAAAAATCCAAAAATCTTAAATATAGTGCTCTATTAATGTAAATATATAAGTATTTATATGGGCAAAGGTTGAATTGTTTTTTTAAAGGACTGCGGAAAGTTTTTTTCAATGTCTCGTTTGGCTGATATACTGCAGTCAAATAATTTTCAAAACAAATCAAGATTCAGACTTTTATTGGCATTGAAAAACTTCATACTTACATATATACAACTTCATTGTACACATCTACAACATTAAACAATAAATTATGACTAGATAGGTACATATTTACATTATTTACATATATGGAAAAAAAGGTAAAAAGATAGTGACAGATAAATAAATTAGAAACATATTAAACAAACATGCTAAAACTATAATATGGCACTTCAAATAACCAGCTATCAATTTTCCTAGTTAAGAAAAAGACTATCTACAATAAAAACATCAAGTCTTTGGACTAAATTACAACTTATAGATCATTTTAACTGTCTTCTCTGGCTGAACGGCGACTTCTGAGTTCATAATACGAACTTTTGGCTAGCTACAGCGTCATACAACGTAATAAGCGTTATTATAGTCACCAGTAAAAAGTAGGCAGTAAATTTAGATGAGTATCATGGCAATGTTGTTGTATCTCCGAATGGTGTAGCTGGACTTTTATGCTCAAATATACGACTTTCTGGTGGCCAGTTGGAGTTTGAGAGGTATTCTTTGGGTTAGCTGCCTTCTACGGCCATGACCACTCAATTGGCTCATGGTGTAAGCATCCTCCACTGAGATCAGAATGTGAATCATAGTCAAAAAAAGAGTAGTAAAAACTTGTTAGTCTTTTAATCAAAAGAAATATTGAAAAAATATATAAGAAAAATATAATAGCACGAGGTGCTTTGGCGAAAAATGCTTTGTGAGGTGGAGAACAGGAAATCTTTTTATATAGAAAGTGGGCAAAAGCCACGCCTTCTATAACAGCAAGTACCGCCTTAGAATTCCTAACTCTTTGTGTCCTCTGCCTTGTAGTATTTAAATAAAGTATTATAAAAGAAATCCAGTCAGAAAATAACCCTAAGCAATTGTTGTCAGATTTTTTAAAAATAATCATCAAATTTGAACAATGATAGATATATGCTAAATGTTTTATTAAAGTGTCTAAATATACATGATTTATGAGAAGGAACTACAGTCAAACCTCGATAACACGTCATCCCTGGGGACCAACAAAAGGTGACGGGTTAGCGGCGGTGACGCGTTACCGAGGGTGTGGTATTATCGATGCTAATATTCACAATAAAGCGGTTCATTTCCAACAATTATCAATCTAAACAAACAAGAAATAAAAAACAATAGGAAGCCCAGTTGTGTTTTTTTAGAAATCTAATGAGTGTGGATATAAAGCATGACAAATTCTCACAAGAGATTTTCAGATTGGCAGATTTTTTACGAAAAGAGGTCACTTTTTAAACAAAATAAGGCATTTTTCACAAGGGGGCACTTTTTCGCTAAAAAGGAGAATTTTTACGCCTCGTCTTTTGGAAAATGTAGAAAAATTTGCGAGGTGACCGGTTAACGGAGGTAATTTTCTTTGCCGATGATGGATCGAGGGTGACGGGTTAGCCTTGTGACAGGTTAGCGGAGGTAAGATTCATTGGATTTCTTTGCCGGCCAACCGAATTTCTTTTTAGCTACGTGATAGCGAGAGTGACGTGTTATCGAAGCGAAGTTTGACTGTATTTAAATATTTTATGTCCAATACTGAATCAGTATTGCGTAAATGTGACTGATCAGCTTTAGAAAAATTTTTATAAAGCTGTTTCATATTTAGATTGAAAAAAGGAAATAAAATGATCAAACAACAAGAATAAGTTGCGTTTGAAATTTTTTTAACCTTTGTTGTTTGATGATTTTGATCATGTATACTTTTCTCTTGTCCAAAACTTAGCGTAATGCACCCAAATTAAAGTCTAAACAACGACAAATATTCAAAAAATAACATTTTTAAACATTAAGATACTTAATAACTAAAATTCATGTCATGAAAATAAAAAATTGATGAAATTTTTAATCTGCGATCTAAATTTTGCAGCTTTTTAAAAAGTTAATTTTCTGTAAGCATCTAACTGTTCAATTAAAATAGCATTTTCAAATTAACGGACTTTAAATAAGTAAACAAGTTTTACGTTTTCTAGTATATATCTTATTATATATACTTAAATAAAATTGTAAAAATTTTACATTAATTTTTTTTCTACCAAATTTCTTGATTTTTATCACGATAATTTCAAGTTTATTCTAATCTTATATAGTATTTGGCATGTGTGGGTGGGTGGGTGTGTGGTTAACGCTTTTTTACTTCGAAGGCCAGAACGGGTCGTATATAGCGAAATCACTTTTGTCGCTAATACCATCGTGTTCCCCAGAATGTCAGCTTTCGTTTTAAAAAAAGAACAGGCGAAAAAAAAAACGCTGTTGGTTCTAACCGCTTTGAAACTTCCTGTGGTGGGAATAAAGAGTACGGAGCGCAATGCTCGAGTTACTCAATCAACTGGATGCTTTTGATTCGAACACCAAAATTAAGGTGAGAAATTTTCAGTCATAAATTTTACTGAAAGCGTGAGCTAACAATTTGAATTAACAGGATAAATTTTCTTGATGCGGCTTTTATTTGTTCGCAACGCATTGACCGTGAACATGAAGTGCCAAGTCGAGACTCAAAAAAAAATCTGAAGATGTTCCAGCCGCATACTTCTACAATTATGCTAAGTGAAGATGTATGTCTGTCGAAGCTGCTTGTTTAACATGATCATTTTCTAAGAATGGTATCAAGGTAGAATAAATTCCGGTCTTTGTATCGCTCCGTATAACACGAATTTTACATTTAGGTGGTTTGCAATAAAACTGAACTGCGCGCGCTATGGGAGCATTGCAAAAGGGTGGGATAAACGGGAGGGCCGAGGGAGTATTTTATAAAAGGATTTGACTGTACTAAAGTTTGAAAAACTGAATGATAAAGGAGAAAGCTGGTGGCAAAATCGAAGAAGCTTGAGATCTTTCAAAGAGCATCATAATGTTATACAAGAGCATCATGCAGGAGCATTATTGAATGGCCATAGGTTTTTATTAAATTGTATAAGATGCTAAACATTTGAGGAATTTAAAAAAAAACAAATTTTGTCACTTTATCTGGGGCCGTTTTTTGTCTTTAAAAAAGACTACAGTCAAATATTTTTATGAGATATCCCTTATGACTAGCCGCCAGAAGTATCTTATAGAGTAAGTATCTTATAAAAGAAGTATGTTACCGTGAAACCTCTATAAATAGACCCAGGTTTGTTATCTTTTCATCAACCCTTCACCACCCTTCACCCTGCACCAACCCAATAGAATTTAATAGAAGGCGGTCTAATAATAGAGGTTTTACGGTAAACCGAATCCAAATAAACTTGCTGCCAGGGGTATCTTATAGAAGAATGATCTAATAAAAAGGGTATCTTATAGAGGGATTTGACTGTAGTAATGAAAATATCATAGAAGGAGTTCTTACTGACAAGCTTGAGACAATTTTTATCGTTTACGCAAAAAATGTTTGAAATAAATGTTTGACTCTTCACAAAAAAGTATTGCAATAAGTAGAAGTGTGACAAAGCGTTTTTCAATATACATCTTATTATTGTTTTTTGTATGAAAAGCAGACGCATAAGCAATTTGTTTAATTCCCATATTTTATACCACTCATCAGCAAAAAAAGAAGGAATTTAAAAAGCACTCGCATAGTTATCCTCAACGTCCTTATTTTTATGAGGTTGTATTTCAAAAAGAGTTCAAGAAGATATAATAAAAAAATTTCATTAAATTTATCGACCCTTTTGATTTGAAAAATTACTTCCCATGAAGAAACTTAACTATAATAATAATTATCTCTTGATATGTATTTTTAACTAAAATTGTACATGTCTTAAGGAAGTCTTAAGCCGCAGGAATTTTGTGAATAAATAATATGTGGCGAAAAAGTGTGTTGAATTTTTAAGAATCTATATCTACTCTACTATGTCTTTCTGCACTATGATTTAAAAAAAACTACAATCTCTATATAGTACTTGGACTGTGTTTGTCCGTAACGTTTTTGATTAATTTGAACTTGAACAGGGGCCAGGTAGGGTAGGTAGGTGGCCAGGCAGGGTAGTTAAGTGGCCAAATAGTTAAATAGGTGGCCAGGTAGGGTAGGTAGGTGGCCAGATAAGGCAGGTGTGTGGCCAGGTAGGGTAGGTAGGTGGCAAAATAGTTAAATAGGTGGCCAGGTAGGATTTTCAAGTGGTACAGTAAGAACTCGATTTAACGAACCCCTGGGCTTGATTTGGTTGGTTTATCTTAAATAAGGTAAAGCATTCCCTCTATTTAACGAAACCTCCGGTTTAACGAACATATTTCTTCTTTTTTCTTAATAAAAGTATTGTGAACCTTTGATTTAACGAATATTTTTTCATATCTCTGCATAGTTGTCCCTCCCGATTTTACGAAATTTTATAGCTATATTTTTGCTAAATGAGGTACATCGCTATGTTTGCTCAATATATCGCTTATCTATTAGTCCAGATAAATAAATATATTTGCTAATCGATGGTGTTTTTTAATATAACTAAAGCTTCAGAATTCGATAAAAAATCATTCTGCTAAGAGAAATTTATTTGTCAGAGAAAGCAGGTCAGCGATACATATAACGAACTTTTCGTGCACATAAAATTCAGCAACAATAGTTCGCAGCTCATGTTGTAATTCACATGAGGTGTTCTAATAGAGAAACTTAGACAGTTAAACAGTAATACGGTGGCTCTAGTAAGTTTAAAAAAATTTGAAGCCTCAATGTTATAAATAGAGCCGTGGGTCCTTCAGGCAAAACTGTCAAATACAGTAGCCTTTCGAAACACCGAGGGTAGCCAGTATATCGAGGATTGTATATGAAAACCTCGATTTAACAAACAATATGACATGTTTGTTTGCTTGATTTAACGAACATTTTTCCCGGCCCCAGTGGGTTCGTTAAATCGAGGTTTGACTGTAACATCTAGATGATGATCCTTAGATAGTTTTATATTGCCACGCTGTTTATCGCAATTTCAAACTTTTGCTAGATCTACTAATTCCTTTTTTTAAGATTTTAAATAAGCTAAAAAATCGAAATCGACCTTAAATTTCAAATAAAAAAGTTTTGGGGATTCTATTATTGGAATTTATCAATAGAAAAATTACGGTAAGTATAATTTTTAGTAAGTTTTTCTGTGGTTACGACAATTGAAATTTTTTCACCAGGCGCCTGTAACGCGCCAATCCACCTAGTAAATAAAATATTTGGAATACCATTTGCAAAAATTGCTATCTTAACAAAGATTAAAGATAATAGAAGATAATTAAGGATAATTAAAGATGAAAAAGCACCAATCGAAAGCTCAGAAAAAGGCTACATTTTGTACAAACTCACATTTTTACAGAGTTGTGAGGAAGATATGGGTAGAAGCGATATGCTAATTAATCTTTAAAACTAGTAATTCAAAACAAAATTTTGGTGAAGGGACGTTTCACCACCTTTTGAACATTTGTGCAAAAGGTAGTGAAACGTTTCACCACCTTTTGCACAAATGTCCAAAAGGTGGTGAACCGCTAATTTTGCATTGGTCCCCCCTGCTGATTTTTTTTGTATTTTTTTGCTAAAAAAGCTATTTTAATAGTGTCTAACATGATTCTGATTTTAAGTTTCATTATCTTCACTGAAATTAACCCCACATCTTTCCATATTTTTCAAAGTATGGCGCACGAACTTTATTCGATCATAAAGATTTCAAACAAAAATGACAACAATTAAAAAGTTAAAACAACTTCAAAATGACTGTTGGCAAATGTTATTGTAATAGATGAAAGCTCTTGTTCCTGTTTTGACTTTTGCCAACCATTTCCTAGATCTGGCGAATACACCTTCCATCCAACACTCGAGTAGATCAGCACATTGACTTGGAAAAGCTTTGAGGCGGCAGAAAAGTCCATGTCCCGAGCATAGATTTCAACATCTGACGAGTCTTTGGCTTCTACGCTAACATTCTTGACACGTTTTCTTCGGGTTTCTTCGTCAGTCATAAGCAATTTGACCAGTTATCTCCGATGTGTTCAGCAAAGAACTTAGCGATGTTCTTTCTAATAAGGCCGTAAGGATCTTAAGTGGCCGTTAGTCCAACGGATAGAGCTCTAAAACAATACAAGTAATCGTAACACTATAGAATCCCCCCCAGCCAGCGCAAAATTTACTTATACCGAAGGGGGAGGGACCCGTCTCATATTGATTCTCGTGCTCTGAAACGGCACGGAAGCACTTTGGTTTCTGAAAAATCGAAAAAAAAATTTTTCGGTTTGCCTTGGTCCCCCCAAGGTGATGAAACTAGAAAAATTCCAAAAAATTGTTTTTTAAATTTCCGCCAAAACATTTTTAAAAGGAATAAGGGCTGTATTGGGAGGGGAAGAGAATAAAAAGGGGTCACTTTCATGGCAAAACGATGAAAAAAGGTAAATTTAAGACTATTTAGACTGTCTAACCATGTTTTTCAACATGGGCCGTGGCAAAAAGAGACTCTATATGCATTTTTTGATCAAGAGTCTTTCTCGGAATCATGTCTAAGGTAAGTGAGTGCGCGCATATCTAACTCTCAAGCCCCAACTCCAAGCACCCAAGCTCCCCAAAGGGGGCTTGGGGGCTTAGGTACAGAAGCTTGGGTACAGAAGCTTGCTTTTCAACAACCATATCAAACCAATACTACTACAAGCTGAGAATGTGGCCACCTTACCGAAGATCCCGATCTACGTGGAGTACATTGAGAGGAACTTTATCGGTGAGCATTTTTATCGGCGGCTTCTCCTTGGCTTATCTTTATATAAACAGGCACGTTGTGGGCATATGGTACTCCGCACGCTCGACCACTATTCGCCTACTCTGTTGCAGATATGTACACATCTATTATCGAGAAGCGTGCTAGAGACAACAACAAAATGGAATCGAATAATAAGAAACTCAAACGTCTACTCGGAAGCAATCCAGGAGAACGGTGGATGGCACGACATCTTCGTGAGGCTTATGAGGGAGACTTTCGGGTGCAGTACTTGGTAAAACTCCCAATTCGCTGGTTTTCCCTCTTGAAATCATTCCTTTTAGCAGTTTGTAGCTGGGCAAGTGGAGCCAAAGAGCGCAAAGAGCGTCAGAACTGATGAAAGGATCCTAGCACATGTGGAGGAATTCGCGCTGGTCATCGCTGGACGGAAACCAATTATAGAGTGGGCTGATGGGATGGTGACGGCGTTCTGAAAAATAAATGTTATTTGAGTTTGTGTGTTTGTACGTCAGTTGTTTATATTGTGTTCGCTGGGCAAGAATAAAGTAGGACGGTGATAGAAGAATGAAAGATGGAAGAGTTAGTTAATTTTTTTGTCACCTTAGGTGCATTTGTTCAAAGTAAACAAAGTGAGTTGACAGAGTAGACATTTTATCTGACGAAATCATTGAGATAGAAAGAGTGGAAAATTTGGCCGAATGCGAATTTGGCCGAATACGAATTTGACCGAATACAAATCTTTTCGAATACGAATCTGGCTGAATACGAAAAAAGTAGAATACGAATCTGGCCGAATGCGAAAAAAGCGGAATACGTCGAACCTCGATAAGCCGTCACTCCGATAAACCGTCACCCCCGCTAAACCGTCACCCAGAAAAAATTTGGTTGGCCGGCAAAGAAATCCCACAAAACTTACCCTCGCTAAACCGTCACTCCGCTAATCCGTCACCCCCGCTAAGCCGTCACTTTCGATCAATAACAAACAAAGAAATTAACCATTGATAAGCCGTCACTTTGTCTATTTTATGCAAATTTTCAAATTCCGCCCAATTTTTCGAATTTAATTTTCTTTGCCATTTTATTTGTATTCTTTTGTTCGTCGTATTTGGCTGTCTCTTTTTGTGTGACGCGCAATTATTTTGTCTTCAGATGTCTCGAAAACATAAAGCGGTCACACTGGAGGAGAAAAAAAGATCATCGAAGCGGCGGCGAAGAACAACAACAAGACGGATCTCGCCTTGACGAAGCCTTACCAGGAGCGGAGAAAGAAGGAAAACAGCGCCAACTTACAGATTTCTTTCGGTTATTTAATGTTGTAGGCTCATTTAGTTATTTGTTTAAAATAAATCTTTATCGTGATGCAAAAATGATGAGACCTTCGATAAACTTCACCTCGCTAAACCGTCACCTGCCCCGGGGTGACGGCTTATCGAGTTCGACTGTACGAATTTTGCGAATACGAAAGCCAAATACGAAAAAGCCGAACACGAATTCAAATACAGTCCTTATATATTCAGCAAACAAAAACAAGCTTAATGTTTCACACTCTATAACATTTTGAACACACATATTTCACAGACCAAAAAGCAAAAAAAGAGTCTGGTCATTTTCTCAACACTGTTTAGCAAATTATTTTAGTCGCGCCTTTTCGCTCATTTTCTCAGAGCCAATTTAGACAAATATCTGCAAATTAATTTTAATTTAGTCTTTATCCGTTTCCTTTTTTTCTTCCTCCCAACAAACTTTTTAATTATGGTTCTTGTGTCTCAACACAAAAAATAGTCCGAAAAAAATAAATCGTGGCACAAAAGTCACATAATTTTCGTGTTTTTCACATAAAAATTGGCATAGAAGTGTGCTTGGTTTGATCTAATTCAAAACTAAATAACTATTACATGATAGATAACAAACAACGATTTTACAAAAAAAATTTACAGAATTGTTTCCTATGCTCTGAAAAACATTTAAAAAAAAGATCAAAAAGATATGACTTCTTAAAAAAAGTTATGGCCAAAGTTAAGGGGGACAAAAAATAGGGCCACCCTGTAAAACTGAGATCATATTTGGCCTGGGATCTCAGTTTTCTAAGGAGCTATCAAATTCCATTAAATAATTTCAGAAATGTATGGATTTATAAACTTGAAAAAACAATGAAAAAAACAATAAAAAACAATTTACTTTATTCAAACACCTAAATCTTCACATTTCTAAATTTGTTCAATGGAATTCGATAGCTTCTTAGAAAGCTAGATCCTGGGCTATGATAATGCGAAAAAATTAAAAAAAATTGACACGATAGTAAAAAAACTGTCAATTGCAAATCAGCGGGCATTTTAAACTAATTTTTACATAGACTAGCTGACAGAATTAATTACTGCTTTTATAAAGAAGAGAATACAGTAGCTTTTCCAACTTGCAAACTACAATTTCTTTCACACATCCTAAAAAGTGAAGAAATAACAAACATAGAAGACCAGAACACAGAATATTGAAACTTGAGTTGAAAGTTATCATGGCTGTTTTTTTTAAATTGTTTGTTTTTTATTTTTAACCAATTTTTCGCTTTTGTAGGTACTACATAGTTTTAAAGAAATGACCTTAGCTTGATGTTTTTTTACGTCGTTGATTAATTTTGAAATTTTAATTTAATGACTTTTCTGGTGCCCTTTAAATCGACGAAGTCTTGCATCGAGAGTAGTTAAATTGAGGGAGGATTATATATAAAGCAGTCATTTAAACTAAGAACAAAAATCAGTCATTTGCAGCAGGAAAAAGCTCGCAACAAGAAGTCAGGGGTGAAAATTGGCAATAAAAACAAAGCCTTTCTGTAATTATGACATCTGTTCTTTCTTTGTTAAGACACAAAGCCTTTTTTTCTTTAGAGATGTTACAGATGTTAAAATTATGTAGAAAAAATTATAGAAATAAAATCTTCGTTGATAAAAAAGCAAAGGCAATGATGCCGCTACTTCTATTGTTTTAGACAGTATTAAATTTGTTGGCTCCTTTTCTCTTTTTTGCTCAATTTTACGTGCAAAATTTTTTGACTAACAAGTGTTGAATTGCAGTGAAATCACCTCATTAGTTGTTTAAAGTTGGAAAAGAGTCGCTAGAATGTTTGACACATGACTGCGTATGTGTAATTTGGAAAAAAAGGCAAAGGTTTTTTTTATATTTTGAATCCACTTTTTTGTTTATTTTTTTGTTAGAGGTTAAAGTACACAAATATACAGAAGCTAAAAATCTAAAAAGTCAATAAAAATAACTTCTTGAACTTTTTTTAAATCTTAGTTTTACTTAAAATTTTAATTTTAAATAGGGACAATTTGTCTAATGATTTGACCGGTCAAATTCTAGATTCAAGTTTAGTTATTTATTTGGTCATTGCAATTATTAAAAAAAGCTTTTTCGAGCTGCATGATAGAGCGAGACTGGAATATAGAACTTTATTTATTTATTAACCTATTGATGCGCATCGGTACCAGATTGATACCAAAAACTGCCTTGGTACCACCTGTTGTTCTTTTTATTTTACAAAAAAATATTTGCTTTAAAACAATGCTCCGCGCGTTGGCAAATTTTTTAATATCCTTAACGACTAAAGGACGGTTTTTGAATTTAAATTTGAAGAGTAGTTTTATAAGCAAATTGGGTACGCTGATCATGAATCCGGTATTAGAATTTAAATTTTTTATTTTTTTGACCATTAAATTACCCTTTGTGAAAATTTTATTACTTTTTTTGTTAAATAAAAACGTTTTTATTTCGCTAGTTTATAACTGAATTATACAAAGATGACATACCATTCGAAAGCTTTGACTCTTAGCTATATTTTAAGCACAATTCTTGTTTTTAACAATTTGTTTTGTCACTGAGAAAATCTACTTTTAATGAATTCAGTGAATTTTTGGAAAAAAAATTCTCTTTATTTTTACTTATTTTCCAATTTTTTTAAGGTCAACTTTAAAGTTAATGGCTTATTTCAGAGCGCAAATAATAGCGGTTTCAATGAGTATTTAACTTGGAAAAAATAATTAAAAAAATTGTTCAACTAGCCGTTTTGACATCGTAGCCATTTGTTATGACTAAAATTTTAAAAAGGTGTTTTGTGAAGTTTCTGACTCGAGACACGCAAAATCTGTTTTTGCAGAGTTGTTCAGCATGAAATTCTATTCCAGAATATACATTTGTCACGAACCGTCTTTGAGGCGTTAAGGGTATTAAAAAATTTGCCAACGCGCGGAGCATTGTTTTAAAGCAAATATCTAGCAAATATAAAAGAACAACAGGGGGTACCAAGGCAGTTTTTGGTATCAATCTGGTACCGATGCGCATCAATACGTTAATAAATAAATAAAGTTCTACATTCCAGTCTCGCTCTATCATGCAGCTCGAAAAAGCTTTTTTTTAGTAATTGCAATGACCAAATAAATAACTAAACTTGAACCTAGAATTTGACCGGTCAAATCATATGACTGCTCAGACAAATTGTCACTATTTAAAATTAAAATCTTGAGTAAAACTAAGATTTAAAAAAAGTTCAAGAAGTTATTTTTATTGACTTTTAAGATTTTTAGCTTCTGTATATTTGTGTACTTTAACCTTTCACATAGTAACCTTTTTTCCCGTTTTTAAGGCCTTTTTCACATAAAAATCGGCAAATTTTTAAAAATTTGACAATAAAAAATTCGAAATTATACCAAATTTCGACAAAAAATTTCGAAAAAAGTCAGGACAATAATCCACCCATTTTTCAATTCAACCGATTTTTCAATTTTTAGCTTCTATTCACACAATTTTTTGCTAAAAAACATGTCATTTTCAATTGTAAGTTTTCGCGTAAAATGACTCGGAATCCGGCATTTTTTCGACTTTATGTTTAAAATTTTTATAGTTTATAAAGTTTTTCGGCAATAAGGCTATAAGATATCGCTAAAGTAATAAAGTAATAATAAGTAATATAAAGTGTCCGAAAATGTAAGTCTCTAATAAAAAAAAAGAATGATATCATATGGTCCCGACACGATTATCAGTCTTTCGACTCAAAATCGACTTTGATATCATTCTTTTTGTCTTTTTGTCCAAAATATTAATTTATTATTTTTAGTGCGTTTCCGGGGTCTTATATGGTATATTTTTTTGTATTTTATTAAAAAAATTAAAATTTTAAATACTTATTAATTTGTTATTTTTAGATCTACAAGCTTGTACATAATAAGTTTAAATTTTAATTGTATATTATTATTGTTATTAACTAGGGAGCCCGATCAAACTGGGAAGCCGGTCAAATTAAGGGTGAATAAAGGAAAAGTTTTTGAAAAAAAGGTTCTTTTCGGTTATCCGGGGGACCTTTTAAAATTGCTCTAAAAATGCTTTTTTTCTTTTTTTTTTTGATTAGCATAATTTTACATTTTTTGTCTGTTTGCAAAAAAAAATATGTATTACAGTGAGTCTGTGCATTTCTAGCCGCTATGAACTTTAAATCAAAAAAGCATTTTTAGAGCAATTTTAAAAGGTCCCCCGGATAACCGAAAAGAACCGAAAAAAAAATTGAATTTCTGTTATTGAACGCGCTGCGCGCGTCTGACTGTATCTAGGCTGCTTTGCAGCTACTATTTCTATAGGAGCCCTCTGAGCCCAGTGATCCCAGCGAGCCCAGTGAGCCCAGTGAACCCACTGAGCCCAGTGAGCCCAGTGAACCCACTGAGCCCAGTGAGCCCAGTGAACCCACTGAGCCCAGTGAGCCCAGTGAAGCTTGTGAGCCTAGCGAGGTGGTTTGGGTACCACATGGTTTGGGTACAAGCTGGTGGTTGGGGAACCCGCTGGTGGTTCGGGAGTTTTGACGTGGTTTGGGTATTGGCTGGTGGTTCGAGTACACGCTGGTGGTTCGGGAGTATTTACGTGGTTTGGGTACACGCTCGTGCTTTAGGTACACGCTGGTTGTTCGGGAGTATCCACGTGGTTCGGGAGTATTTTCTAAATCCGACATATATCGGTTTGTCGAATTCTAAGTTAGTTTTATTCATCTCAATACTTGTCAAATTCTCGTTTATTATGACGCTATGTTTGAAATGAACTTTTTTAACTAATTTTAACGCCCGATTTTCACTGGTTACTAGTTCGATGTCGACTCGATTTCGAATATTTTCCATAGTTTTACCAAAAACGCTATTGTTCATTAATTTGAAAAAATCTGTTTCAAAGTCATTTTTAGCATTTTTTCGCAAATTCGTGTTCAACGAGATATATTTCGACATCCAGTTCGACTCTCGAAAACTCAAAATTCGGTGAACTTTTTTCAACTTTAGACCTTTTTCTAAAGCTTGAATTAAATTTTTATAATGTATAACGTACTTTTCTTTGTCGAAAAATGTGTTCATCAATTTCGAAGTTTTTTGATTGTCGACCTTTGTATTTTGGGGGCAAAACGGGAAATCGTTGTGCAAATTTCTGCAGCTTCTGAGTAGTTGACCAACAACGGTGTGTCTTGTGCGCTTCCACAGCGCGACTCAATAATCCACACGCGACTTGTGTCAAACGGCGGGGGAAGATCGGTTTCCAGTGTTCTCTGCTTCACGGACTCGATGTGCTCGTCATAATACAGTTGGAAGTATATTATATTAAGAAAAAGTATATTATATAAATAAAAAGTATATTATATTAAAAAGTATATTATAAAAGTATATTATAAAAAGTATATTATAAAAAGTATAAAAAGTATATTAAATTATTAAAGTATATATTAAAAGTATATTGTATTATAAGTATATAAAAAGTATATTATATTAAGGATATATAGATCGGTTGTGGGGAATGAGATACATTGAGCATGGTTTGCGCGGACTTGGGAATACACTGTCGAAGCAGCTGCTGAGGTGACTTGTCGATGGCGTTCGCGTAAGTCATTAGTTCTCCGCTAAGCATACCGGACAATTGTTGTTCGTCACCTATAACGATGATACGCTGCACGAGGGTGTATGGTTCGGTCTCTGCTTGTGTCGAAAGTGAGCCTAGAAATTCGCCTAGATTAACCACCGAAGCCTCATCCAAAATAATATTCGACACTTTCCATTTTTGCCAACAACCCAAGAGTCAAGATGTTCAGGCAGTAATCGTATCGTTCTACTCAATGATAATCGCATTAATTTTTCACATACTGGTTTTGATCAGTATCACTGCTTTATAATTATCGAATAAACTCCCCAGCTATAGCAGTTTCTCAACACACAACTTGAGTCCCGACAGCATCCTTTGATGACCTAAACTTGGTGCAAGTACTACTCTTGTGTGCGGAAAAACAAGGTTACCTGCCAACTGGATTATTATTATCAAAATAGCGCGTAATTTTTATTCAAAGCTTTTATCCTATAGTTAAAACCAAATTTGTTGAAACGAAACTGTTGCATTTTATATTTCTCAGATAAATAAAAACTGCGCACATATCTACCGGGTGCGAGAAAAGTCCTTGGCGGAATTTCAAAAGCCTGTATTTTTTATTTTTTAGCTTATCTTTTCAGATGAGAGTTTATGAGAGAAAGAGGAGAAACTGGGCTACAAAATAGTTAAAAAAATTTATCGGAAAGATAAGCAAAAAATTAAGATACAGGCTTTTGAAATTCCGCCAAGGACTTTTCTCGCACCCGGTACTATACGATACTTTTGTTCTTAAATTATTTTCGTAGACATGTTAGGACTGCTTATTTTTTTGCATTTAGTTGTAAAAACTTTTTCTTCTTTACGAAAAAGCATTCTTTTAACGTCATTTCTTATGGTCTTGTTTAGCGTCAAATAAATAACAGGAGGAAATCCTAAAAAGTATTTGCTTTTGGTTGTCTTTAATACTTGCTTACCATGTATATGAATCATACAAAATTGACCAATGTAGATCAGTGTTTGTGTGGGGATCACAAAGTTCATTATAAAAGCAATTGCAAAGGTTAAAAAGTTGATAGTACTGATAATAACTATTTGCGAAAACATCTTAATTTTTAAACTGATTTGTTACTTTAAAGAAAAGGGAACGTGATACCATTTTTTCATGATGATTAAAAATTTGGCGGCCACCCATTCCAAACACTTTTACCTTTAAAACTACTAGAAATAGCAAGTACATTATAGGAATCGCAAATGCTAAGCAGCTATTGTACACGCTATTTAGTGGGCTGACATACTAAATTTTCAATAAATTGTTTTAAAAATTCGATAAAATGTTAAACTTAAAAACGGTCTTTCAAAGCGGTCATGGGACTTTTAGTCGTCAACGGTAATACAGGGTTGTCCAAATTTTTTGAACTATTTCTTTTGCTTATAACTTTTTGGTAATGCGCTATACCAACGAGATCTTTTTTTGTTCGATAGAGGAGGTGATAGGAATTCGTTTGACATCTTATTTGTCATTTTACCATAAGAATTTTCGGCGCTAGTATAGAATACCCCCCCCCAAATCAGACCTTCTAAAAATCGTTGAAACTATTCTTTGGAACAACAAGTTAAGGCTTAGCCCTTAGGCTTAGGGGTAGGCCAGCGTATGGAAGTTGTGACTAATAAGTGTTTTACGCACTTTTTCTGGGGTCTGGAGCATATATTTGGGTGCTCTTTACTTAAGTTTTAGAAGGCATAAGTTTTGGGGGGGAGGGTATTCTATACTAGGGTCGAATTTTCTTTTCTGCTAGCTAGTTAAAGATTTCGTTATTTTTTCGGTAAAATGGCTTATACCCTGCAGCAAAGAGTGTGGACAATTATCTGGTATGCCTAATCCGGGTCACCAAACAAGGTTCAAGTTGCGTATCGGGCCAAATTCGGAAGAAACGTCAAAGCACCAACAAATAAGATCATTCAAGACTCTTCTTACTAAACTAAGCTATTTTACCGAAAAAATAACGAAATCTTTAACTAGCTAGCAAAAAAGAAATTTTTTTTCGTAAAATGACAAATAAGATGTCAAACGAATCCCTATCGCCTCCTCTATCGAAAAAAAAAAGATCTCGTTGGTATAGCGCATTACCAAAAAGTTATGAACAAAAGAAGTAGTTCAACAAATTTGGAAAACCCTGTGTTTGGCATGGCATCTGCGGATAAACATTTGCGGATGCAACTATACCCAAACTGTGCCAAACTGTACCCAACTCTACCTTACCCAAAAAGGCTAAAGTTCCTTTTACCTCCTGCCCCAAAAATGTGTTTATGGACTCTTTTAAACATTTTATGGCTTTTATGGGTAGAAAACACGAAAAAATGATTAGGAAGATCATTTCCGAAAAGAAAAAGTTTGACAATTTTTTTACCAAAACCATGATACCCACCTTCTAGTTGATAATATGTGTACCTGGATACCCTTTAAATGACCAAAAAAGATAGGATTTAAACATAATTTTGTTAGCTATCTTTTTTGGTCTTTTAAACGGTATCCAGCTACCCTATATTTTCAACCAGAAGGGTGAGTATCATGGTTTTGGTAAAAATTTTGTCAAATTTTTTTCTCGAAAATGGTCTTCCCAATCGTTTTTTCGTATTTTCTACTTATAAAAAGCCATAAAATGTTGATAGGAGTCCGAAATACGCGTTTTCGGGCCAGATGAGTAAAAAGAATTCCTGCCGCATGTCCTTAACACGGTTTGATACCGCCCAAAGAGCTGCTTTTTACTGGCCTAAGTCCCAGTATCCAGGTAGTAGTATCCAGGTATTGGTACCCAGGTAGTGGTACTCTGGTGGTGGTACCTAGGTAGTGGTACGGTATGCTATTGGAAATTTGACCGAAAAAATAAATTTTGACCAAGAATTTGACCGATCAAAATCTCGAAAAGATTTTCAAATTCACTACTCTAGATGGTCGTAAAGAGAAAATGTAAAATTTACCTTTAAATCCATATCCTCAATATAGTCGACGTAAGGATTAAAAACCCAAGCAAAATGCGTCGCATTAAAAAGCACCGGCTTTAAATGCATAAAAGCAAAAAATCCAGCACTAGCTGAGAGTAAAAACCAAAAATAAATTTTGTATCCATCAAAAGCCAACTTTTCAAGTTTAGGTGCTAAAATCGACAGAAATCGGTTGAAGACTAAGAATAGCTCAGAAAAGCTTTCCGTTACAAAGCATGCTAAATGTTTATTTATTGAAACGCACATTTTGTAAATTGGGGATTGGTTACCTGTAAAAATAGATCCACAAAAGTAAATAAATGTGGGATATGTGCAAAAAACAGCGCCTATTATTCCTAATATTCCTTGTGCAAAAGTGAGGATCCAAAGGTTTGACATGTTTATTATACTCATAAATAGAAGAAACCGATAACACGTAAATTGAAGATGTTTGTATATTGAAATAACACAAGGGAAATAAAGCGTCTAAATTTCAATATAGGTTAGTTTGTATATTTTGTTTATGCGGAATTTAAAATTTATATTTATATTATTTATTTTAAAAGAATATTTTAAAAGCAGCTTTAAGAGTAAATCGACTACGCTGAGCACAAATCTGGTGTCAGAATAAAAGATTTGCTTGAAGGTGAAAATAAGTTCGTGAGATGAAGAAGTTCGTGATACAACTTTCACCTGTTTCACCCGTTCGAAGCGTCCTCATTGCGATTTTTTTTTCAGCCATCATGTTTAATGTTAAATTCTAGAGAATGCATAGTTTGGCATACTCAGCCTTTCCCATGTAAAAAGTAGCTAAAAACCAATTCTAAAACTGAGAGTAAAGGTTTGGAAGACATTAGCTCATGCTGAGTGTCCAATAAAAACGGGCAAAGCTTTTTCTTGACGCTACAGTCAACCCTCGATTTAACGATACCCCCGACTTAACAATAATTTTTTCGGTGCTCAATTGGCCAGCAGTAAAATGACTGAAACTGTACCCTCCATTTAACGATACCTCGATAACTTTTTCCCGGTCCCCAGTGGTATCGTTAAATCAAGGGTAGACTGTAATAGGCTTTTTTGTCGCTAATAGTACAAATGAATATTTCTCGGTGTTTTCCTAATTGTGAAATTTTTATTTTTGTATTGCATGTAGCCCTGAATTTCTACTTTCTAATGAATCATGAAATAACTCCATGTACCAGTATGTGTCATAACTCTTCGTTTTTTTTCAAATTTTTAGTCAGAATCGATTTTTTTCTTTTTTGCATATTTCTTCATTTCTTTCATAGAAAATCATTTCCAAATAACAGTGAAATATTTATTCAAGGCAACGCATAACATATTTCATAACAGCAACTATCATTCATCAAAATAATTTCGGCCTCAACAATTTTCTCCCATCTTTCCTGCAGCTTTGAAATCCCTTTAACAAAAAATCCGGTCGGTCTTGAGCGCACAAGGCCTCGAGGCATCTAAAACATGCTTAATTTGAACACAAGTCACATTTCAATGAAAAATGAAGAATTTCATGAAGAAATATGCGAAAAAGAAAAAAATCGATTCTGACTAAAAATTTGAAAAAAAACGCGAAGAGTTATGACACATACTGGTAGTTCTGAAAATTTTGAGAAATACCCGTGTTTATGACACAGGAGTTGTTTATTTTCATAAAAAGAGGTATTTCTCAAAATTTTCATAACTACATGGAGTTAGTTCATGATTTATTAGAAAGTAGAGATTTGAGAAATACTCATTTGTACTATTAGCGCCGAAAAAAGCATTTTAGCGCCAAAAAAGCCTTTTGCACCAAGCATAATTGCACCTCCGCCAAAAACGGCGCCGTAGCCGGCGCTGGTGCTTAGCGATGCTGGCGCTTAGAATCTAATACTTTGCTGTCTCCGTCAGCGCCAATAATATATAATAATATCCTCGGTCACTGTTCAAAAGTCAAGGCGCGTCTCTATGTTAAACCTGGCGCGAAAGCTAGCTTTATCCCAAAACGTCCTGTTCCAATGGGAGTTCAGACCGACATTGATTCAGAGTTAGATGGACTGCAGCAGTTAGGATTTTTTTTGTCCAGTTGATTTTACTGAATGGGCAGCTCCTATTGTCTCGGTCGATGGAAAAGATGGAAAAACTAAAGTTTGTGCTGATTTATCCACAGGTTTAAATAATGCGCGTGAGTTGAACAAACACCCATTGCCTATCCCTGATGAGATTTTGTCAAGCTAAATGGATCTAAGATCTTCATGTGTCTTGACCTGTCTGATGCTTATTTCCAGGTAAAGTTAGATGAAGAATCCAACAAGTTGTGTGGGATCAACACACACAGAGGCATTTTCCAGTATGAGCGACTTCCTTTTGGTGTCAAATCCGCACCCTCGATCTTTCAAAATTATGGATCAAATGCTTGTAGACTTCAAGTTCGCGTTTGCCTCCTTAGATGATGTGATTATTGCTTCTCCTTCTAAAGATATTCATTGCAAGGCAAAGCATTCATTAAATTCATCTCAGCAAAATTATAGTCAGATTGAGAAAGAAGGATTAGGGTTAATCTTCGCAGTAAAGAAATTCCATAAATTCATCTTTGGTCGCAAATTCATTCTTCAGACGGACCATAAACCATTAACCACTAGCTATGTTTGGGTATAAAAAAAGGCATACTTGTTTATGCTGCTAGTAGGCTTCAAAGATGGGCTCTGATTCTGAGTGCCTATAATTTTGATATTCAATACATCAATACTGCTGATTTCAGACAGGTCGATTCCCTTTCCCGTCTAGTTGCTGATTATCCACGTGACGACGATGAGTTCGTCATTGCTCAAATTCAATTCGACGCTGAGGTCGAACAAATCCTTATCCATCAGTTAGAACGATTCCTGTTACTAGCAATGAGATTTCAGATTCTATAAATTCGGATGAAGTTCTGAAGGACGTGATTAAATTTATGCGACAGGGTTGTGGCCTGGTATGTTTCAGTAAAAGGTTTATAATAAAAATACTCTTTTGTCTTTTATGGAATTCTGAATTCTTTCTATGTGACTGCATAGAATTCCCTTGTCCGTCAGTTATTGTGTTTGTAGTGTGATTATTGTGTTGTGCTATAAATTGTTCTCTGTATTACTGTGTGATATTAGTTTATAGAGCGTTATACAAGCGCGTGTTCCAACCCATATAGGATCAAATTATTCTATACTATCATTCCCATTACAACAGTGCTCGCCATTCAAAAATTTTTACTAATCATTGAACTTCTGTACGGGTTTCTAAAAAAAGGAAGGTTTTGAATTTAATTTTAGGTCTAGTTTTGTTAAAAAACCAAATTAAAAAATCAATACAGAAGCTCAATGATCAGGAAAAAATTTGAATTTATTTCAAACTCACGGGAATCTTCCTTAAATTCGAAGACGAGATTTTCCAAAAAGACGTGAAAAGTCTCATTTCAAAAAATGTGTCAGAATTTGGCAGCATTTGGTTAGCCCAAAACTCTGTTATCAAATCAAAAAAAGTTTCAGTAAAAGGTTTATGATAAAAATGTGAACTTACATAATAAATAATGCCAAATATTATACAAATGAATCCTGCGCTGAACTTTTCTCTCTCTTTTAAAGGAACATCTTCTATGTTTATATCTGAGCAGTTGTATAACTGTTGAAAATAAGCAGGGTAAAAAATATAGACTTCCATATCTAAAAAAAGAATTTGGAGAAAAGTGGTTAATTTTTAAGAAACGTAGTCAAATGGATTTTTTCTATTGGGTTGGTGCATTATTACCCGCCGTTTTTTGATAGTCTTTTTTTTAGTTATTTTATGATGCTTTAATTAATGCTTATGCTTTAATCGCTCGTGGTATTGATCGTCTGCCAAGCAAATGGAGCAGTTATTGAAGTAGACGACGAATATGCTGCAGTATGATGACTTAGAATTAAGTTGGATAAAAAATGGGGGATAATTATGCACCAACCCAATACTACAAAAAGTATGTCTGTCTGTTTTCAAACAGGTAGGTAGGGATTCCGTCAGATAGCCGGAAATAATGTTTTTCGGCCGACAAATTGAGACCGAATACTAGGTACAGTCTACTCTTTATACAACTTATTTCTGTATGAAACGTAACTTTCTATATAATGTACCCCTGAGGTCGGTCCAATTAGTTTTATTTATCATTAAATATTTGACGCTACATGAATATTACACCATTTTTTTTTTGGTATCATAGTTTTTGGTGCAATTCTAATTTCAAAGCAAGATGACCCATACCTTCTTACCTATACTGGTAGAGAATTGCGCAATAAAAAATAATATGCCCGGTCGTTTTTGCTTCAAATTAGAAATGTAAATTTAAAGTGCAATTTTGCATCAACAACCATAATACCGCTATCATGGTTTTTCGTAAGGGCCGTTCTACCAAACTCCCCTAAAATTGAAAAAAGCGAAGCTAAAAGCAGCAAATTCATTTTTTACTTCATTTTTTTGCTCTACAATAATATGCGAAAAAAATTCAGACCGTGTGTTCTAAAATTTACACCTCGGGCTGTCTTTTGGTGAGACACAAAACACTGGAAAGTGACTCTGGATAAAAACAGTATACATACCAGAGTTTATTTATGAGGTAGGCCCCAGTTAACAAAACCATGTTCAAATCCCATCTTTCTTCTTACACAAAAGAGGCCGTTTTGTCCCTTTGCATCCCAATGCAGCCCACTGTTCTTTTAAAAATGCTTGAAAAATTCATTCATAAATAACCACAAAATTTAATTTTTCACTGATTAGAACTCAAAAGAAGTGGGTTCTTAGAGCTTCTGATTTTATATCGACATGTGATGTTTGCAAACATTTCAAAAAGGCAGGAATAACTTTTATGTAGGTGGGCCAAAATTGGGTTTTATCGACTTCTAGCGCTGCTTTAGACGGTAAAAATGATAGAAAACGTGTTTTTAAGATTGGGGAAGACATTTTTGGCACTTTTGGCACGAAAAAATCGACCGCCCATGTTCTAGGTAGCGCCAAATACTTTATTGCTTTTTTACCGACGGTAAATTTTTTTAAAAAGCTAAGTTTTCAACAACGAAAATTCGAAGCATATTCTATCAGTCGAAAATATGAAACAAGATATTTTCTGTTATTTTTTATACTTTGAAATTTTTTTCTCAACTTTTGCAGTCATGCGCACATGATGTAAAGAAATAAAATCTATAGTTGTATAAAGGATATAAAATAAGACCAAGTTTTTCGGTTAAAGTAAAACATTGTTTGCAAAAGATTCTTTCAGTTGGTTAGTCGACTTAAAGGACCATACTTGTTGATGAAAATGGGAATTTGGCAAATTCAAATGCACGGACACTTTTCTTTCGTCTCGCACTTCGAGTTATTTCGATCGACTCAAAAGAGTACAGTGCGAGACGACTCTCTAGTCTGATAGTGCATGTATTTTTTGTGCATTCAGATTTGTGTTTCAGAATATGTTAGTGCTCATTTTGACTAAGGTTTGCAGCCCCTTTTCGACAATCATCTCCCTTGACTATATTAAGATTTCCCCTCCCACCATAAAGATCCGCGTGAAAATATTGTTAAGGACCTTCTCCTGCTGTCACTTGAAAAATTGAGCCAACATGACAGGAAAAATGCAAATGCCCAGTGGCGCATGCAATAATTGGGGGAGGCAAATCAGAGTGGGCAAGTTCCTAACACTAACTACCCTTACTCCATGCTTTCTCCACGTCATGAAAATTTATTAATTTTTACAGTTTTTTACAGTTTCCCAGTAAAAAAGCTGTCCCTTGCAAATTTGCAATTGCCATTTTCATCAAAAGCGATGTTCCTTTAACATGTGAAGCTTTCAATGTTGGCAACGGTAATGATTCTACCATGTGACCGAAAAGTTCCCGGACAAAGTTTAAAGCCAATTTTTTCAGTAAAATAAGAACATAAATGCATTTTTTTGGTATCATCAGAAAGCCCTTGTTCTCCTCTCTTGAATAGTGTATCGCTCGTCGTTTTATGTCAATAAATTCCATGCTTTAGAATGTCCGATCTGAGAGCAGGCATTGTGCGACTTTTGAGAAGAAAAGAAGAAGCAAAGTGAGATCGCTCGTAATATGAATGTTCCAAAGCAAACAGTTTCGGATGGAGTGGTTGCTGTAGCTGGTCGCCCACTTCTTGCTCTGTCTTCATTGCGGCCTGTTTTACGAAATTGCTTGATGGCATCCGAAACTTTTCGGTCACATGGTACAAAACAGTTTGACCAAATGAAAGAACAATCCTGCCACACAATCAGAACTACCACTCTAAAAATATCTGTCTTAATCTCCTGGCTGCCAAAGTTTATAAAAGATTGAAAAAGTTTACCCTTTAACGTTTAAACAATTAACTATTGTCAAGCATCAAGTTTTCTACAAAAAAATACTTTCCAACAAAAATGTGAAAACTAAACTTCAATACTACAAAGTAAAAAGTTTTAAAAATCTTTTAAGCTAAAGTTTTTCCTAAAATATCTGCTCTTCAGTTTTTGTTCAAAGATATAAAACGTTTCTCACGCATGAGCCACTTCTAATATTTTTAAAAGAAACGTTTTTTTGCAATTTAATAATTAAGACTACTTATTAATTTTTTTGTATGGGTAAATTTGTACTTAACTAGAATAGTTCTTTGATCATTTAAAGTGAGCAGGTATTGGATGACCGTAACTTATTTGAAGCATGGTGCAGTTGGTAAGTGTGTTATTGTGGCACGTTTGACCAATTTGTTGGGGTGATTTGACCTTTTGAAATTATCCCCACAAAAAATCAAACAAGCCAAACTATAAAATGAAAAAGTGAGGCCTACAATCAATATTTTTTTCGGTACTCATTTATTCTGACCCCCCATTTTATATATTTTGAAAATGACCCAAAATTACCCCTTGAATTAATTTTTTCCACTCAATAAGATAAAAGAAGCACTCCTGAACACTTTCTAAACTAAAAATCTTGAATTTTATTAATAAATTTGCTTCCCACCCCTCAGAAGAAGATGGTATTTTTTAAGAATTTTTGGCGCTAGTGTCATATACAAGACCACCCCCTCCCCAAACCATAGTGTCGTATAATCCCACATACCCCCTTTTCAAGCAAATCTAACACGCTGAACACGAATCCGGTGTTAAATTTTAAAAAATTGTCAGCACTGCAGTAAAAGCAAATTTTAGTGACCTAACTACAAAAGCCATAACTTTACAAGGAACAATCTTATCATTATTTTCTCTCAAGATTCGAAATCTCCGTAAAATTTTCTACAAGACCGTACCTAGTTCACACTTAGTTGGTCTATTAAAAGAAAAGTAATTTAAGAAAAGTAATTTCCATTTAAATATGAGTCCTCATCAAATGGCTGACACTATAGTCTTTGGAGTTCAAACTTGTGACCAGTTGAAGAAACTTTGAAAGGCCATAAATTTGTGTAGAATTTGAATTTCCAAAATCTGTAAACGCCAATCAACTTAAAAAAATATCAATTTTTCTAATATGTAATGTGAAAAACACAATTTTCGCTTGGTCCCTCTGTGGTTTGCGTCCTGGTCTGTGGGTGACTTCTGGATGGGCATTTTAATGCTCTTAATGTTAAGACGTGGAGGGCCGAGCATGGTCAGGGTAGCGTTTTGTTCAGAATTTTATGCAGATTACGAATCTTCAAAATTTAGGTTTGCCTGGCAGAAAAAGTTTTTAGTCAAAATGTTTTTGAACCTGTTTTTTAATTTTTCAGAGACTTCTGTTTAACACTTTAAATTCCCTCTACAGTTTTAGATTGAAGCATTTTTTGGTGCTGTTTTTTGCTCTTTTGAATGGTGTAAATTGTTCTGCAAACGAACGGCGGGACGCACGTAATTTTGCACATTTAAGAAAAATTAAAATCTTTGAAAAATGACAGAGTTTTTTCTTTGGGCCAAAAATCTAGCATTTTATTATGATAAGCCCCTGAACAATATGTCATTAGAAAGCCCGCATTTTCGTCTTTATTTTAAGCTACAGTACGCATATTATGGCCAATAAAATTAATATTAATTGTTGCAGTGAATTCAAATAGTAGCCCCAAAAAGGGCGCCCATTTTTAAGAGGTGAGTGTTCCGTCAGGATTTAATTTTTTGCAGATTCGTAATCTGCATGAAATACTGAACAAAACGCTCGGTCCTCCGTGTGTTAAACAGTCCTGACAAAAAGGCAATTTTTCATTTATTTGGAACAAAAGGTTACAACCTAAATATACAAGTTCCATTTTTCACTTGATCTCTAGAGCAATTTTTATACAAAAAAAAGAATAAATTGTTATTTTTTTGAAATTGTGTTTGCAGTAAAAACAAAGAATGACAAATAATTTTTATTAAGCACTTCCCTAATTAGTAAATCAACACCTACACAGACTTGGAATTTATTATAAATCCATAAATAGAAGAGTAATTTAAATATTTTATTTAATCTTTAAACATCGATTTTTTCAATTTCTATTTGTCAGCATCAAGAGCTTCAACACCAGGTAGCACTTTGCCTTCCATAAGTTCTAAACTAGCGCCTCCACCGGTGCTCACGTGACTCACCTTATCGACGGCATCCCACTTCTCGCAGGCAGTTGCAGTATCGCCTCCTCCTTAAATTACTTGTTTACCCGAATGTATTATAAAATCTATCTTAAAGAAGCTTTTTGGATTTTGTGTAAACTTAAAATGTTTACATACGATAGTTATAATGCACTCTTCTGCTGCTAGGCCGTAATTTAGTATGGAAACCAAAAATATTTTAACTAGTCCATGAAAGACTAAGTATTTGAGTCAAAGTCCGGGCACGCAACTTAATAAATTTTCTTGCTCGGGCAAGTAACCCGAAACTTTAGAGTCCAAAAAATTTAAAGTGCTAGACAATCCTACCATTCTTTACATAAAGCCACTTGTGGACTTTTAAAGTTTTTTCGGTGTTCTTGCAAAGTAAATTGTGGCTGATAAACTTACCCTCGGCCAGACAATTTCCATAAGAGACTTACCAATAATGGTGACAGTGCCTTTTTGAGTTGCCTCAATCACAGCATTCATCAGGCTTTTTGTTCCTTCTGCAAATACGTCTACTTCAAACACACCGGCTGGTCCGTTCCACACTACTGTCTTAGAGTTTAGAATAACATCTGAGAACAGTTTGCGACTCTCTGGTCCAATGTCAAGTCCCTGAAAAATTGTACATTTTGAAAAACTATAAAGCATTTTAACTTACCATCTTGTCGTCAGGAATGCCTGTCTTCTTGTCAACCACTGAAGTAGCTGCATTTTCGTCAATCTTGTCGGCTATAACAAAGTCCACTGGCAAATGAATTTTCACGTTCTTTGACTTGGCTTTATCTATCAGCTTCTGAACAATTTTCGAACCCTGAAAAATATATAAATATTATGTGAATATTTTTTCAAAAAATTTAAAGTTCTCACCTCTTCATCAAACAAAGATTTTCCAATGCTCACGCCTTCCAAAACCTTTAGAAAAGTGAATGACATCCCTCCGCAAACGATCATTTCATCCACTTTGTCAAGCAAATTTTCGACCAATTGAATCTTGTCCTTGACCTTTGCACCTCCGATGATAGCCAAGAAAGGATGAGCTGGAGATTCCAAAGCCTTAGCAAAGTACTCAAGCTCTTTCTTGAGCAATAGTCCACCAGCCTTGATAGGAAGAGAGCATCCAACCATAGAGCTAAAAGATGTCCTTTTCAGTAAAAATTAAGCGCCTTCTCATGAATAAGTTGAAAAAGAAATATAACGCTTAGGTAAATAACAGGCTAAATACGGTTTTGTTTTTAATTATGAAGCAGCAATAACCGTAAAAATCGTGAATAGGTTAGTTACAGATGGTCAATTCGTAATGTGACTAGCTATCATATTCCAATAATTTCAAATATTCTTATAAATTTACCTATGAGCACGATGAGCAGTTCCAAAGGCGTCATTGATAAAGACATCACCGTGTTTAGACAGAGAGCTACGAAAGGCTTCAACACTTTCTTTAGATGCTTTAACCTTAAAAAAATTTTTATTTGTCAACTGACAAGTAACAGTAAATTTTTACGGATTGACCAGACTCATCCTTGCCTTTGCCCTCCTCTTCTACGTGAAAACGCAGATTTTCAAGCAAGTAAACACTTCCGTTTTCAGGATTAGCAGTAGCAGCTTCCGCTTCAGCACCAACGCAATCACTCAAGAACTTGACTGGTCTATAAATTTTATGAGTGTTTTATCTTAAATATATATTGCTTTTCAAGAACATACGACGAAATATGTAGCAGATTGTCCAAAACGGCGACCACTGGCTTCAAAGTATATTGCTCCTTGCGTTGACCATCCGGGCGACCCAAGTGACTCATCAGAACAAGTGATTTAGCGCCATGATCCAAAGCATACTGAATTTTTGTAAAAATAATGTTTTTCGAAACTTTCTTATTGGTTATCCGGACTACCTCTAATATACGTGTTTTAACGGTTCTTATCGGTTATCCGGAGCACCTTATCATAAACGTAATCATGGCGATTTTTATGCATATAAAATAGGGCACAAATTTAAAATAAATCAAATATGGATTATAAAACACGTATGCTAGAGGTAGTCAAGGAATGTAACCGATAAAAACATGCGTTGGTAGGGTTTAATTATCTATTCTTCTGCGAACAAAAATGAAATTTGACATTTTTCGCGAAAAGAAATCTATAAAAAATTTACAGGGTGTCCAAATAAATTTAAAAAACTATGAAAGGCCACAATTTTATTGTGGATCGAATTCCTAAAATCTTTCAACGCCAATCGACTTAGAAAAAATATGCAATTTTCGGTACATAATGTCAAAAACACAATTTTTCCTTGGCGCCCCCTCCTGTGGTTTCGATCCTAATCTGGGAAAGACCACTGGATGGGCGAGACCCAAACCACAGGAGGAAAAAATTGTGGCATTTTAAAGTGTTTTAATTTTTTTTGGGATACCCTGTGCGGAAGCATTATTTCATTGTTTATACAGTCTACTCTCGATATAGTGTAGGTGCAAAAAGTTCGTTCCCGCCTTGGATCCAATAATTTTTTCCTCTATTTATGAAAACTTTTACCAAATCTGATTCGTCAGTCTAATCAGAAACATCGCAAGGATTCCGATTTTGCCGATCGTTTTTGTAAATGCCAACAGTTTTGCCGAAAAGACCCGCGCCTCTCGATATAGTGTAGTGTTATTTTTAAAAAAAGGCTGTTTCTGATTAGACTGACGAATCAGATTTGGTAAAAGCTTTATAAATAGAGGTAAAAAGTGTTGGATCCAAGGCGGAAAAACTTTTGCACCTACACTATATCGAGAGTAGACTGTAATATCAAACAGAATATATTTGGGAGAGTTATCAAACAAAAATAAAAATAACAAGTCGTCTTTAAAATTAAACTCGTAAAATTGGCCACTTGTTAATTAAAACTAAAACTAAAACCTTTATGGTCGGGATAGCAGCCACAATTCTTTGGTTGTTGGTGATTTTTCCTTGCTTGTCCTGTGGCACATTGAAGTCGACACGCATCAACACCCTTTTTCCATTAAGATCCACCTTCTCAATTGACAGCTTCTGCAATGACATCTTGTTCTTGATCACAAAGCGCAGAAAGTTGGTTATAATTTTCTAAAAGAAAAAATTATACACATGATTCATCTAGCAAATTCGTTTTTGATGAAATGAAGGCGAAAGAAACAATACACTGCCTTGTCAAAAATCGATTTTTTGAGTTTTTGAAAGGCGTTATTTTAACAAATAAAAAATTGTTTTGTCGAAATAAAAGAAGAAAGGCTGTTTTAAAAGAAGACTAACTTTTATGGTTTCTAAACAGCAATACAGTTAAGCCTTCAGTTAGGCCTCGGTCACGTCAAAAAAAGTTGTGGATCTGCCAATTACCTGTGGATATTGCAAAAAAACTTTTACTTCTTAAAGTACAGGATGAGAAATTGTATCAACTTTTCTACTGCTTTAATATCTTTTCAGACATTTTAGATTGAATAAAGTGTATGGCAATGTTTGGTAAATTCATATATAGCAATTTCTTAGCTTAGAAAAAAATCGCTTAAAGACCGCAATATAAAAAGTTTTAGCCTAAACAAGTCAATCACAAAAAATTGTCGATCACTGTATTTATAGCCAGTCCCACATTTTTTACAACTTTAAAGCCTGAAAAAATGGCTTAAAGTTTTTTGTTTGTTTACAAAACTATCTTAACGTCTGCAAGTTTCAAAAACTCTGCCGACTAAAATAGCCTTTCAACAACATAACTCATTCGCAAACAAACAATTTTAAATGTGCAGAATGTTAAACATTTTCAAGTTAGCTCATACTAAAAACTAACTGCCCATTTTCATTTGTGAGTCGAAAGACATAGAATGGAAAAGCACAATCACATTAAAAAAGTTAAAACACAGAGAATTTTCTAGACTATTTTTTTGACTAACTGGTATGATAGTCTAAAAAAAAGTTTATCAAAATGCCAATTTGTTTAGTAAATTTTATTTTCTTTTGAAATTGTTTATTTGGACTTTTTGCACGAATAGGTAATATTGATGATAAACAGGCAAGATTTAACCATATTTTTGCTTATACAAATCTCCAAACACTCGTACAGCCTCTGCATGTGTAGAATATAGCTGATTGGAGCAGATTGGATCATTTACATAAGAGTTTCGTATACAAATGCCAAACTGGTAGTCGCATTGGTAGAGCATGTACATAAAGCCATGGTAAAACGAATAACCTCAACACACAAATTATAAAAATTTCGAAAAATCTTGAATTTATTAATATTGCGAAAAAAATTGACGACTGAAGCGCTGACGACTAAAGAAAAGCAGTATTTAGGCGGTTTAGCTACTGCAAGACAAACGCGAAAAAAATTCACTATTCGCCATTAAAGCACTTAAAAGACCGCAAAGGGAGGAGTTCGATGACATTCGAGGGTACTACCGTATTTACTATAATAGCTCTACAGTCTCCAATAGTTCGACAGTCCTTAATAACTCGACACCCTAGAGGGTAATTCGGAAATAACCTGACAGTCTCTAATAACTCGACATCCCCTAATGATGATTTTTTGTTCATTGTATCGATTTAACATAAAAATATTATAATTTTTTTATCTGCTAAAATGGACGAATATGATCTTGTAATCTATTAGACGTCGAGGATGAAATTGAAGCAAGCAGACCAAGAAATATTAATTCTCATACAAACGAATTCAAGCTCAACATCAATAAGTACGCAGAAGCCATTTCCAACAATAGTGCTGCAAAGAAAATCGAAATGAGCCGTAGCTTTTTCATTCAGTGGTGAAAAGTCAAAGGTTAGCTAAAGTTGCAGAGGTATTTATTTTATCATATTCAGAGTCTTATTCTATTGTTTATTTTAAATAGTTGTTGTTAAATAATTGTTTATTTTGTTGTTAACCATTTTTTAAGACAAAATTCTGAAGTTTCTTAGGTGTTTTTGTATAAAATTTTGATCGAAAAAATAACCTGACAGTCTCCAATAGTCCGACAGTTTCTAATAACTCGATACTCTAGAGGGTGATTCTAAAATCACTTGACATGTAGAGCTATTAGTGTAAATACGGTATTGCACTTCAGTAGTCCAATCAAAGTTTAGTAGTCCAAACCAGAGGTGCCGCAGCGGCTCTGCCTCTGTGCGTTGGGTATTGATAGTGCGTAGACTTTGGGTGATGGTTGGAGTACCATCATGACATTAGGGTATTATCCATCTCATTCGAGTACCATTTTAGTAGCTTAGCTACTACAGTTGAACTTCGATATAGTGCGCACCCTCGGGACCGGCTTGAAGTGCGCACTATATCGAAGGCGCACTATATTGGATGCGCACTATATCGAGGTCTTTGAACCAACTAAACATCCTTTTGCGCACTATACCTAGGGTTTTGGTAAAAACACTGTTTTTGATCAGAAATTTATTCAAACAACTATAACAACATCAAAATATACATAAAACAATCAAATAGTTTACGCAAAAAATCAGATATTTTGTTCTGCTTTTTGTTCTTCTGGCGATCTTCATAAAGTGCGTCATCAAGAGCATCACTGAGACGGAGGATGGCTGGAGGATGGCTTGTTGAAATTCCTTTCCAAATATTGTCAAAGAGCTCTAAAGGCTTGCATGGCATCCAAACTGCTCACAGATGGTTCTTCTCCTCTTCTTCTATTGCAACTTCTTCGTCATCCACATCGCTTTCGTGCTCTGCGTATTTTTCCAAAATTTCATTGATTGATAATGTTCCGCCTAAATAACATTTGGAAAAAATATAATTATTGAAGTAAACTGTAATCACATCATTATCCATATCCAAGTAGTCTTCCAAAATCAGCCCGTCTTCAATTTCTCTAGCAATTTGCAATTTGTTCCAAGCATCCGTGATTCCTTGCATCGTTTCATCCATTGCATCTTCGAACTCCACGAGCTGCTCCAATTCCAGAAGTTCCTCTATTACTTCCTAAACAACAATGGACCCAATGCAAATACAACATTATTTTACCTCAATGATCACAAAGTTGGCGTGCCTGAAGCAGTTCTTTATTGTTTTTTTCTTTGACGTCGTCCCAAGCTCTTCGGAGTAGGTACAATGCATTCAGCTAGTTAAGCTTGTAGTCCTTCTTCTCATCAATGGCTTTGACTCGTTCACAAAGAAGATGACGGCGGCAGCATACTTTGAGATTCTTTATGATGCTCTGATCCATTGGCTATAAAGTAAAGATCGAAAAATATCAGAAAAAACAAATGTACCTGTGACTTTGATGTATTATTCGAAGGAAGAAACTTGACGGTAACATTGCTGAGAACGATCTTTAAAAAATATGAAGAGCAGTTGTCTAAGTAGAGCAGGATGTTTCGATTTTGCTTTTTCATTTGCTCGTCTAACGTTGTAGCCATGTCTCAAAGATAGCTCCTAAAATGCAATAAAATGTAAAAATAAAAACAACCTGTCAGTAGTCATTTGTATTATCCAGGATTGAGAAATCCTTTGAAATGCAATTATGATATGATTATTTGACAAAAATAAATACATTTTGCTATTTGATATAAATTGCACAAAAATTATCACAAAATATTATTATTTGTCAGAAATGTAGTAAGATGCCTGAAAATACTCCAATTGATTTGCATTTCAACCCAAATCCATCAAACAGCCCGGAGATTATTGCCAGCAGTGAATTGGAGGTATTTATCTTATTCAGTTGATAGTGTTAATAATAAAATGTTATTTTAGTTAACCAGCGCTCACTATTCAAGTTACATTCGATGCTGGCAAGAATCTCCAGGCTACTCGATGGATTTGCATTGGAATGCAAAACGATTGTAATGTAGGCATTTCGGCAAGTTGATTATTTCTGTAGCGGGAGATGAGCATAATAGAAGCAGCTTCACGAATGATCATGCAGGCCGGTACATCATTTTCAGTATTTATGCACAAAAAAGAGTTTTATCAACTGAAACAGCTCATCAGTCATTTCCCTAGAGCGGAAATCTACCTTTAAAAGATTGCCGAGAACCTTGGTGTACTTGTATATGCAAGAATCAGTGTCCAAGTACAGAATTTGAGCTCCTGGATTATGTTCTACTTGACAAAGTTATTTGTGCAAATGAATTCTTGCTGCCGCAGTTGTCCGTAGCGAAATAACGGGATTCGATGCAGAGTTTTCACTAACAAACTCATTCTTTTTGTGTAAACTACCATGAGAATTTTGTCATGCTTTGTTATACCATGCTTTGTTCATCAAGTCCACTGAGCTCATCTCAATGGTTTCAGAGCCGGCAAAACTCAGCAGAGAATTCTACAAAAACTGTAGTACTTAGGTTATAACGCATCGCAAATTTCCCCCAGAGACTATTCGTCAAAATTTTACTAATAAAGCGGAGACCCTGATTTTCTCTGATATTTTCCTTGTAATTGATATGTCAAACTTTTCCTGACATTCTCGAATAAATTCATCTTTTGATGGATTATTTTGTTCATCGATGCCTAAATTTTCCCATCCACTCGCTTCAAGCTTTATCTTCATACACTGGCGCACATAACCCTTGAACAAATCAACATCCCAAGTTGCTAGCACACTATTGAATTGATTTATTAAATTGATTTATTTGCAGTTCCATCTGCCAAATCCGTTCACAATTAGCATTTCTACAGAAGGGGAATGTTTACTCTTTTGCTGGCTGAAATCGTAGAAGATGTCTCGAGAACGGAAGGCACTGGCGACGAAGAAGTTGAGGATGTTGAGGAAATAGAAGTGTGAAAACAGCCAATATCTCGCTTCGATGCCCATCGTGCCTTCCTGATTGTCCAGCAATATGTTTAAGAAAACTTCTGTGATCCTGCTATGCTTCGTCTTAGTGATGCCTTAGATGATTCCTTTTATAGAGATCGTCAAAAGAAAATGAAGCAATCTGGCATAACCGATTTCTTCGAATCTAACTGGTGGAAAGAAAGTTCGTAATGGGTTTCTGAGCCAATTTTTTTCAATGAAAATCTTTTTTTTTAAAGTTCCAAATATACAGGGTTGAAGCATTTTAGCTCCTCTTTCAAATGGTATATAACATAATATATATCTATTCCACAAAATGACCACCATTAGCAGCAATAAATTTACGCAACCGTTTAGGGAAACTATCGATTGCATTTTGAATATAACTCTGGGGAATTGCATCCCATTCTCTGACCAATGATTCTTTCAATTGTGGGATTGAGTTGAGGGGCAGGTGCAAGCTTTTGACTGGAGATAGGGCCAAGCAAAATAGTTGCTGTAACTTCAGCCTGCCACTTCTTGATCTGTCTTCATTTGAGCCAGTCTCTTCAAATCGCTTGATGGCTTTGCTGACTGTTGGCTGGGGTATGTTGAGAGTCGAGAAATCTCCATCACTCTTTTACCCTCTTGATAAAGGCGTACAATAGCTGGACGCAAATCACCCATTTTAGTTTGAATAAATGGAATAAAGCAAAATTTTTAATAAGAAAGGGGAAGCAACAAAGAAACTACCCAAAAAGCTGGCGGATGATTCATTTTCTGCCCTGTATTTCTTATTCCCATTATACCGATTAAACATTAAAGCAGATGTATTATGTTATATACCATTTGAAAGAGGAGCTAAAATGCTTCAACCCTGTATATTTGGAACTTTAAAAAAAAAGATTTTCATTGAAAAAAATTGGCTCAGAAACCCATTACGAACTTTCTTTCCACCAGTTAATTCTCGAACATTGTTTGCGAAGTGTGTTTTTATTATTGATGCAATAAAGTTTCATTGATTCAGCGTTGCTAAGCGAACACAGTCAACTTTTGATTTAAGGAACACTTCAATAAAAATTGTGCACAACTTTCGATTAAACGAACCCTCGATTTAACGAACATTTCTGTCGTCCCCCAGGGGCTTGTTAAATCGAGAGTTGACTGTATTAAAATACTATTGTACGACTAAAGTGCAATTAACTTCAGTCGGACACATGTTGCCTCCAACACCCCCTCTCCTCCCGCCCCCGTTACGAAAGTTTATTGATCAACCTACCGGTGCCACTGCAATATTTAAAAATGTCTTAAAACGAACTCAAAAATTAACAGGCACTGGATAAAAATTTTTCATAAACAAACAAGCACTGGCTAAAAGGTCTTAAAAGTAAAAAAAATAAAATCGGCTTCAAGAATTAGGTGCCCTCTTGTGCACGCTGACTGCTTAAACGACAATTAAGGCAGAGATCAGCAGTGCTTTTCTTATGCGTTTTCATATATGCTTCTGAAGTTTTATGCGTAATTCTAAAATACCGTGTGAGGTCATGAATTTATATTTGATGCAAAACAAAAGAAAACCGCAACTATTAAAAAAATTGTTGGTCCCCACCCCAATTTGAGGTATAACGCGCCTTGAATGCTCATTTTAAGCAAAATATCAAAAAAATTGTTTAAAATTCAAACAAATAATTTTGAAATGAAAAAAAGTGTCCCGCGCGCATTCAAGCATGTAAAATTTTCATTGTTGGCAACGCAATGATCCTTTAAAGAGAAAGTTTCGAATAGTTGAATTCCGCTCAGCACGAAAACAAAGCTAACTTCCTTTTAGTCATATGACTTTTGAAATTAAAAAAGTGCAATTTTGTTTGAAAAAACGCATACATTGATCATGGTTATAGCAACACCAGTTCACTAAATATTGTTTAAACATTTTTTTAAATAGCTATTTGAATGAGTTCTTACATGGATCTTTAGGACAAGTTCCAGTGGCAAGCAAGGATAAAGCCTTAGTTGCATCGTCTACTCCACAATACCACTCTTGGCGGTTTTGACTACTTGACTTATTTGCCACACATAGGAAAACAAAGCAAAAAGTATAGATGGAAATAAATTTTAGGCACATGAAAAAAGAAAGTGTTTTTACACAAACAACAAAATAAAAGTCCACATTTTAGTCAACAAAAAAGGATCAGCACCCGAGTTGGGTGATTGAAATTGTATTTCATACATTTGAAGGGTATCTCTAAAAAGGAAAAAAACATTTTTTCTGAATCACTTTTAAAACTAATTACCTTTGCGCTTTTAAATATTATGCTTTGTGATTTTTCGTGCATTCGTGTTCAGCATGGTTGATTGCATACCCAGGTGCCTTTGTATCTTAAACTCGAAGTCAAATTTAATATACTGATTTTTTTTTAATGTTTTTTGTCCCAAAAAAAGTTTGAAATTAGACAATAAATTATAATTTGACAAAAGTGAACATGGAATCGAGCATGCTCAACACGAATCCGGTGTCAGGATTTGGGTTTTGCCCAGCAGCGACGTCAAAAATAAAAAATTCGCGGAATTATCCGCCCTGGAATTATCATCCGCGGAATTATCCTTTCGCGTAATTGTCTCCCGCGCAATTCTTCCCATGCCGTCTTTTTTTCAAGAAATCGATCTTTTTCAAAAGGTTATACAGGGTGCGGCGTTCTTGTCTACCACATTTGTTTTGCTCATAACTTTTTGAATTCGTGAAATTTCGGCGCGATCTTTTTTTGTTCGAAAGAGGACATTGTGCGCATCCGTTTGGTTCCAAACATTCATAATAACACATTATTCAACAACACCAGAAAACATCAGACAGAAATAACAGCAAAGATCAAAAAATCTCGAAAATTTCAAATTTTCAATCACTCAACATTTCCATATGCTTGCTCAACGCTTTGGCCTCGGACATCGATGCATCTGCGGAGACGGTTTTCGTACGAAATGATTGAACGGTGCAGCATGTCCAACGGAAGGTTGTCGAAAGCCGCTTCAATCCTTTGCTTCAGTTCTTCCTGGCTGGTTGAGTCCGGTAAATTTGCGCTTTGATGTGTCCCCATAAGAAGAAATCGCACGGCGTGAGATCTGGAGAGTACCTAAAAGGAAAACACCCCACCTGAAAGGAAGACATGCAAAAAAAACCAAAAATTTAGCAAACTTTGGCATTGTCTTCTCCCTGTTGTTGAGGCTGCCGGTCTCGAAGATTTTCTGCCACCAATCCTTGATTGTCGCATCAGGTCGTCTTCCGAACTTCTTTCGATATTCTCACTGCACTTGCGTCGGCGAGCCATTTCTTCCGTACCAGATCACAGTCTAAACTTTCTGCTGTATCATGTAGACCATGGCTGAAAAACAAGAAGAAATGAAGCGAAAGTTTCACGAGCCACCAAAACTGACAACGCAGTTCAAAAATTGACAATTTTGGAACCAAACGGTTGCGCACAATGTCCTCTTTCGAACGAAAAAAACGCGCCGAAATTTCACGAATTCAAAAAGTTATGAGCAAAACAAATGTGATAGACAAGAATGCCGAACCCTGTATCTCAATACTCAGATTTTTAAAAATTATTCTGTAAAAGCGGTTCATAGCTTTTGAACTGCGCTGCAACATAATGTTAAAATGTTGCTGAAGTGTCGATATCTGAATTAAACTTTTGACCAGTTAAAGTGATGAAAATGCTCGTAAAATTCTCAAAATTCTTTTCTCAAAATTTTTTGTCCCTTCGTAATTTATTGTTGTGATTTGCCAACTTTTTTCAAACACAAAGAAGAATTTGATATAGCATTCGAAAGAGGTGAAAAAGCGCAACAAAACTGTCGTTTTGAATTTCTTTTATAACACAACTTTAATGGCTAAAGCTAAGTCCTCAATGACGAATCCGAACCGCCACCTGTCCCCAATAAAAATACGGATCCGAACCGTGAATCCTCACTCAAATCCTCACCATTCTAAACCCTCACCCGTCCCCAATAGACACTTTTTTGCAAGACAAATGCGCGACACTTAAGCCTCACTAAAACCGTGGTACGCAAATCCATTGGTGCAGAGGAATGATTGGTGGTCATGGTGGTCGATTTCTAGCAGCAGGTGACAGCTACAGCAGTCTCTCTTATTCCTTCCGGCTTGGACCCAACACAATCGCAAAAGTTGTTCAAGAAGTTTGCTTATCATGACTCCATTGTTTCTTTATCCGGTATTTTATCAGATATGTGAGTCTGTCTACTCCAATCTGCATGGCGTCTACATGAAAACTTCTTAGACACCAACTGAATCTCTATATAGTATTTGGCATGTGTCCGTCCTACTTTTTAATGGACATTTTGACCACATTCAGGCCATTTTTGCTTATTTTTCCGATTATTTTCGGCAATGTCTCGACGGAACCCCAAACTTCAGACAATTCAGCGTCTTTTTATGCCGAGACCCAGGAAAATGTCTTCGAAAAAGAAAAACTTTTGTGGTCCCTCAAAATTGGAGTTGGAGGATTTTGGGGTAGGCCTGGAGGATGGTTTTTCTGCTCCCAACGATGGCCATTTTTGCGATGTCTCGAAAAGAACGTAGACGTAGATAGACGCGTAGTTTTTCACGATGAATGCACTATCGAAATTTCGAAATTTCGAAATACTATAGAGGCGCCGATAGGCGCCTGTGGTCCCTTGTGGCTTAATATTGCAGACGGATTGTGGAATTACTGCAAGTTTGCAAATTTTTCGGACTTTTTTGATTCCCTAAAATATGGTTTTCAAAACTCTAGGTTGTGTTGGTCGCAAACACGCAATGACGAGGAAGCCAGCTCACACTTAAAAAAACACGTACTCCACTGTTCTCTTGGCTATTTGTGACGCGTAATGCAAGTGCTTGTCGACGTCGATACATTGAGAATCTCCTCGGGTTTTTCTAAAATCATTGAAGACCAGTGATATAAACGCCGACCGTATCGTCAAAGCCTTTCTTGTTTTGCATAACTTTCTCATTGTAAAATCCACGACTAATCATCCTAGAGTTTTCTTTTGCATTTCAGAAATGCTTTAGTTTGAACAAAATTTTTAGATCTGGCTGATGTGGGTGATGAAGACAACAACCTAGGACGAGTTCAGTGGCAAGATCAGATGATTGGCTGGGTAAATTAGTTAAGAAAGTAGAGCAAGTGGTTGTTTAACAAGAAAAAATGAATATCTTAATTTTTGATGTCTGTTGTATTCTTGGTTGTTGCAAGATTTGTTTATCTCGTGTTCTTGCTTCTGCTGTAATAAATTGGTTTTAGAAGATTTCTTTGGTAAGAGGGCGACCGTATATTTAGCAAAAATTTTGCTGAAAGTTCGGTTGCCGGTGCAAATTTGCGTGAGTTTGCCAAGGAAGCTGACAAAGTCTTGTCCATGCCCCGAGTTTAGTCTGTGTATTGATGATTTGTCGGTTTAAGTAATTTCAGTATTCTCCAGGTAGGTCGGTTACGACTGAGTACGGTCCAGATGGATTGGGATCCTTCAGAGAGTTTTCATGCTCTCCAAGTGGTTAGAATATCCTCTTAAAGGAGGACGAAAAAATGGTGGGGTATTTTTCAATAAAATCGAGATTTTAATCGATTTTATTGAAAAATACCCCCCCATTATTTCGTCCTCCTTTAATGAATTGGCTACCATCTGGATGCAGAAACATGCCCTCTAGGTGGGTTGGGTGATTTAGGCACCCTCCAGAGAATTAGAGTACTCACCAAGTGGATTGGGTACCTTTTTATGTGTTAGGTACACTTCAGTAGTTTTGAATGACCTTGAGGTAAATTGGGTACCTTTTGGATGGTTTAAATAGCCTCCAGATGATTTCAGTACCCTAAAGGTAAATTGGGTACCCTCCAGGTGATTTGGGTGCAATCTAGGTGGATTAGGTACTCTCCAAGTGATTTCTATACATTCTAGGTGGGTCCGGTACTTTCTGAGCTTAGTGAGAAAGAAGAATCATGAAAGTTTCATACTTCATATTCATACAAAAACAATAAGCAAACCGTTAAAATTGAGCATAATTTGTGAAAAAAAAAATTTGTCCTGAGAATGAGGGGTCAGAGTGAGGGTTTGGAGAGTGAAAAAGTGCTCAAAATCCGAACCCTCACTCGAATCCTCACTCTTCCAAGCCCTCACTCCAAACCCTCACTCGGCTATTGGGGACAGGTGAGGGTTTGGAGTGAGGGTTCGGATCGCTCATTGGGGATGCGGCTTAATAGAATCCTTGAAGTTTGTCCAAAGATTTATTGAACACCTATTATTGTTCACTTAGCATCACTTTTTTTTTGACAAAGATAATTTTTTAGCACACTTGGCCCTGACAGCAGTAAATTTTTTGCACAGAAATGACTCTAGTTTTAGTTAGTCAACAAAAAATATTTCATTCTTCATTCTCTTTAAAGTTATTGATGGTTGCACACTATTTTTTGGACTCATAACAGATGGGTTTGCAGCGAGTGCAACATAAATAATACTGCACCAAAAAAGTTAAAAGTAGAGTTATAATTAATTGTAGACAAGTGCGAGAATCACATCAGAGCAGCAAATTGATTGAAATTAAAAGGAACAAGTTCACTCAAAATTTTCCGTTTTAATTTTAATTGACCTTGGACATCGGAGAGGAGGTGCAAGATCAAATCCAACGGCTATTTTTTTATTGATTCTCGAAAATTAAATTTTTTTAATGTACTTCATTTAAATGTATTTTTTAATGTAAAATAACAACAGGCTTCTGGTGTATTTAGGAAGACTCTCAAAAGTAAGTTCAAAAAATATTTTGATCTAAAACTGTTATTTCACTAGGAAAACCTAGAGTTCTGACACCGAATTAGTGTTCGGCATGGCTGATTCGCTTATAAAACTGCCTTCAAACCTTTTAACTCACTGTCAAATTTCAAATTCTGCTTGAGACAACAAACATTTAAATTTTGAAAAATACAAGCAAATCTACCTGGCTGAACACAAATTCTGTGTCAGAGATCTAGGTGAAATAAAAGTTTTTCATCAAAATATTTTTTGAACTTTCTTTTGATCGTCTTCCTAAACACTCCAGAAGCCTGTTGTTCCTTTACTTCAAATCCTTTTTTGATTTGTTAATTTTTTTAACATTTGATAGATATTTCGAATTTAGGCAGAGTTCCAGTAGGTCAGTGGGCGTTAATATGGAATCGATTTTTTGGTTATTTCAAATATTTAAATAAAAAAAATTGCGTGTGTTACTTTTTAATACCAGCAACCAATTAATATTGGCAATTAGGAGTCCGAATCAATAAGCATTGCGTTGGTACACTAGTTCGTGGGGTGATTATACGTAACAGACCATATTTATGTAAGGGTTGCATAATTTTTGATAAATTAGAATTGGCACTCAATTAATTGCTGGGTGTGAAAATCGTAAATTGACTGCACAATTTACGATTTGAAATCCATCGGTTAATTAATAAACGATTATAATTTAACGGGTTTCAAATCGTAAATTGTGTAGTGATACAATTTAAAAATTTCGATTTTCAAACCCAGCAATTAATTGAGTGCCAATTCTGAATTATCAAAAATTTTGCAACCCATACATAAATATGGTCTGTTACGTATAACTACTCACGAACTTATGGACCAACCCAATAAGTTGCTAAAAAAGAGCCCTATTCTACAAGTGAAGGTTTTTGCTTAGTCCTTCTTATTTTTCCGCGATATTTTTTACTATATTTATAAAATGGATATCTTTTATCTATTTATTGAGGATAAAATCTATGTTCGAATTATAGTCAGTTTTCCGGAAATAAATAAGGCTGGATCAAGGCAAAAACCCTCTACTTACAAATGGGGCCTAAAATGAACCCAGTTGAGAATTTAAAATGCAATAATTTTACAGAGTGGACCTTTATTTTGGGAAGATTTGAAAGACCCACAACTTTTTTTTATTTTTAACTCTAATAATACCCTTAATAGCCCGCTGGAAATCCCTATGTCTGCCGTTCTGTTTGACACCAAATTTTTTTTATTGTTTTTAAAAGCTGAAATATGGGCAGTTAAACAAAAAAGACACTTTTTTATTAAGAAAAATGATAATTTCCACCTGAATGTGGAAATCACCCATCAAAAGAAATAAATAAGAATTTTTTTTAATTTTCCACCGAAAATATTTCAGCACTTTGATGTAGCGCAGATCAAGAGCTACAGAACCAGTTTCACAGAATTTGTTTTTTAATATAAAAGTGTTAGATGTGACCTTTTAAAAAAATTTCCTGTAAAAAATTTAACAAAAGAAAAGATTCACCCATTTTTACAGGAAATTTTTTTCAAAAGGCCATATCTCAACACTCGTACATTCAAAAAATTCCGTAAAGTGGATTTTGTAGCCCTCGATCTGCGCTACAACAAAGTGTTATAATGTCATCAGAGTACTCTACAATTAATCAAAATTTTGACTACTATATCCCGAATGAGCACATCTCAGCGCAAAGTCTCAGTGAATTATTTATCTTGGTGTGAAACAGAACGGGAGAAATAGGGTTTTCTAAAAAGTTGTTGATGGTGTTATTAGAGTTGATAATTAAAAAATTTAGGAGCGTTTCAAATCTTCCCAGGATAAAGGTCCACCATGTACTTAAAAAAGGTTTTTTTTGCTTTTTTATGTCCACATTGCTTTTTATGTGGTGCAGTGTTGGTGTGTTTGTTTTCTATGCAGGCAGTCAGCCACCCACCCAATCCTCACTCTATTTAAAGTAGGCGCAAGAGGGACAATATTAGTTGCATGCCAGAGAACACACACTCCCTCAGCATTTCTAGTCTGTTGGTATCTGAATTACTCATGCTCTCTGGTTGCCACCACCCTAAAGTGTGTGTGTCTGAGGCACTCCTACTCTTGCTTGCGCAATACATTGTCCTCTTTTTCCTTACCACCTAATATTATTACCAGTGAAGGTGGTTTCTACTTCCAGAAAATCGTTTTTAAATCTTTGTACTTTTGTGGTTTTTATATGTAGTAATGATAGCAAAATATATTGCGTTTTTTTTACAAATAAAAATGCTCGAGTTTTGATGTAACGTAAACTTCTCGAGCTCTACCACTGGCTAAGTCCTGATTACAGTCTGCTTTCGATTTAATGCAGCCCCTCAAGTTCGTTCCCGCCTAAGGTCCGACACTTTTTTTACTTCTATTTAAAAAAATTTTTTTGAAAATAAGGCTACAGTAAATCGAGAGGCGCGTGTCTTTTCGGCAAAATTGTTGCTATTTGCAAAAAGAAAAAGCAAAATCGGAATCCTTGCAATTTTTCTGTTTAGACTGACGAATCACATTCGGTTAAAGTTTTCAAAAATATAAGTAAAAAAAGTGTCGAACCCTCGGCGGGAACGAACTGTAGGGAGATATACTAAATCGAGAGTAGACTGCACAAAAAATATTATGATCCGCTATTAAAATGGGTAAAATTTAATAATGCTCCCTAATATCTGAAAATGTAATTTTTTTTTAAATTGACATTTTTTTTAATTTTGCGTTAATTTTTTTTTTCGCTTTGAAATCATGACGAAGATAAGCATTGAGCAAAGTCGTTTTTTCACATCAAAAACTCAAAATATCTTTAATAGGCAAATTTCGGAACTTTCATAAACTACACTTTTCAAAAATTCATTTTTTCATAAGATTGAAAAAAAATTGCAATTGCATACTTTTTTACTCAATTTTTTGGCATACCCTAGCAATTTTTTAGTTTTTAATCGTTTCTTAGAACCAACTTAACATTTTTAACAGCTGGAAGATAAATTTGTGAAAAGGCTGCATTTCGGCACTTTTCGGCATTCAGTATCCGAAAAAATTACTAAACTTTGTGAACTATTTGTCTGAAAAATTAAAGCGTTTCTAAACAGCAATAGTGCCGATATTTTGTCATGTCCGATGGAAAACTATTGTTTGAAGGGGAATATGTTCAGAGTTTACTGCCTAGGCCCGGTAATCCAGTGTGCGATTGAAAACTACACAAACATCAAACTGTTTTTGAAAAAAAGGTTCAAAATCAGCTCTTATCAAGTAGATTTTGAAGCTTCAAACGCTAACTACTTTTTCCGAATAACCTTAAATTGTTGACTAGCTGTGTTTATGCTTTTTCCTCAGCCCCTAGCTTGTTGTAAGAGCAGCACTGCTAGTGTGCCACTCTAGCTGCTACTGTTCTCGCTCTCTGCAAGGCATGTGCTGTTTTATGCCAGTAGTGTTTATGTCTTTATCGACTGCTTTTAGGGGAGTGAAATGGTGGTAGTATTGGTTGAAATGTATATTTGTGCATACAGCATTAGCTGTATTTTAGCAACAGGACTTTATAATTCCATTTTGTGTATTATAAGCATAAGTAAATGTAAATCCAAAGATTTATTTCTTCCTTTTTTGAAGATTTGTTTGTGCAAATTACCCTATTGATCTTTAAAAGGCAACATTTTGCCTTGGTCCCCCTGTTGTTTTTAAGGGTGATCATCATCGTTTTAAATAAAGCAATTTCAATTTTTTCACTTCAACTATGATTTTTTGGCGAATCGGAAATGTGACACTGAAAAAAGTCCCAGATGTGAAGTCTTTAAGCCTAAGCAGAAATTGAGTAAATGTCTGTTTGAGCAGCCTACCCCCTGACTTCGGCGACGGGAGGGGTGGCGCTCTATTAGAGAAAATACGGTAAATTCATCGTTCACCATTTGGCACAGGCTAAGCTTTTGTCGTCTTAGGACAAAAAACATCTAAATTTGACCCTTATTCAATCAACTTTTTTACTAAACCTCATTGCAGTCTGGAAAAAAATAATCACGCTAAAGACTTATTTTTTGTTATACTTTGTTCTTACATCAACCTTTTTGCTGAACCTATTTTTAGCCTTATTAACCAAACTTTTCACGTACAATTTTAACTTATCCATCTCTTCATCCATATATAAACCACATAAATCATGGTTGTATCATCATTCTTTTCCTATTATACACTCCCATCCAAACATATACAACAAATAGGGGGATTCAATAGTTGTCATCTACTCCTCATATCATTGCAACTCTTTGTCGGCTACTCTTGTACTATTAGTGAAAGTGATTTGGAGAACTATAGAAGAGAGATATTGCCACGCAACTATCTCTCCCTAAAGGCGTATTCCTAATGTGTAAATTGGATATGCAAGACACACACCTTTCCATCTTGGTAATCATCAAATTTGGAAAAAATTGATCAGTAATCAAGACTTTTAATTAAGCTTTTGTTTTGGCTTAGGATTATTTGGAAGTGTAATTACTGATTGATGGAGTTTTGAAAGTGATTTAGCACAGCTAGCAAAGATTTGTTTATTTGAGTGGGACACTTACTTGTTTTAGCCCGCATCCTGGCACTCGGCCAGTTGGGGGCATCACTAATCGATTTTAATTAATGCATCACTGAGACTATTTTTGTTGTTTATAGCCTGCTCATAATATTTTTTTTTAATCTAAAATATATATTAACTGAATAGGTTTAAAATTGTGTATCTTAAGATTTTTCTTACATATTTTCTATATTTTTTGAATTTGCATATTATACAATTTGTGATACCAGTTTTTGTCAACTCAAGTGATTTTTAGTAGGTTTTTAAAAGTAATTTACATAGTGGACCAATTTTTTCTTATGAATGAACTTCGGCCATAACTTTTCTATTTTTCATGATTTCGACGAGATCTTTTTTGTTCGAAAGCTGACACTCTAGGCAATCGAATAACACTTAACTTGTAGAAAAATCTTTATTTAAACACACCAAATTTTAAAGAACAAAAATAACTATGATTTCACTCATATTCCTCATTTTCATCACTTTAACTAGCCAACATTTTAGTTGAGTATTCAGCGCTTTTACAACATCTTAGCATTATTTTGTAGCGCAGCTCAATAGCTACAATACCCATTTTACAGAATAATTTCTGAAAATGTGATTGCTGAGATATGGCTTTTCGAAAAAGATAAATTTTTTGAAAAATGACCAAAATCAAAGTTTTCCAACTTTGATTTTGGTCATTTTAAAAATTTATCTTTTCGAAAAGCCATATCTCAGCAATCACATTTTCAGAAATTATTCTGTAAAATGGGTATTGTAACTATTGAGCTGCGCTAAAATAATGCTAAGATGTTGTAAAGCGCTGAATACTCAACTAAAATGTTGGCTAGTTAAAGTGATGAAAATGAGGAATATGTTATGTTTGTCCTTTAAAATTTGGGTGTGTTTAAATAAAGATTTTCTACATGGTGTTATTCGATGCCTAAGTGTCCTTTCGAACAAAATCTCGTCGAAATAATAGAAAGTTATGGCCGAAGTTCATTCATAAAAAATTGGTCCACCCTGTATTAATCGATAGAGTCGAAAGAAATAAACCGGTAATAAGCTGAAAGCCTCATCTTATTGATTCAATCGTCAAATGAGTTCTTTCCTTTATGTCTCTTTAGGTTGAAACAGTCAAATCGGTTCTGTAATATCGTGCAAGTTTTAATGTCATATGTGTTCACAAAGAACGGCTAACTCAGTAAGAAAGCGGAAAAAAATAGCATAGAGTGTAATTTTTTTTTATTTTTTTTCAAATTATTATTATTTTTTGTCTAATAACTCATCTGGATGATTTATTTTTCACCCGCTCGAACATCAGAAAATTTTGGGTTCGATCTTGAGACTTTCGGTATTCGGTAGTTCGTGTTGATTTAGAAAACGCAATAAAGTCGATCCAAAATGATTGCTCTAGGCTGAGACATAGCTCTACAAAGTTGAGAGTTAATAGAGAGGGGTAAGCTTTTAAATAAAACACAGTATTTGATGTGAAAATTAGTTATTAAAATTGTAAGGTGTTTCGGCTTTTATTGGGGAATCATTTTTCTTGGGGCAAATATACTTTTTTGAGGCAAATTTTACTCTTATTGGGGGACATTTCTATTTTGATTGAATTTATTAAATTGCTTTTTATCTTTTTTTTAAAATGATAACACTATGATGTAGCACTAGGATTCTAGTTTTAAATGAGGTATCAGTTGTTGCAACATCTTTGCTAAATGTAGCACAAAAAGGTAAAAGTATGAAGTAAAATTTTCCCCAAGAAAAATGATTACCCCTGGAACCTGTGGCGACGAGATATTCTTGTAGAGTTAATGTCCTAGATCATTATTTGATAAGGTTCAAAATTGAATAAAAAAATGTTTTTTCACTGGGGCCTATAGATGGCGTTTGTGCCCCAAAATGACCAAAGAGTATGTATTCCAAAATAGGCAAAACGCAAGCCGCAAAACGCTAGTAATTTTTTGGGCAGAAAGGGAGTCAAATTACTGCCAAATGATGGTCTAGGACATTGGCCCTACCGGAATATCTCGTCGCCATAGGTTTCCGTTGCCAGTTAGGAAACTGAGATATGGCTTTTTGACTCAACAACCCAGAATATTTACTTTAAAAGATATATTAGCTCACGGTTATATTTCGACTTTCGACTTCGAAAAACACTTATATTCAACTTTTTGCAAAAATATGTATTTTTTGTAAAAGAACACAAAAAAATATTTGAAAAGCACCTAAACACAATCTTTTTATAATGCTTGTTTTGTCAACACAAAAACACTGCGCAAAAACATAATTTTAAATTGAATTATTTTGTCAGAGAAATAACGATACAATACTAAACAATACATCAATACAATTTACACCTTAAAGCTGATCTCTGTATTAGGACTAAAAGAGCATGAAAATTCGAGAAAAAGACATCTAAAAACACAAAAACCGCATATTTCTACTTGAGACAAATCAATACTTACAGGGCGGTCCGAAAAAAACCTGCAAAATTAAAAAAAAATTATCTAGCTTAGAAAGGGGGCTTTATTTTTTGCTCACCCTCTAGAGGGAGGCTCTATTAAAAGGGGGCTCTATTAGAGGAAATACGGTATCTTATTTCTTCTAATAGGCCGACAGTCTCCAATAACCCGACACCCCCTACTTTGAGGGTCTGTCTCTCAAGGCAGAGGATATATTTCGCGTAGCTGTTTTTGCGTTTTCTTAACTCCCACGAGCTCTACCAATTCCGCTTTTTCGATTTTGTATTTTCACCCAAAAATCTCGAGATCGACCCAAAATTTTTCAGATTTTCAGGCGATTGAAAAATAATTCGACATTTCGGCCTATTAGAAGAAATACCGTACACACACACATTCTAAAAATTAAAAACACTAAATAAATATTCTATATTGTTGCAAATACCAAAAACAAGCAAAAATACATTAATAAAATGTCAATTTCAAAGGACCGTGCCCGTGCTATTAGAGGTGGTGCCCGCCAGTTCAATTTTTTTCCTAATCATCGAGCTTCTCTGTGCTGGTTTCTAACAAAACAATACCTAAAATTTAATTCTAGGCCTTGTTTTGTTAGAAACCAAGTTTAAAAATCCGTACAGAAGTCCAATGATTACGAAAAAAAATTGAGTAGGCAGGGGACAATCGTGGACAAAGTCGGGCATGGTCCTTTAACATCAAAACAATCAATAAAAAAAGAAAAAGGTAAAAAGAGCCATCACCTTTGATGACTGGTTCTTCTTTCATTCCATGTGGTGGTGCTGGAAAGTTGCAACACTAGCTATAGCACTGGGGCAAAATGGCTTCTCTACCCGCATCCTGTGCACGTGCTCCCAGTACTAGTATATATTTTTAGTCAGAGAGAAAGTAAGAAAAAAGTTTTTATGAGCTGCTTGCATGAACAAATTGCTCTATTGACTCAAAACAACCGTGTCATCTGGCGGCTTTTTTTGCTTTTCAGTGTTTTGTCGTTATTATTTTTTATTTTGTTTTATTGGTGTGTTTGAAGATATATGAATGCGGTTTTTTGTTCTGACTGGTGCTAAGTCAACAAATGATAAATGTGTTAACCTGTGTCAAAATATGACTGATTGAGCAATTTTTATTAGGTGTCTAAAATTTTGGTTTGCTAGCCATGTGTATTTTATGCTGTTTATTTTTTATTTTTTATATATATGTTTTTTTGGCTTATATTTTTTTGTCCCAAATTTACTTATTTTTGTTCCAGATTTTTCTTTTTCTACAAAGTGAAAACACCATCGTGTAGCTCTGCAACTCTAGTTTCCAATAAGATATGATGATTTTGTGCAAGTTTTTTTAAATGTGAAATAAAAATAAAAGTATGGACCAAGTCAACAAAGAAAATTCGACCCTAGTATAGAATACCCCCCAAACTTATGCCTTCTAAAACTTAAGTAAAGAGCACCCAAATATATGCTCCAGACCCCAGAAAAAGTGCGTAAAACACTTATTAGTCACAACTTCCATACGCTGGCCTACCCCTAAGCCTAAGGGCTAAGCCTTAACTTGTTGTTCCAAAGGATAGTTTCAACGATTTTTAGAAGGTCTGATTGGGGGATATTCTATTCTAGCGCCGAAAATTGGTTTATGTTATTAATTTTTTGTTTCACACCTCTTAAAAATCTTGCACGAAATTATACCTCGTTAAAAAACTAAAATCTCAGGGCTGCACAATGGTGTTATTACTTAAAAAAAAGAAAAGAAAATTAAAGATAGAAAGAAAAAAATCTGGGACAAATTGACCTGTTTTTTAATTTTAAATCATTGATGAATGCAGAAAATTTGATAAATGTTTAAAGGAGAAATCTTTCGAAATAAACAAAATGGCCAATAAAAAATAAAAATCGGTACTGACATTTTATAAAACATTAGCAATGAGAACGGGACAGAAACGGGAAAAATTTAGACAAAGTCCCAGTTCCGAAGTCTGATTTTTTTACGTAGTTCCAATCCCGGAAAATTAAATCTTTTGTAATTCTTCACCCTATTTGTATTTATTTGTAAATATCTGCGTGCTATTTATGCCTGTTTCGATCTGTTTATTTATTTTCAATCGTATTTTAGACCAGTAGCTTGCTTGTCTCGAATGCGTTCTAGACGCAGAGGAGGCATCTACAACAGTCTTAGCAACACTACCAGCAATATTTCTCGGAGAAATAGAAGAAGTATTCGATTATTTAGAAACAGGCCCTCTTGTTTGGCGTGTTGCTTCTGCCCCACCACAATGTCTATTAGTGAATTTGCAGGTGGGACACTTACTTATTATAATATTATACTTGAAAAGTCTTGAAGCAAGAAATTGTTTTGGTAGGAAATCGCCTCATCATATTATATTATGATACAACTTGTGCAAATTGGCAATCTTTAAACAAATTTTGGGAGATTACGTGTAATATTAAAATGTATTTTTAGATCTGCATCCGTTGATATTAGGTCAAACAAATTTTGACACTCTCTGGGAACGGGTAATCATTTTTCTTGGGGCAAATATACTTTTTTGGACAAATTTTACTCTTATTGGGGGACATTTCTATTTTGATTGATTTTTTATTAAATTGTTTTTTATCTTTTTTTAAAAAATGATAACACCATTATGTAGCACTGCGATTCTAGTTTTAAATGAGGTATCAGTTGTTGCAACATCTTTGCTAAATGTAGCACAAAAAGGTAAAAGTATGAAGTAAAATTTTCCCCAAGAAAAATGATTACCCCTGGAACCTGTGGCGACGAGATATTCTTGTAGAGTTGATGTCCTAGATCATTATTTGATAAGGTTCAAAATTGAATAAAAAAAATGTTTTTTCACTGGGGCCTATAGATGGCGTTTGTGCCCCAAAATGACCAAAGAGTATGTATTCCAAAACAGGCAAAGCGCCAGCCGCAAAACGCTAGTAATTTCAGGGAAGAAAGGGAGTCAAATTTCTGCCAAATGATGGTCTAGGACGTTGGCCCTACCGGAATATCTCGTCGCCATAGGTTTCCGTTGCCAGTTAGGAAACTGAGATATGGCTTTTTGACTCAACAACCCAGAATATTTACTTTAAAAGATATATTAGCTCACGGTTATATTTCGACTTTATTTTAACAGATTCAGATAAAAAAAGATTTTAACCCATTTTCGGAAAATCGAAATGGTCCTTTTCAGGAGTAAAATTATTGGTTTCATTCTTGAAATGTGCTCAAAAATAGTTGTGATAAGTAAAATCTTGAAATTTTGACCGTTTTCGAAAATTGGCTTTTTAGCCCTTTGTTTACCATTTTTGGAGTATTTTGACGTGAATTTTCTAATAGAACTCCATTTTTCATCCTTCCGATAATCGGGGAAATTTTGGGATTTTTGGGTGAAAAGTTAAAAAAAAAGCAGAATCGGTAGAACTCGTGGGAGTTATGAAAATGTAGAAAACAGCTTTGCAAAATATCCACTCTGCCCGAGGTACAGGCTCTCAAAGCCGAGGGAAGGGCTCTATGAGAGAGTTGGTTCTATCCAAAAACTTGTGAACTTGTAAGCTGAAAAAGGCTTGTCTTAAATTTCAAGGTTGTTCAAAAAATTCGTAAACAAAAAGACAAAAAATCACACAAAATATTATTAATGCATCAAAAACTTTTAGAATAGAAACCGTACGGAATTTTTTAACAAAATAAAACGATTTTTTGCACTCAATCTCAACCTGTTGGCGCCAATAGCTGTCAGAAAGCAGAGCACACAAAAAAATATAAAAATGAAAAGGGAATACAGAGAGTAGTAGTATTATTCCCAGCCATCCTATCTACTTCAAGGAACAACAACAACCAGAGAGAAAAAGAATAAATGGCCGGAATAATAGCACCCAGGGATGCGTCCTGTATACTTCTTCGTCTTTTTCTTCTGCGGCACATCTGCATTAAGGAATTAAAAGGAGGTTGGAGCTAGACACTCACACAGGTCTCTGATCAACCCCCTCAACAACAACAAACCATTAAAAGTGGCGCAGCTGGGAATCGGACCAAAGCAGATTTTTCTTTCATTTCTATTTTTTCTTTACTTTATCTTTTCGCTGGTTTCTTGGAGGCTTTGTATTTTTGTATACTCCTTTTGTGAATTTTGCTTTCGCGCATGAAAAAGTACGGAGATAGAGCAGTTATTTGTTAGTAAAAAACGGTTGGTTTTGGACGACGATTAGGGAGTGTGAATAAATGAATATTTTGGGGTTGGAATTGATTAGTTTTTTTAGTTTTATTTTTTGTTGATCAAGGCCATTTTGTTTTTGTTGTATAGGTAGTGGCAGATGTTTGTGAGAATAGTAGTACACGTTGTTATTGATGTGGTTGTGGTTAGGTTCCTTAATATTTTGGAATTCGAATGCGTAAAGGGATAAAATTATTTCTTTAGATGTTGTTCTTCTAGAAATGTTAAATACCGTATTTACTCTAACACAAATCTTTTGATTCGCCTCTAGAGGGGGAGCTAGTAGGCTTAATTAGAAGAAATACGGTACAGATCATCTATTTACTGTGCCCTCCTTGAAATTTAACTTCCTGGAATCAGAATCTGTTAAAATCAGGACAAAAAATTGCATTTAATTTGGAATAGGGTTCCTGAAAAATTTGCATCATTCACCTACCTTAAATAATGCTCCTTTGGGTTGTTTCGTCCTAATCTCAACGGGTTCACATTCAAAAAGACATCTCTACTTAGTATTACGATGGAGTGATTATTTTGGTGTCCGTCGCGTTTTGTTTTTGTTTTTTTTCTTTTCAATCGTTACCCACGACATGTCTTATCATTCGTTCTGATTTTTTCTGGGCCCCATACTAGAACTCTTTCTCTATCTTTTGAGTATTGGATGTCTACGATATTTTGCCCTTTAAAATCGGGAGATAACTCGGAACTAGTTTTTCTTGTTTTGGTATAATCTAAAAAACACTTTCTCTAAAAACTGTCGAATATTAATTGAAAAGTTCCAAAAGTTCGGCCATAAAATGTCACGAATAGTCGTCGTCTCAAACAAGCTCCAAAATTTTAAAATGTTCTTTGAAATTTCATACTTTTTCTTATTTCTAACTTTCTATTTCAAACTTTGAAAGCCAGAATTAAAATATTTTAGACGAAAAATTCAAAAAATTATAAAATTATTTCTAATTTGATCAAACATTCTGTTTTTATTTATTTATTCTTTTGTTTATTTTCATCTTTGCAACACAACCACACTCGAAACCAACAAAAAATTGATTCTGCAACCACAGTTATCATCAAAAATAATTCCCGCCAATTTTCGGTCAATGAAACTGGTGATAAGCGAGCACAAATATTTAACCAAAACTTTTTGTCAACACCAAAATCAATACTGCTTGCACAATACTAGCTATTAAAAGAATAGTTTGCAGCTTGCAAAAAAGTATTTCTGGTTTAAACAGAATCTCTAAACACCATTTATTCCTCTTCCTTAACTGATTTTCTGGCTGGTCTGGGCAGCAAATGCAAGTTTTGAAAAATTAATTAAAGGACCATGGTTTTTGAACGCAGCAACATCTCCGAATTTTGAATTGGTGGAGGACACTTTTTCACTCCGAAATTATTCAACAATTATTTTTTGAACTATTTTTTGTTTGAATCAAAAATTCGGCGCTACCGGAGTATACCCCCCCAAATGAAATTTTTTTGAACTTTTTCAAAACACCATTTTAACCATTTTTAAGCATTTCCTACACGTTAAACACGATAAAAAAGGTGTTTTCACCTACTTTTTTCTATAAAAAGACGATTATTTTAAATCTTGAATTTTGGTATTTTTAGTTGATTTCTGTTTATTATAACTGCTTGGTTGGTTAGAGAAGCGCGCACTCAATTACCTTAGACATAATTCCGAGCAAGACTCTTGATCAAAAATGCATTTAGAGGCTCTTTTGCCCAGCCCCAGTGACCAAAACATGGTAAAACAGCCAAATGGTCGAAATTTCAAAATGCCCAAAACTCAATTTTTTATTGACCAGAACACAAAAATAATGTCTTTCTTGGGCTTGACTATAGAATCCCCTCCCCCTCACGGGGAGTGATCAGGTGGAGGAGATAACATCATATTCGTGTTTCTCGACCCCGATTTAAAGGCGCAAATTCAAAATTTTTCAAATTTCGACTAAAAACCATGATACCCCCCCTGTGGTTCGAAATTTTTTTTTCTCAGAACTAAAAAAACACGCGGCTTTCTCATGAAATCGGGGTCGAGAAACACGAATATGAAGTTATCTCCTCCACCTGATCACTCCCGTGGGGTATTCTATAGTGCAACCCTTTCTTGAACTTCTGAGGTGATTTTAGGTTGATATAGGTGTTTGGAAACACTTTAAAAAAATTTCATTTGGGGGTATACTCCGGTAGGGTCAAAAAATTCTATCAAAACTTTAAAACATCTACTAGTCGAGCTCACGTTAATTGGCGTTGCCAGATGTGACGAGTTAGCCAACTTTCACTGCACTATAACTATCTTATACCAGTTCTGGTTCTTTTTGGAATAATACTTTAAATGTTGATTTTAAATAAAGGTAAAAAATTATTCAAATAAATAATCGAAGTAAAAAGTGTCCCCCGCCAATTCAAATTTTGAAAATGCTGCTGCGTTCAAAAACCATGGTTTTTAAGGTTCAAAATAAGGTGTCAGCATTTTGTTGACTGATAGCGACATCTTTTGCTTTTTTTCTCCTCAAATTTGTGTCATCTCTTTGGTTTGAGCGCGCAATTAGAGATTTCTCTCTGGGTCTTTGAGATATTAGAGCTTGCAAAAATATTTTAAGGAATATTTGTGACAGTAAATTGTTGCAACTTTAATTTCTAAAGGTTCGATTCCTGCTGTAAACATGTATATTTTAGCTCATCTAAAATTCTAATTGAGAACCTTGGAAACTGAATCTAACATATGCTTAAAGACCCACAATTTTATTCTAATAGAAAGAGTTTTTTATTTTGTCTTGGTTCCACTTTTGTTTAAGTTTTTCTCGAAAATGCATCATACATAACACATTTTTTCAAAGAAATTTCTAGATAGTTTTTTTCCTTGGCACGATAATTTTGGCTCTACGGGGTGACCCAAAAAACCTGAAAATTTTGAAATTTTTTGTCAGGGCTCCCGCGCACCGTCTGAAATAAAGATTTTTCGGTGTAAGCAATGATGTTCAAATAACGGTTGTAAGACCGGTACCGAGTCCCCTCATTCTGCCGTAACCCTAGGTCTAGCTCTCTTACAATGAGATTAACATGGTTCGCAGCACAGGGCTAACTTACTAAGTGGTTGATTCCCATATGCGTATGCTCGCGCATGAAGCTGACCTTATGACCTAGGGCTTCAACCGTCCATCCTTGTTACACCATATTCGATCGACAATAGAAAAGAAAACAATTAATAAATGCGGCACGGAAATGCCCACGAGAAAAAATTCAGACTGTTCAGGTTTTTTTGGGCCGCCCTGTATATGCATCCCTCTGGTTTAAAATCGTGTTTGTGGCATTTTTTTTGACCTACTTTTTGCAGAATCACTGTGTAGCCAGTGAGTTAAGCTACAAAATGGGTGGTAACTTGTCTGAGAGAAGTCTCCAAAAAGGGGAGACAAAACACAATGCCAAAAACACGATTTTGAATTAGGGAGTAGTGCTCCATTAGAGAGAATACGGTAAATGCTTTTTGAGACATTTGGCAGAATAAAAAGTTTTCCGAAAAAAAATCAGGCAAAACCATCTCGGGGCACGAAGGCAGGTTTCTTTTCAAGACCCATGCATATATACTAGGGTGGTGCACGGTCGGTTAACCGAACCGGACCAGTTTTTGCCCAATTAACCGAAACCGAAAACCGGGTAGTGATAAATCAACCGTAACCGCACCACCCTAATATATACGTTAAAAATAGAAAAAACCTATTTTCAAACTGTAAAATACCCTTGAAATTAGGCCACATAGTATCTACTTTTTTCGTGTTTTTTTTAAATTTCTTGCTTTTAAAATTTAACTAAATTTAGAATAAAAAAGCCACAAATGTGGCACCATCTAAAGTTCAAAAGTAGTAGTAATAATGGTAGCAGTAGTCCTGCCAGCAGCACAGCATCCACCTTAAAGCCGCTAGCTTTAGATGTGGACGAGCTGATGCAGAAGAAAACTTTTACCAAATGGATCAATTTCCACCTGGATCAGCACTCCTCTAGTGGCAGGGTGGTCGACCTGTATGACGATCTTAAGGATGGCGTCCTGCTCTGTCATCTGGTGGAAGTGCTCACTGGCGATGCTCTGGTCAGTAAACGTTTATGCTTTTGTAGCAGCTACAAAAGTGCCTTAGTCCCTCCAGCTGGTTTTATAAAGCTGAAAACATGAGCTTGAGGGACCAAAGCAACTTTTACAAAAGCATCGAAACCCCATTTTTTATAGAAATCGGGGTTTTTTGAAATTTTTAATTGATATTTTCAGCCTATCAACAAAACTAGGTCCTCTAAACGAATCCACCACATCAGCAATTTGACGACAGCGCTGAGTGCAATTAGAAAACGAGGTCTAGAACTCATCAACAACAACCCTGCCGACATCGCTGATGGCAATCCACGCATTATTTTGGGACTGATATGGCAAATCATCCTCCACTTTCAGGTTTGCTTGTTATTTCAGTGAGAAAAAGTGGGTTTTACACTTTAATAAGAGCTCATATGAAATCTAAATTAAAATAAACTTTTTTGTGCAAAAAACAACAAAAATTGGCCCTTAGAGCCCTTAGTTTGCAAAACCAATAAAAATCATTTTTCGGCTGTCTGCAAAGGTGTAGACCATTTTAATTGCATTTTTAGTGATTTGCGCTGCATTAAAAAAAAGTTGCGTGCTGATTTTATTGTTGGTGTAAATCGAGATATTGATAAGGAAAAGTAATAAAACATTGATGGATTGGTGCCTCCTCCTCCTTCCAAAGTTCAACCTTTGCAGCACATTGCTCATTGTAATTGGTGTATATTCTCTTAGGAGAAGATGAAAGGGTAAAGAATGCATGCAACTTATGCTCAAACACACCATTACTAATTATCAAATCGTTGAAAATTGAGCTTGCAACTAAAAACAATTTATGCGTTTTCGGCAACTTCTGACCTGAATAGTCTCAACAGTATGCAAGAGAGAAACAGAAAAAACCTCTATATTCGTGCTTTTTGAGTTGTACGGTATTTTGAGGCGGGTGCCTTTTCGGTTGGTCGCCTTTTGTCTTAGGAAACTCTTTTTCGGTGTTGCAAAATCAGGCTCATCTTCTAAAAATTATATAGGGCATAGGCGGAATCGAACATCATACTAAATTTGAAAAAATAATTAAAACAGAAAGTCTGCACTGGAGAGCATAAATTAAAGGATTTTTAGAGTGTCTTGTAAAATTGCAATCAGTCAATCATCATTTGTCAGCTAAATTGCGTGGGAAATTCTTTCTTTTTTTTGACAAATCAAATTAATTATGTGATTTATTGATTAGTTTTACCACGTTTAACACTTTTTTTATTAGAGATAAATATATTTTGGCTAAAGTATATTATAGCAAGTCCTCCCAAAAATGGGTTTTAACTGCTTTTTTGTGTGTTTTAGGGCTTGAAACGTGTAGAAAACACGTTTTTAGGTGGGGGACGGCACTTTTTGGAAAAATATTTTTTTGGCCAAATTTTGACTTTTTGCCTTGGGGACCAAGGCAACTTTTTTACTCTAGGGTTTTTTATTTTGAACTTTTTAATTGTTCAGAAACTCCAAAGATGCTAAATCTTATTCGCCTTTATGTAATTTGCGGTGATGTTATACGTATGAAAGCATGATATGTTTGACGTTGAGATATGTTTGAGTATGATACGTTTGAACATAGTTTTGAATACTGGGACCTACCGCATAAAGAAACTCTGGTTTGCATACTATTGTTATGCATCCAGAGTCACTTCCGAGTGATTTGTGTCTAAGGTATGGGTGTGTGCGCATCTCAACTCCAATCCCCCAAGCCCCCTACGGCTTGAAAGTTAGAGATGCGCACACACCCATACCTTAGAGATGAATCCGAGAATACTGTTGACAATAAATGCATAAAGAGACTCTTTTTGCCTGGTCCAGTGAGAAAAACAAGGTAAAAATGAACAAAACCATGTGTCCAGGTACCCTCTCCAGGTGGTTTACCTTGGTCCCCCAAGGCAAAAAGTCAAAATTTAGTCAATTTTTTTTCAAAAAGTGCCGCCCCCCACCTACAAACATGTTTTGTACACGTTTCAAGCCCTAAAACACACAAAAAAGCAGTTAAAATCCTTTTTGGGAGGACTTGCTATAATATACTCCGGCCAATATTTTTTCTTTCGATTTGGTTAAAAAATCCTGAATTTTTGCAATAAAAAAGTGGCCCGCGCATTTGTAAAATTGTCAATGTCGGTGACGGCGATGGTTTTTTTAAATTGGATATTTTTATGAGAAGGTAAAAATGAAAGATTTTTTACATGCACTTTAACACAAATACACTACTTAAACACTAAATTTCAAGTTAAACTAAAATTGAAATTATCAACACTTTTTAAAACCATTCAAACTAAAAAATAAAATCCGAATTTATTTAAGGTGGAATCCAATCTACGCCTTCTGCACTACCATGGATGGCGGCATTTGGCAGAACTTAACCAACCTATTCCACTCCATACAACCAGCCCTGCAAACCAACCATCCACATCTAAATCTTCTTCCAGCATTCCTTCATGGATCTCCCGCCAATTCACCCCCAAATCGAAGTCACCCAAACCTCAGACGCCTATTACCACCCAAACGCCAGAAGCCCCATCTATTCCCAAGTTGTCCAAGGTGTCAATTGAAAAGCTGTTGCTAAAATGGCTGCAGGAAGAAGTAGCTACTCCCTACAACCTCCCAATAGTTGATTTCGAGCGCAGTTGGCGAGATGGAAGAGCCTTTTGCGCTCTGGTCCACCGCTTCTGGCCCCCTTTGGTTCACATGGACACAGTGCTGGACCAAGCGACCACTCCCACCCAGAGGCTAGAACTGGCTTTCGAAGTGGCTCGCCAGCATCTCAACATCCGACCTCTGCTGGATGTGCAGGACGTGCTGGCTGAAAAGCCGGACAAACGCTCCATAATCACCTACATCTCCCAGTTTTTAAGGATTTCTTGCGGTGGTGTGGTCACTTCTGAGCTTGCAAGGCCGGAAACGGTGGATGTCAGAGCGGTACTGAGATTGTCCGAAGAGTTGCAGGTGTATAAGCCGTTGGTGGACTGGCTGGAAGAAGTAGTCAGGGATAGCAGGTTGAAAAGAGGCAAGGAGAATGTTGAGAAACAAAAGGTAGAAGGCTACAAATGGTACGTCAAGACCAGACAAGAGTTTATCGAAAGAAGAACAATCTACAAGGAAATTGTGGAGATACTAAAAGCACCTTTGAAGGAGCAGAAAAAAGAACTGGAGCAAATTGAAAAGGAGTGAGTTTTTCACCTAGACTCGAAGTCTTGAAACAGACATGAAAAATAGTTTGCATCTAGCCAGCTAGAATACCCCTTTGTCCATTTTCGGCCTAATTTTAACATATTAGGTTGATCCAAAAGTTCTTGGGCACCTTGAAAAAATTTATTTTCGATTTTTATTAACGTGTTAATATTTTAGCATGATGTTTATCATTCCAATGTTTGCAGATCTAATTCAGAGTATCACTGAAGTCACATCAACAAAACAGCTCTCCAAAATCTTTATTCAACAAAATAATCTCCCTCAACATCAACAACATTTTGCCATCTTTCAGGCAATCTCCCAATACCTTTAACAAAGAATCTAATCGGTTTCGAATCAAAATAAATCAAAACAAAAACAGCAGAATGTGGCGTAAATGATCGTCTGTCATCTAAAAAAGACAGATGAGATGAAACGACGAAAAGAAGCGAATAAAAATCGAAAATAAATTTTTCAAGGTGCCCAAGAACTTTTGGATCAACCTAATAGTTTTAAAAATGAGTGTAGTCCACGCGCAAGATGATGTAATACCATCAGTGCAGTCAGGATGGCGAATTGGGTACTAATTCATGAAAAAATAGTACTATGGAACTACTAAATTGTACAAAAACAGTTCCTTGTGCTAAAATAGTACACAGTGGACAATTAGTACCTACAGGGCGTGCCAAAAAAGATGACACCCAAAAAAAAATTGGTGTAAGTAACAGCTCGCCTGGCTAATTATCAAATCTTTAGGAAATCTCCCCAATGTATGACTTTCGATCATCGCGAACATAGATCGTTTTACTAAAATATATAGTTTTTTCTAGTCTGCATGTTGCTGGGTTCGAAAAGAGGCTCTATGATCAGAGAACTTACACTCTTTACTATACCCGAATTCATATTGGGTCTCAAACACACTGTAAATGTTATATAACTGCAATGTGATGTAACTGTAAACGCTATAAAACATTGCAGAGGAGTGGATAACATACAACTTGCGTCCGAAAATTGCTTTGAGAAATTGATTCAAATTGCCTTTTCAAGGTGGTCAAGTTTTTTCGACACACCCTGTAGTACCAGAATACTATTTTAGTACTTGGTACTATTTTGGTACTTAGTACTATTGTAGTACTATGTTAAAAAAACACACAGATATGTCGTCTTCTTGTCCTAGTAACGATTTTTCTTAATTATTTTATGTTAAAAACAAACAAACATATGTGCAGTCTGTCTTTTTAACATAAAAAACTTCGAAAAGTAGATAAGGTATTGGGTTGGTCCATAAGTTCGCGGATGTTTATACTCGGTACATAATATTTTCCATATGTTTTCCACACTTTTCTATTTATGCACACCACCAGCTTACTAACTGATGGGTTTCACTATCAAAATTTGATTACAAGGATTGGGGAAAAATTGTTTGATGGCTTTGATTAGTAAGCTGGCGGTGTACGTAAATAGGAAACACCTCCGTAGTAGCAGAAAATCGGAATGTTAGAAGTGCGTTTGACTGTGTTTGAAGTTTTTTTCAATAAAATAAAAAATTCAAAATTTTTTATTTTAATTGTCCTTTTGATTTATTTTTTTATTGTCTCCTAATCATGTCAAATACGAAAATGTGGCTAAGAGCTGTAGCTGTATTTTGTTATCTATGGTTAATTAATGAAATAATTTTAAAAATATTTGTAGCTGGAAGATGGTCTCAGACAGTTTGCACGAGTGGGCTGTAGCTCTGGAGTCGGAATATCAACAGCCTTTCTGTGACATAGCCAGGTGGGTGGACCAGGGAGAGCATTTGCTACAAAGCAGGACACCTGTGAAGCTGGACACTAAGCTAATTGACGAGTCCCTAACCACAATTGAGACCACCATCCAACTGTTTGAGGTGGACCAGTAACTAAATTCATAAAAATAATAATTTATCAATTTAAGACTTTTTTCAAAGACTGCCCAGAAAAAAGAGAAATTTTCTACCCTACCTTCCAAACATTCCAACAACAACACTTGCAACGCAACAAAGATTCCTCAGACCCAACATTCCAGTTGCTTGACCTCCTCAAACATAGATTTGAAACATTGTCCAGCCAATATCCATTAGAGATCAAGCGACTTCTTCTTTACCAAGCCTACTACAGAACCCTCGGCTTCCAAGCTGACTTAAAGACCAAGTTAAGACTGTGGGAGAATGCTACCAGTTACTCACTTACTAAACGATGGCTGGCTGAATACAATGTGGGTTTTGTGCACAGATATCCCAAATTTTCAGCTTTTTTTATATTGTAAAAAAAATTGAAAAAAATTAGAGCCTAAGATAGTCAATTTCGGGGACTGACTGGTAAATTTAACAAATTCGAGAAATTTAGTGGTTTTTAATAAAAGTATTCATATTTGATGTTCGATATCCCAATGCTCGAAACTATTTGATATTCGGAAAAATACCGAATACCAAATTATATTATTCGATTTGACAACCCTAGATGTGAATGTACGCCAGCCTACCCAAAAAACACAGAGGCATCAAGGCGATAAACGCACCTAATTCAACAAGAGCGAAAAAGTGTATTTTACATAAAAAAGCTCAACACTTGCATTACCGTTTGTAACTTTGGTGCGTACTTGTGCACAATTTCACGATGAACAAGATTGTGCTAGCAGTTTTTTTTAAACTGAGAAAAAGTACTGGCAAAAAGACTGATGAAAAAAGGTCATTTTCGGGAGTCAAAAAGGGGCAAATTTTTTCTAAATTTGATGCATGCTGAAATTTTTTGAACAGTTTTTAGTGCTTGTTAAATGACGCTGACATTAGGCTTCCAAATGATATATAACATGTTCAGCATAGACGATTTGCACATGAAACTGCTATTCAAATCCAAAGCTTACTTTGAAATTTCAAATTCCGCTCAAGACAACAAATATTCAAACACTGAATTTTTCGAGAATTTAAATATTTGTTGTCTTGAGCAGAATTTGAAATTTCACAGTAAATTTTTGAATTTGAATAGCAGTTTCATGTGCAAATCGACTATGCTGAACACAAATCCGGTGTCTGGAAAATGTTTTACGTCCAATCGTCTTTTTAATAATGTGTATTCATACTTTCTAAGTCAATTTTCTCATCAATACAAGGCTGTTTTTCATGCGGGAATATACTGTTCTGCGCCATTTAGATTGCTCTATCAAAGTTTGCAACAAAAAAGTGTAAAATATCTGCACAGAAAAAAGTTATTAAAAATGGTCGATTTTACTATTTTCGATTTTTATATACATATATGTATGAAATTTTTTTTAATTTTTTTACATGTTATATATCATTAGGAAGGCCATAATGTCAGCGTCATTTAACAAGCACTAAAAACTGTTCAAAAAATTTCAACATGCATCAAATTTAGAAAAAAATTGCCCCTTTTCGACTCCCGAAAATGACCTTTTTTCATCAGTCTTTTTGCCAGTACTTTTTCTCAGTTTAAAAAAAACTGCTAACACAATCTTGTTCAGCGTAAAATTCTGCACAAGTACGCACCAAAGTTACAAACAGTGATGCAAGTGTTAAAGGGCCATAGCCGTTGCCGACAACGAGAATTTCACATGTTTGAATGCGCGCGGGACACTTTTTTTATTCCGATAATTTTCGGCATAATTTTTTCGAATGTGTTATTGTTGCAGAAATGAAGTTAATTAGGCTACAATAGCTGTGAGAAATCAAGTTAATAGATAGTGTTGTGACAGCGTACTGCCATTGTTGTTAGTTGGTCCGATTCCTAATGCCAGCTCTTCTTTTTTAATGATTTATTATTAGTTTACTGAAAAATAATTCTAAATATTTTCGATATAAAAATAGAATAAAATCAAACGTATGAAATTCTTATTATCGGCGACGGCTTATGGTCCTTTAAGAATATAATTCATGCTATAAACTTCTAAAGCTTTCAGAAAACAGCCTCCGAAAAACCAGATATCCACCTACAAGATCACTTAATAACCCTTAAAAAGGCAGCTGAGTGCCTAGAGCAAGGAGAGATGCATACAAAAGGGCTGTCCATGTTCACAGAGATGGACAAGCAAAGCTACAAGTTATACACCAGATTCTCTACTCTCCATTCCAAGCTAGAGCAATTGCTTAAGCACTGGACCAACTTCGATGTGGCTGAAGACAAAGCTCTGGCTAGTGATCTGGCTTTAGAACACAGGATTCAACACTTGGCTGAATGTACCAGAATTGTGAATTCCATTGAAGTGGTGCAGACAAGCCCAGCTGTAGGTCAGGCGGCTCAATCAAGATTGGCTAGGATCAAGAAATTGTTTAATGAGTCCGAAAATATGGTGGGTTCATCTATTTTTCACTAGGCTTATTCAATAAATGAAATATGTGACTTTTGTGAAATACTGTATTTTCTCTCAGCCCCCTTGACTTTGAGGGTTTGTATCTCAAAGCACAAATTTTTTTCGATCTCTTTTTTTCTGCATTTTCTTAACTCCCGCGAGCTCTACTGATTCTGCTTTTTAGATTTTAAATTTTTGCCCAAAAATATTGAGATCGACCTCGAATTTTTCCGATTTTTGGGGATTCAAAAAATAGATAATAAAAAAACGCGCGCCGGCGCGTTTATTAGAGGAAATACGGTAAGTATTTATTAGAGAATCACAGAATCACTATAAAATCACACAATTTTAGAACTTCCCATCCACTTCGAAAACCACAATGAGTACTCCAAGTGTTCTAACTCCCGGTCAAAGTCCACCAACAAAACGACGGAAAGAGGTTCTCATAGAGAAAAAAGTGGAAGGCAAAGTGGCCACTAAATTCATCAGATGGATTCAAAAAACTTCCATTTGCCTTCGAACAAAAGCTACTGACTCCAAATCCGCCACTGATTTGATTCATCAACTGACGGTAATTTTTTAAAACCCAAATCCGACAAAAATCAATAAAATAAAAAGTGTTCAGGAGCTAGAAAAAGAGTACCCCGAAGCTATGGCCGAGCGGCAACGCTACCTCTCTAGACTTAAGGACACTAGCCAAGAGCAGAGAGACATGGATTTACTTTTTGAACAACTACACAATCAGCTGAGAGCCAGGCTGGACTCTTTCAAAATGGTCTATCCACCACTCGCATCCGCAGAAAAAAATCTGCTAGACATGGAAAAGTGGACTGCTTTTCATGATCCTGACTCGGAAATGGTCGGTTTTTGAGTCAATCAAAATTTTTGCCCTGCGAGAGCAAGCAAAACTTGGTAAAACCTTATAATTTTAGGCTAAACTGTCTATTAAAGAGCGCTCCGAGATGGTTGACCAGATTAAACTTATGCTCGACAACCTAGAGACCCCAGAACACAACGTCCTCTTGGACATCTCTGCTTTGAAAGAGATTTACATGGACGTGAGCAAGTGCTTTGCTGTAAGTTTTTGCCCAAATTTTCCTAGCTTTACTAATAATCCCTTTTTGCTTCTTATAAAAAAGTTCTTAAAAGGCCTCTAACCTTCTGCGTTAACCTAATAAGCGTTGTCTACATGGCTCTTAGTGTGTTTGCAGATTTCTAAAAACTGCCTTGGTTATTCAGCGATCAAAAAACCAGGAATTAAAACCAGAAATTTTCACCGAAACTTTCGGCTAACCAGATCATAGACGAATTATTGGTTAACTGAACTGAAAACTAAAAATACTCTGTTTTCTGAAAAACATGTCTCTGTCTAAAAGATCAGAAACGCTTGAGCAAACTGACAAAGATTTGAAAATAATTCAAAAACATTTTCACAGCAAAAACTTTAATACCGTATTTCTTCTAATAAACGAGCATGCTCGTTTATTTTCCAATCACCTCCTAGGGTATTATTAGAGACTGCCCCACTATTGGAGACTGCCCGCTTATTTTTTGGATCAAAATTTAGTACTTTTTGAGTTCAGCCCCCCTTTAATTTTTGAAAGGTGACCCGAAAACACGTTTGAAACTTTAAATTTTTTCTGATTAATACAATACAAGAAACATTTCTGAACAGTTTCTAATCTGTAAATTTAAACTTTTTTCAAAAATTGGCTTCTATTCCTCAGAGGCAGATGGTCTTCTAGGCACTTCAAGATCATATTTCAGTTATTTATCACATTTACGCTCAGATTTAGGAAATGGTAGCACAGCGCATGTTAGGACTGTCCCAAACGTGTTTCCCTAACTGTAAAAAAGTACTAAAAAATGATTGAGTTCGTCCTAACATACGCTGGTCTACCCTTCCCTAATCCTAGATGTGATAAATTACTGTAATAAAATCCTGAAGTACCTAAAAAGACCATTTACCTTTGAGAAGCTGAGGCCGATTTGTGAGAACAGTTTAAATTCTGGATTAGAAACTGTTTAGAAATGTTGGCTATAGTGAAGAATAGGGTTCCAAAGATCAGCTTGGTCCCCCTGTTGTTTTTTCGTAAAAAACAGCTTGGTCCCCCTTCTTGTTTTTCGTAGAAACTAGTTTGGTCCTATAAATTTTAATAAAAAACAGCTTGGTCCCCTGTTGTTTTTACAAATAAAACAACAGGGGGGACCAAGCTGATTTTTGGAACCCTGTTCTTCACCAGCGCCGAAATGTTTCTTGTATCGTATGAAGCAGAAAAAGTAGTTTAAAACATGGTTTTGGTCACTTTTTTAAAAATTAGGGAGGGAGGGGGACCTAAGAAGCATCCAAAAATTTATTCGTGAACGAACAACGAAAAATAGTAAATATTCAGCAAAAGTGGTGGGGTGCCCATTTATTGGAAAAAATACGGTAACTTTGTCTGTTTGAAATTCAGAAAAAATATTTTTCAAACCGAAAAACTTTCGATTTTTTAATTTTTTTTTCTATTTTTTCCCGATTTTTTTTTCACATTTTCGTTCTGATAAAAGACAGCATAAATTTTTTTAAGGAGGTGTAGTTTTACAAATACACTAAGATCGAAAAATGTGTGCCGCTATGTTTGGGTGTGGGATGTTCATATAATTTCCCTTGGTTTATTTATGTTTTCTGCTTGCCAGCCTTCCTGACCTGCATTTTAGTTGGTCGAGATCCGGAGGATTGAGGTGAATGTAGAAGTGATTGAAACCCGCATTCTAGTGCGTCGCATACCTGCACCAACTGCTGAAGATTCCACAAAAACTGAGAAAACTGAAGCTCCTTTAAGTATGAAACAGGTATTGGATGTTTTCATAATAAGTGTGGCTTTTTAACTGTCTAAGTTCAACTAATTCCCTTGTTTGTTCGTTTCAAAAACGCACTAAAAATCAGGTGCTTATATAGTTCACCATACTCGGATTTTTTGAGAAGTGGATCAAAATCACCCCCTAAACTCATTTTTTCTGCTCAACTCAATAAAATAAACATGTCTAAACCTTTCCTGAATAAAAAATATTTAATTTTGTTAAAAAAAGTTGCCTTTTACCTCTCAGGGATAGATGCTCTTTTAGAGCTTTTTATTTTACTTTTGGGTGATTTATCACATTTTTCTTACTGGAGCAAGGCAAAAATAGTCTCTAATGCATTTATAATCAAGAGTCTTGGTCGGAATTATGTCTAAGGTATGTGGGTGTGCGCATCTCTAACCCAAGCCACCAAGCCCCCTTCGGGGACGCAGGGTGCTTGAGAGAAAGCCTAAAACTTTAGAGATCTCCTATCTCTAACCCATCAAGCCCCCGTCACCAAGCCGCCAGGGGGCTTGGTTGCTTGGGGTTGAGATGCGCACACACCCATATCTTAGACACGAATCACTCGAAAGTGACTCTGGATGCATAAAAAAGCATGCATACCAGAGTTTCTATGTGCGGTAGGCCCCAGAAAGTAAAAACCTGTTCAAAATCTATCATTTTTTACGTCATTTGACCCAAAAAGGGCTAAAATTTAGTGAAATTAACCTTAAAAGACGATCTACCCCTGAGAAGTGTAAGGCCAAATTCAATCAGAATTTTAGACAAAATTCAAAATATTTAGAAATTCTTCTTTTATCGTGTAGAGCAGAAAAAATGAGTACGGGGAGGTGATTTTGGGTCACTTTTCAAAAACACCGAGTATGGGAGGAACTATATAAGTGCCAAAGATTATATAATGTGTTCAGCTATAATGTTTCTTAACCAATCTAACTGAAATAACCCTAACATGTATGCCCGATAATTAGACAAATTGTTAATCTAGATCTATACAAGGACTGGCCTGGGCTTAGCCTTGCTGAGCCGGGCTCAGCTTAAAAAACGAGCTCAAAAAATGCTTAAATATTGTTGAACATTCTGGAGTAAAAAAGTGTGCCAAGACTGTTTGAATTTGCAAAATTCTCATTTTTTGAACAAGTATGGTCTTTCTAACTGTAGAAATTGTTTAAAAAAGGTTTTTTTCAAAAACATAATTGTCTTGCAGTGCATTAAATTGTGCTATGCTTCAAACTATTTCGTCCGCTTAATTTTTCAAAGTCAGCTTCTTAATTGATTTATGTCTAGGCTGATGATGCTCTGCTTGCAACAGTATTGGAAAACATAGAGCAAGTTCGTGTTAGAGATCCTGAAGCTGCTGGCCGTATATCTGCGCTTCGCCAGAAAATTCATGTCCAGCAACAAAGTAAAGGTGATATTTTGATGAAACACATAGGTTAAAATTATTAATTTATTCAGATCAACCAGAAGTGTCGTCTTCTTCCAAGCCGTTTGCAGACCGTGTCAAAGAGTTGCTGCGAAGAAAAGCTGTTGTAGGCGTCCGAAAAGAAGATTCAGAAGAGCTGGCTAAGACTTCAATCATTGAAATGGACATGTTGAATGAGGCGCTGAGACTGCACAAAGGTCGGCTTTCTTATGTCTTTTAAAAATGGCATTCTCGGAAATCAGGATTTGTGTTTTGAAAAGGTCTTTTTAATACATAAATGCAACACTTGCTTTTTTTGAACAGTTGAAGCTCTTTTAAGCGCAAAACCACTTAACCGCCACTCTCGCTTATCCGCCACCCTGAGTCTGATTTGGTAAGGAAATAATAGGAAGGAAATAATAAGGTAAACATACACCTCAGCTGACCGCCTGATGAAAATCAAATTTCAAAACTTCATATTCGAATTTCAGCGAAAGAACGTTTCCGAAAAACAGCATTCTGTTATTTGTGGTCATTCGTAAAATTTGTCTATTTTCGATATCGGATATTTTCTCACCGTTTTATGTCTACTTTTTTATGCATCAGTCCGATTCCTGATAGAACCTCGATTAGCATTGAAATAAATTTTTAACCTCGGTAAACCGCCACCTCGTTTAACCACCACCCTAGGGCCGGTCACCTGGGAGTTAAACGACGTTTGACTGTATTAAAACATCTATTAAAATTTTGAAGCAAGTATCTTTGGCGAAGCAAGTATATTCTATATGGTGAAGAACTTGTATTTAGTTACATGTGTTTTTTTACTGTTAATTTGATAATGACCATGGAAATTGTTAAGTGGAACAATTTAAGCGATACTTGCTGCCTAGACATATAGCACTTTTTGCTCGCTTAAATGGAAAAAAATTATCATTTTCAAGTAAAATTTACGTGAAAATCGAAGAAGAAAATCGTAAATTTTGCAGACATTTTCAATACATATCGGCTTTGTTCCAACATATATTAGGTACATCTTGTTAATTTTGGGAATAAGAATCTATAGAAAAAATACTGTATTTATGAGTAATTCGCCTACCGTATTTCTTCTAATAGGCCGACATGTCGGGTTATTTTTCAATCGTCGTGAAAATCAGAAAAATTCGGGGTCGATCTCGAGATTTGTGGGTGAAAGTCCAAAATCCAAAAAGCGGAGCTCGGTAGAGCTCGCACAATTACAGAAGACACAATAAACAGCTCTACAAAATAATTTCTCTAGTCTGAGATATAGGTCTTCAAAGCAGGGGATGTCAAGCAATTAGAGACTGTCAAGCTATCATAGAAAGTACGGTATACTTACTCACAAAAAGGTTTAAACCAGTTGATAAAAAATTTTAAGGACCACTAAAGTCTTACATTGGAAATTCCAGGTACTTCCAATGAAGAATATCAGCGCCTAGAAGCAGAATGGAAGAAAAAGCTAGCTGGATTAGACCGTCTTATCATGATCATTTCGGAAATCAAAAAGTTAGAAAAGTGTGTGGACAACTTCCATAATTCACATGTAAAAGCTGAACTCATCAAGAGCAACTTGTTGTCGATCGGAAGAATACTACAGTCTGAGATCCAACTAGACATACCACTAGTTCAAGCAACTAAACTTCGGCTGAAATTGCTGCTCAACAAATTAGAGCAATGTATGGCAGATGAGCACTACAAGAAAAAAGAGGCTTTGAAACAGAGATTAGCTGCTTTGGAAATGACTTCTCAAGACGATCTTCGAATTGGCTTGGATATTGTCAAGGTGGGTTCAAAAACAACTTTTTATGCACTACCTGAACAACTTATTCAAACTACTCTCTATGACTTTTTAAAAAAATTTTGGTTACCGAAATTTATGGGACTTTAAAAAAAAGACTTTTTTAAATTTGATGTATGGTCTCTTGTTTCATTTATTACTTTGTTGTTTTGGTTGTTTTGTTGTTTTATAATTTTTTAATTTTTTTACTTGTTTTTACATTTAAACCCCTTTTAAGTCTTTTTCTATTAATTGCACAAATCATTGGATAATTTTTCATAGTTTTATTATCAAAAACGTGGTATCCTATGGTGATTCTGAGTGATTCTTCTTCGTGAGGTGCTTCATTTAAAAATTATGTTTGCTACTTTTAATTAATCTTTTATACAAGTTTTTACCAGTTTTTAATGTTGATATAGCTTTTTTATTTGTTCATTATTATACAGGGTGGTTCATCATTAGCAAATTATTTGTTCTGCTTACAAAATTTAAAATTTGTAAAATTTTAAAAAATAATTCAATTGCACTGAATTAAATCAATCACCAATTGATTCATACTAAACATAAAATTTTCTTTTTGAAATTGACCTATTGAACTTTTTCTTGTGGGTCAAAATGGCGGGATACTAGGTCTAGCAAAGAGTACTGACAATCGTTTGATACATCACAAAAATTTTCAGGCTCAATGTTTTTTTTCTAGATAATCACTGCTTATATATATAAGCATGGCTTTCTTGCAGAAACTTAAGAAATAATTCAGTTAATAAAATATCATGCATTTGTTCAAGCTAATCCTAACTAACCTGATCTCCTTCTTCCTGTCCCTTATTTATTTTGCTGTGATGTCTGTTATGTGTGGACTACTTCTACTGCTAGCCAGCTAACCAGGCAATAAGCAAAGGCAACAAAAATCAATCAGTTGTTTCTGGATGGAAACAGAAAATAGCTAGGCAGCAAGATTTTGTTTCCAAATGTCTTTTTTTTGTTACCTAAAACACTATTGCCACATTTTTGGTGGTTATGCTTCAAAAATAAATTTTTATTCACTTTTTGTTTTATTAAATGTTAAAATTGAAATGAAGAAAAAATCAATTTTTTTGCAACATTTTCTTTATCAGTAAAATTTTCCTTCCAAAAATCAGCTCTTTGATTAATGAAAAAGAAGCGCCTCTCTAGCATTCTCGTTCCTGATTTTTTATATAAAAGTTTGTTGATTTGATGAAAAAATAAAAAGAAAAATAGAAGTAAGACCCATTGTTTTTTGGTTAATCTCTGAGAATTATAAATGAGAATTATTTAAATCAGATATTTTTTACATAATTTTTTTACTAAAGTAGTTACATAATTTTAAAAATTATTATTCATCAGTACTAATGTGTTGGACATTTGTGTTTTAAAATTGATCAAAAGATGTTCAATGTCATTTTGCTCAAGACTTCTCACTTAACAGCAAAATATTTATTTCCTTAAGATGTGAGAACGTAAAAAGAGAACTGTTTTTTGTTTGATAAAATAAGGTTTTATGGTCGAGATTCTCTATTACTTTTCCTTTTTTGCTGTTGTCAAGGTCTTTTGTTAATTTTTTTAGACGTCCGTGTAAAATTCAATCAACCGGTTTGCACGCCTTTTTGCAAGGAATTGATTTTTCGTAGTTTCAGCAAATTTATTGATGAACAAATTGATTGAAACGACATTTCGAAACGAAGCTGAATTCTCTAATTTTTTGAGTTCCTTACTATTTTTTTTTCAACTACAGTTGAACCTGGCTATAGTGCGCACCCCTGAGACTGCCTCAAGTGCGCGCTATAGTAAAGGGTGCACTTTAGCCATGGTCAACTGTATAAAAAAGCCTATCTAAAAGTGATCAATTTTTGGCGCTACCGGAGTATACCCCCCAAATGAAATTTTTTTTGAACTTTTTCAAAACACCATTTAAACCATTTTCAAGCATTTCCTACACGTTGAACACGATAAAAAAGGTGTTTTCACCTACTTTTTTCTATAAGAAGTCGATTTTTTTTTAATCTTGAATTTTGGTATTTTTAGTTGATTTCTGTTTATTATAACTGCTTGGTTGGTTAGAGATGCGCACACTCACTTACCTTAGACATAATTCCGAGCAAGACTCTTGATCAAAAATGCATTTAGAGGCTCTTTTTGCCCAGCTCCAGTGACCAAAACATGGTAAAACAGCCAAATGGTCGAAATTTCAAAATGCCCAAAACTCAATTTTTTATTGACCAGAACACAAAAATAATGTCTTTTCTGAACTTCTGAGGTGATTTTAGGTTGATATAGGGTGTTTGGAAACACTTTAAAAAAATTTCATTTAGGGGGGGTATGCTCCGGTAGGGTCAATTTTTTTATAATTGAAAGCGCTTTGTGTGAGAAAAATGTTTTAAGCCTTAACCACTTTTCCACTTTTTTAATAAAAAAATTACTTTTCATTAGTATCTTTTAGTTATATATATTTATATAATTTACAGTCAAAAGTTGTGCTTCAAAAAAATTGATTACTTATGTAAAAATGTTTTTAATATATGTAACAGCAAACATTTTTAAATTGAAAATCTTTCAGGAAATCTCTGAAGAGGCCGTAAATTTGCACGAAAAAGCTCCTTATTACACTGAAGTGTTAGAGAAAGCAGATTTGTTAGAGCGCGATTTACGCCACAAGATGGAATTTTTTAACCGACTGCAGTTGTTGCATGACAAGATTAAAGACCTAAAAATGCAAAATGACCAGTGGGACACAATTACTTCTTCACATGTAATTTATTCCCAGTTTATCACAGACATAAACAAATATTTAAATTTTAGATAAATATTGTATTAGAGACTGTGAACCAGCAATTGGTCAATGTGCAAAACACCCTAGAGCCTGAACGCCAAATGCTAGAATCGGAAATTTCAGCTCTGGAAGGAAATTTTTTCCAGCTAGAGCACGACAGGGTGCGACAAAAGTAAGTTTTTTTCTATTGGAATTTTTTTTCAAAAGAGTTAAATTTATAAAATAATTAAAATTATTTTCAAATAGGTTCCTTACATTATCCGATCAACAAAACAAACTAGTGGCACTCATGCAGAATCGCCGCATATTCCTACTACGACTAAATGAATTTCAAGAGTTTGTAGACAAGTGCAAAACAACGCTGCTAGAAGCTAGTCAACCCAGTCAAGGCAAAAAATCAGACATTAACAGACTGGTTGGTATATTTTTGCAATGCCTTTCAAAATCCTAACAAGTAATTATTCCATCTTATTCACTTAGAAACTGATTAAATTTTTTTTTATAAAATAAAAATAGGTGATTATAATTTACATTAAATTAAAAATTTTGTCGCAAAACTACTTTTTTGACGTTGATATTAGTGATCTGCCTTTAAAATGATAAACTTATGTTCCAAACCGTTTGAATGTAGCCATAAATTATTGTTTACTTCCCCCAATCAATTGTTTCATTGTCTTTTCTGTCAACAAAAACCATTTCCAAAATAGTTTTCTACCACTTTGAGAATAAAAAGGCAAGTTTGATTCCTTCTTGTTTTGATCATCAATTGCCAACCTCATGGCTTCCTTATTTTTGTTCCTTTGTTTTTAATTTTGGCCAATAGTTATCAATCAAAAAAGTAATAGTTTAATTTTGCGTTTTAGACCAGTGATCTAAACTCGCTACTACCACAACTTCAAAGCATTGCAAGTGGAGTTTGCAAGACCCAGGAAGCAGCCCACATGAACGTGACTGACTTGAGCATTGAAGAAGCCATTATGCAGCTACAGGAAATCACTGTGCCCAGTGTTAGTTCACTTGTAAGTGATCTTTTAAATGAAGCTTTTTAGCCTCTTTCTTCCGTTTGGACCAAACAATCTTGACCAGGAAAAAACAGTTATAACTTTTTTTACGACACGATCTTAAAATGATGTTTTCACAGGTCGACTAGAGTCCTAATTTGTTTTATTATATAATGTCGAAAACACGTCGAAAACATGAAAACTAGTCAGCACAAATAAAGATGCAGTTCAAGTCTCAGATCTGCCCAAAATAATCTCATTTATTTATCTAGTGACCTAAATAATTGCAGGCTAAACCACAGAAAAGTCTGAGAGAACATCGTTAAATTTTTGTGATAATCAAACAAGATCGATCTGTGAAATTAGAATTTCAAGACCGTGTAGGAAAAAAGTTATGATCGTTTGAAATCGACCGGATTTCTTGTCCTGCTCTGTAAATCCAAAATAATTTTTAACAAATTAAAAAAAAAATTAATTTGAGTAAAAAATTGTTTCTAATGATTTTTATGCTTGCCACATTAATAAGAATGCATAAAAATTTAAATTTCTAAACAAAAAATTAACATCTTTTATGTTAGTCTACGACCGAAACAATAGTCGAGGAATCAAACAAACTACGCACCTGTCTGAGCACTCCTGTTCCAGAGTTTGACGCAACAGATATTTCCAGTCTCAGTTCTTACATTACTAATCTCCAAGTAACCTTTTTAATAAAACAGGTTAACCCCCTGAAAAATCCTTTATTTCAGTGCCAAATCCAGTCTCACATCGCCCAAATCCAGCATATCCAAGAACTAGTCAGCACAAATAAAGATGCAGTTCAAGTCTCAGATCTGCCCAAAATAATCTCATCTCTTCAAGAAGCTACATCCGGCCATAACATTCAGTTAGAGCACAAAGTCGAGCACGCAATCTCACAGTCCATCCTGCAATTATCCCATGATCTCGAGGCTATTAACACTAATCTCAACCAAGCCTCCAGTTCCCAAGACCAAATCTCACAAGAAGAATTCAATCTTAAGCAATGCAGTTCGAAAATTGGGGAACTAGAGCGCACTGTCAATCAAATATGCACCGACCAGCATAAAACCAAATACCTGCCCTATTTCGCTGACCTAGAGAAATCCGCCTTCAGTTTGGACTCTAAGATGAAGAAAATGCGCCAAAATGCATCTTCTAGGTCAAGAAAAGAGCAGAGGCTGCTGAAAAACCTGTCGGCTTTTGAAAAATGGCTCGATCTGGTGGAGCAGGATGTGCAGGATGTGATGGATTCACCTGGACTGGATGTCCAGGAAAAACAGAATAAAATGGTTGAGATCAAGGACAACTGCTTGAGCCATGCAAAACTGGTGGCTAAACTAGATGTTTTTGAGTTTGAGGACGGAGATCAAAAAGAGTTAGCCCAAAGAAGTTGTGCTAGATACAAATTGTTGCTGGAAAAGTTTGAAGCTCTAAGATTGCCAGCAGCTAAATTGGTGCCCATCCATGTAGAGACCTGGAATTTGCCTTCATCGTCTGCTATGGTTTCTGAGGTGGGAAATTTTTGAAAATTTTCAGAATTTTTGTAGTAAATTTTTGTAAATCAGTGCCCAAATGCATAAAACTATTGGCCCGAAAATCGGACCGATTTTGGCACCAATTTTTTGACTAGACTTTTTGATATGAAAATCGCACCGATTTTCGGCAAATTAATTTGTTTTCTGGCTTTTTTTGTGGTGTTGTCCGTATTTTTAAACCTTTTTACACTTGCTTCTTTTTTTTTAATTTACCGGTGTTGCATCCTTATCGCAACTCGCTGTCTGGTCTGCTTGTTCGTATATCATGAAGTATGTGTTTTCGAAAGTTTATTTATACCTTTAAGATGGTTCTCTACACCTCAATGCTGAACGTTCGGAAGACTCGTATGTTCTCAGAGAGAATTTCCTCAAAGCGAATGAGTGAGAAAGATGATGCTTGGTTTCACAGTCGTTTTCGATTTAGGAGGGAGTCTATGAGAGTATGCCTTATATCTTTACTTGTCCCGCTGTATTTTATTTTTATTTAAAAAATTATTCGGATGTGCTCGCCATTCATGGCTTTTGATACGCGTGGCGTAGGTCTCTCAGTTCTCGACAAAGTTCTTGCCTATTTGGGTTACGGTGGATGTCGAAGTGTCGGGCACAGAAGAAATGAGGTAAATAAGCCAAAGGCGTAATTCGGTTTGAATTTGGTTGTTAAAGTACATGATTTAGGGTTTATTGATGAAAGACTTGGTAGTCGACGATGAAGATGATTCGGATTTCCGCCGCAATGCTGAATATGATCCTTTTTTCCTCCTGTTCCTAAGAAGGTAAGAAATATTTGATAGTCAAATTTAAGTTGAGGCAAAAATGTTTTAGGCAAAGCAATCAGTTGTTAATTCGGTGCAGCCAGTGACGCCTCGGGCTAAGAAGTCGACTCTCGTAGAGAAGCAAATGGAAGTACTTGAAGCTGAGCTCAGTCTCATTAGTCAGAAGCAGCAGTATTTGGTATAGAAACGTCAGGTAATTCCTTCGATGATACTCTTTCTTCGAAAATAGATCATTGGGTATATTTTAGCTAGTCAACGAGGAACGCGAACTGGTGGCTGTGAAGAAGTTATGGATGGAACGCAAAAGAGCACGGTTCCTCTTAGAGAATAAGTCTAGTTTGATTGTTGTTGATTGTTTTACTTGTTACTCAAAAAAGGACAAAAATAAAATTAGGCATCCTTATTTGGGCTTTACATCATTTTGGCGTTTACACCCTCTACCCAGAGTGACCAACTTACCACCTTTAGGTGGCATTTGCCACCTTTTAAAAAATTTTGCCACCTTTTTTAAAATTTGAGTCGGCCACCCCGCCTCTACCCTCTAAACCTTTTTTACCGATCCTGTTTAAAAAAAATGGAAAAGCTGAGTAGGAGTTGATTAGCAGAGCATTTTCATTGTATGTTATTGTGATAGAAGTATTTGTATAGAGCTTGATGTATAGCTGTACTAGAGAAAAACATTACTAATTATATAAGCACAAAATAGGGATTGGTAGGAAATGTACCCGTAGTGAAGTGGGTAAAGGTGCAAATGAAAGCAAAATACATCTATGTAACGGCGACTTTTAAGTCGGTTTGATTTTCGATTCGAAAATTGGAGCGATTTCTAAAAAATCGTAACGAAAATCGGTTCTAAAATCGGTTTAACTTCTGAAAATTGTTTTATGCATTTGGCACGCTTCTAGATATTTTTATTTTGTGGGATTTTTATTGTAAAATAATTCCAATTTTGGGTAGTTATAGAAATATGCACGTGTCAGTCCGGCCAAGGCTTTGTTGTTCACTTTAAGCCGGTCTTACAAAAGCATGTACCGGTCCAGATCGTTCCTTCAAAAGCCTAGATTGACTTGTTTAGCTTTGCTAAATCATATTCAAAATATCTGGAGATCTAGAAAATTGAGAGAGACTATCTTCCAAGACTATTTTAGGTATTTTCTGAAAATTTCGGATGCAAACAGACATTGTGCTTAACTGATATGCAAAAAAGTCCTAGTAATTGTTTCAGAATTTGTTAGTAAAATTTTTTAAAATTCATAGAATTCATGCTTTTTACCCGGATCGAGCCTGGGTCCGGCTCGAATTTAATTGAAGTTTGTCGTTTTAGCACTCATTGGCACCCTCCTCAAGCGCTTTTTCTGACAGAACAAAAGAATGGGCTGAAGATTTGGACAGCGATTTGGCCTCCATCCAGAGTGAAGTGACCAGGGCACAAGCTTTGCACTTTTCTAGAGCTTCCTCTTTGGAAAAAGCACATTCGGTGGCTCAACTTTTTGTAGAAGCATCCACTTCACTGGCTCAAGTGACTAGCTTGCATATTATTAAGCCGTAAAATTTAAAACACATTAAATTACAGGGTGAACTATCTCTAAATGCAATAGAGCAAGAAATCACTGCAGTAATAGAGGCAATGAACAACATCAAAAGACATTACGATACATCTTCATTGAAACCTCTATTTGAGGCTGAGGAACATGCTAGGGCTTTTAAGGTAGTTTTTGTGTTGTATAATTTGCCATAAGAACAAATTTGCAGTCCTACGTCAAACAATTAGACTTTTTAAAAGAAGAGCTCAAAAAACTAGAAGAATTGGCCAGTCAGGATAAGCAAGAAAAACAGTTACACAAGCTAGTCAAACTGCTGAAGAAGGAGAAAAACGTTGCCAAGGTGAGTTAACTTAAAAATACTTGAAATTTGCAATGTTAAATTTGCAAACACACAAAAAGGGAAAAAAGGTCTAATGTTTGTTAAAACCATGGCAAATTTCGTGTTTCTTAAGCACTTCAGGATTTCATATCTCCGATTTTTTACTGTCTGATAAAAATTTAGACATACTAAATCGACTACAAGCTACACCATGGCAATATTAGGGTTTTTCATCATGGTTTAGCAGTTTTTAGCGCTACTACTCCAAAAAAAATCAAAAATATTGGGTTTAAAGGGGCATGCATACTATTAAGGGTGGCGCCTGCCAATTCAAAATTTTTTCTTAATCACTGGACTTTTGTACGGATTTTTCAACTTGGTTTCTAACATAACAAGGCCTAGAATAAAAATTTAGGTATTGTTTTGCTAGAAACCCGTACAGAAGTTCAATGATTAGGAAAAAAATTTGAACTGGAGGGCACCACCTCTAATAGCACGGGCATATACCCCTTTAAAGCCGATTTTTTAGTCATCAGTCTATAAATTATTTGATTGGTAATTTTTTTTTGATTAGAAAATGTGTGGTAAGTAAGGTTCCCATTTAAAAATAACCATTTTATTATAAGATGAATTTTCTAATAAATTTTGTTATGAACCTTAATTTTGAACACTTCTTAGAAGTTCTACGACTCACTCTCAGCAGAGATTGAAGATGAAACTGCTCTACGAGTCAACTACGAGCAGCTCATCAACAATTTGGGAGTGCTAGAAACAGAAGTATATTCTTCCACCTCAGCGGGGCGTGTTCCTGACACCAAAGACTGTCTTTCCAACGTTGAGCTAGAGATTGAACTACTCAAAAAGCAGTGTCGAGCCTCCAGAAAGTATGTGGAAATCAGTGTTGATGGGTCCAGGAGTGCTTCGCCCACCAGAAAGTTCAAGATCATTCTCAAAATCACCAACACAGTCACTACTTTGATCCAAGTGATTGAAGATGAGCTCAAAAAGCAGCAGTTGGCTAAGAAAAAGACGAAGAAATCTGCTTCCGAAGCTGAGCTGACCTTGTTACACCAGAAATTGTCCAAATTAAACGATTCCACCAAGGAGATGTCTGCTAGAGCAAGTGCTCATGCTTCTAAACATCACAGCTCAGAACCTCCAATAGTTTATGAAGAAGTGGACGCTAGCAGATCTAGTAGATATGCAGAGCCCAGATCACCTAGATTGCCTACAGAAACAGTCACTATGAACCTGCATGTGATGAGAACTTCAGATGGCACATTGGACTCTACAGAGGATGTGCTCAAATGTGAGGCAACTATGGTGGAAGCTCCAATGGTGATCGATGATAATCAGCTAAGAAAAAGCAGGGTGGGTGATTTTGAAAAATTGAAGTCTCAAAATTACGTAGATGATGGGTGAAAAAGCATAAAAAGTATATTTTCTGGTAAATTACGGAGTTAATAAACTCTAAAACCCTGAAATTTACAGTTTTGTACTGGTTGTCAAATTTTATACACATTTCTAATGATTGCTGTCAAAACGGTCGCTTTGTTTTATTTTAGCATGACAAAATAATATTAAAGTATTTTTTATCTTTCTCGTGTTAAAAAGTAGATTTTGGATAGGGATGCTAATGGCAACCACACCTTTTTACTTATCTATACAGTCAAACCTGGGTTATCCGACACCCAAAGGGACCGCCCTTATGGTGTCGGATAAACGAGGTGTCGGATGACTGGGGTGTAGGTTTACCAGGCCAACCAAAACGGGCTCATGGTGTCGGATAAAAGAGGGTGTCGGTTAACTGGGGTGTCGGATAACCCAGGTTTGACTGTATATATTGCTGAGCAATATTTTTTGTTCGTTTGTCCGAATTTGTTCGACATAATTTAATTGAATCGCAAAATATTGGTGAAAACAATTTAAATTTAGGAGCTAGTAAAGGAAAACATGCAAAGGCAACTTGAAACAACTCAGTCTTCCACTTATTCTACAGAAAAATATGTTGATGAAAACATAACTCATTTGGCACAAGAATTTACTGTAAGCTTTAAATTTTTAGCAAATTTTATGACTGTTTCCTAAGTTAGATGAAAAAATTAACAAACTTATATAAAAGTTGTTTTTAAATCTCCACTGACAAACTAAAAATGGCGTCACCAGGTTTTAATCACTTTGAGTGCTAATATTAAAAAACTTTTTAGTTAGGTGCCTTAACAGCCGCCTAACTAAAAAGCCTATTTTAAAATAGCTAGGTACGCGGCATAGTTGCACCCCGCCTGGCGGCTCCGCCGGCGGCTCGCATCCGCGGCGGAGCCGCCAGGCGGAGGCGGAAAATTCAGAAACTGCCGGCGCTGCGCCAGGCGGCGGCGGCAAAATTTTGAACGCAGGCGGAGGCGGCGGCGGTGGCGAGGCGGTTTTGAGAAGGCGGCGGAGTTATTTTTGCTTTAATTTTGTTGTTTTTCCATTTATTTATTTCAAAAAAGACTAACTAATAAAATTTAATTGAATTAATGAATAAAAAAAACAGATGAGATTTTCAAATTCACAGTCTTAAGATATCTTTTAAATTTTGGTCTTTCAAAATCCTGCCAGCTAAGGCTTCAATTCGATCATCAATTGCTTTGTTCATTTGGTCTTCTTCGTCGCCGTTGAACTTCTTCAATGGTGATATCAGGAAAAGCATCAGCCAAAACTACCTTTTCCTGGAATTCTTACATCTGCAAAAAAAGAAAGACTGATAACACTATTCTTTGGCAGTACATCGACTTCTCTTCGCGCTGTAGAAAACGTTTTCTTCAAAGACCTTTTTCCAGGAGTGAAAGGAAGAAATGGTCTAAGAGCAGATATTATTGCAGAATTGAAAAGACTTCAAGATACAGTCAACAAATTGATCAAAGTTTGACTTGTTTATATAAAATAAAAGTGCAGAAAATTAATATTTCAAATTTCGCTTTATTTTAGAAAATGATTCAAAAATAATCTCGGCGGAGGCGGCGGCGGAGCGATTTAGCCGGCGGATACGTGTCCGCCGGCGAAGGCGGGAAAAATTTTAAGGCGCCGGCGGAGGCGGGATTTGAAAATTTTGCTGCCGTGCAACTATGGTACTCGGTGCGCCAAAAATGACTTGGCCACTTTAGAAATTAAAAGCTCGTATATAATACTGTAATTGTAATTGACATCATGATAAATTTTGGCTAACAATTGCAATAACGATTGAAATTTACCATGCAACGGTCAACTGAAAGAATTGTTGTACTCAATCAAGTTTTTTAACGAAACCCTGTGCAGGGTGTCCGGAAATTACGCGCGCATTGAAAAAAACTTTGTGTACATAGCTTATAGCCAGGTCGATTTCCGTTTTTGGGACCCTTACCCGCGGAAATCTCCAGAACTGTGGGTTTTTTGATAATAAACCGCACAGCACGCGAAGATAAAAGAAGAAAACAAAAGACACATTGAGACGAAAAATAAACCTGTTAAGACATCCACTGACGATGATTCGGCTTATTCGTTTTGGACCATATTCGAACTGTTTCACAGAGAATCTTTTTGAGCTGCTCTTAATTCTTGTTGTCGGCCATTATGTGAACGACAAACTCATTAGAAGATTCTCCGAAAAATATCAGAAAACCCACGGTACATCATTCAGACAGCATAAATTAATTTTGATTTATCGTTGAGCACTGCAACACTCTTTTTGCACTATGTTGTAGCGCAGCTTAAGAGCTACAAAACTCAGTTTACAGAATTTTTTTTAAATCAAAGATTGTCAATATTGGCCTTTTCAAAAAAAAACATTTCTGAAAAAATAAGAAAAGTTTGAAAAAATGAAAAAATAAATAAATTTCAGTCATTTTTGTTTTTTTTAAAGTCCATATCTCAACACTCTTAAATTAAAAAAATCCTGTGAAAAAGGTGTTGTAGCTCTTGAACTGCGCTACAACATAGCGCTAAAAGTTTTTATACTGCTCAACAATAAATCAAAATTTTAACAGGTAGAAAATAGCCGCCAACACTTCAAAATAATCGAATTCTCAAAAATGAATTTTTCGCAAGGAAATTTTTCTTTCTTAAAAAACCAAACGGGAATCTTCAATCGTAAGGTGTGAAATTTTAAACAAGCATAACCTTTTTGAATGTGTCTGGATCAAAAAAATTATACAGATTAAAACGCAAAAAAAAACGCCCTGTAGCTATTGGTTTGCTTTATAAACATCTTAACAGTTTTGATGAAAAAATTAATAAGCGCCGAAAAACACTGTGGATGCAGTTATCTTCTTTTGCAGAAAATAGAAAACATTACACCGCAAGGATGTGCAGTCCAACGGCACTCGTTAGGTGCTTCATAATTTTTTATAGTGGTTTTTAATAAAATTTCGTTCTTCACTATATTTTGACTTTATTGACATTTTTGCGTAAAATACTAATGCGGAGAATGCAAAAACTTTGCCTCTGCAAAATTTTGTCCCGGTACCTTTAACTCCATACTCAACTACTGACATCCTGCGCAGCTCATTTGGCAGCTAAGGAACTGTAGTTATTTTCTCTCAAAAGAGTTAACAACAACTCTTTACACACAAATTGAGATATAGGCCAATAAAAGTGAAAAAAAAACTTCTTCCTAACGCACACTCATGCCAAATACAAAGTGTCCCAAGAACTGCTTAAAACCGCTTTAGGTCGGATGTGAAAGGCATGCAATTTTTCAAACTTGGTCCGAAGTGGTGCGAAATTTGTATTTTCATTAACTTTTTAAGCTCTAAGTAAAAAGTATTTGAATTTTAAAAAAGTATTTTAAAATCTCTACCAAATACTGTTTACGGGTACAAGCCGTTTGATCGCCACAAATTTGATCGCCAGTCAAATTGATCACCGGAAAATATACACTACCAGACAGCTAGAAGCCAATCACAAGCCACAAACCAAGTGTCAAGGAGTAACAAAGGCATCGCAACTTTATTCAACTATTTTCAATAACAATTTATACATCCTTCGAAGCAATAACTAGGCCTTGTGACCATTCTTTCTTGCTCAACCTTTTTGCATCAACATCCGTCCACCGACTCGCTTGCAGAAGAATTCGCTCATCCCTCTTCACATCTTCAATTCGTCTTGGTTTGATCACGCCATTCACCCAGTCCTAAAAGCATAACACATAGACATGAGTACGGGATGATATTAGCGGCATTAAATATTACGTTGTAGAGTAGCAGAAAATCTCTACGGTAGGTCTCTCGGAGCTTGATGAAGAACTGCCACATTGACGGATTTGAGGGAATGTGCTTCTGTAGCTTGTTGTTATTGCTTTCGCTCGGATTGTTGTGGCACGGACGCTTTTCGACCACAGCACGGTATTGGTTGGAAATATCGATTGAGTAGAGTAGCTTTCTTCCATTGCTTCCTTCAATAGGCTAACTCCCTTAAATTGGAAAGATAGAGACTTTTAATACAAATTGTATTTAATTAACCGAACTAGGTTTTTTCCATGTAGTTCACCATAGGCAAGAGTTCCTTTGAATGTCTAAATTAAACGTCGATCAATTTCGTGGCGATAGAAATATGCCGGCGATCATTTTGATTTGGCGATCAAATTTGGCAGCTACCCTTTACAGGGCTTAAAAAGTTAATGAAAACACCCCCTTAAGTTTGTTCCCGCCTTGGGTCAGACACTTTTTTTAGATCGATTTTTGAATTCTTTTGCCAAATTTGATTCGCCAGTCTATTCCAAAATATCGCAAGGATTCTTATTTTGCCGGTCCTTTTTTCCAAAATCTTTGATTTTTGCCATAAAGACCCATGGATCTTGATAACCCGACATCCCTTTTGAAAATCAGGTGTCGAGTTATCGAGGACCGCAGGTCTTTATGGCAAAATAAAAGATTTTGGAAAACGACCGGCAAAATCAAGAATCCTGCGATATTTTGGAATAGACTGGC